>CM040126.1:328555414-328874506 GCA_022559845.1 Amorphophallus konjac
TTGGTAAAGTGTACAGTGAGTACGAGCTGGCTAGGAACATCCTTAGGTCCCTGACACCTATTTGGCATACCAAGTCCACCGTAGTTGAGGAGTCAAGGAACCTTGCAACCACGACTGTAGATGAACTCATCGGCTCCCTAATGACGTATGAGCTAAATCTTAAGAGGGTAGATGAGGAGTCAGACAAAAGGAAGAAACCCTTAGCGCTTAAAGTCTCAGCTAGTAGTAAAGGGTTTGCTAGTGATCACAGCTCCTCTAGTTCAGGAGAGGACGTTGATGATTTTGCTATGTGTACTAGGAACTTTAAGAGGTTTCTGAGAAAAGAAGGAAAGGGCTTCAGGAGAAAATATTTTTCTGGGAAAAGGTAGTCAAAGCATAAATCTGATACTGCCAAGAAATCTGATAGCCTTGTTTGTTATAATTGCAGGAAGGCAGGACATCTCAAGATAGACTGTCCTGAGTTGAAAAACAAGCAACCCAAGTGGAAGAACAAGAAAGGAAAAGCTATGGTCAACACATGGAGTGATGAAGACAAAGGAAGTCAGAGCAGCTCCTCTGACAGTGAAAAAGAAGAAAAGCTATGTCTGATGGCAAGAGGAGATGAAGAGAAAGAGGACAGTGATGAGGTAACGTCTCCCTTTGAAAACTTTACTCATGATGATTGGGAAGAAGTATATGCTGAAATTTTTTTTTTTTGGTAAAACCCTGCCTAGAGTTGAGTGAGAGAGTGCACCCCTTACCAGAGGTAAGGAGAACATATGATGAATTGCTGATAAATATGATGACGTGCGTAGAGAGAATAGAAATCTGAAAAAGAAAGTAAATTCTTTAGTTCATGATACTTCCCTGAATGATAAATTTGCATGTTTGGAAGTTGAAAACCTCAATTTAAAAAATTCTCTTCATGTAATTGAGTGTGATAAAACTGTCTTGAATGATTTGAAACTATAAAATGAAAATCTGATGAACACCTATTGATGATCTCAAAATGAAAATACATGAATTTGAGAAAGAAACAAAAATTGCCACTGAAAAATATGATGCTGTCAATGCTGTGAACAGTGAATTGAAAAGGACAATAGAGAATTTAGAAAAACAAATTAAGGACAAACAAAATTCCCTTGAAGGCATGACACAAGGTGCAGAAAATTTGAATGTCATATTGGGAACAAAAGGAAATTTCAGAATGAAGGTTTAGGTTTCAACCCAACGAACAAGGAGAGGTTCGATGTGAGAACTATCTCCTTTGTGACAGAAAAGGGGACATTTCAACCCCTGATAAACATGACTTCTGGAGGAAGTAAAAATAAAAATAAAATGAAAAATCTTGTGAAAACTAAGCCCAGTGCAAAAGACAAGGGAAAAGGGAAGATAGAGGTGTCCAGGGGATCATGCTCACATACTCCCATACCTAAATCCAAGGGACAATCTAGGGGTCAGTTTTCTAATGCTATAATTCAAGAAAACCCCAAGGCCAAAACTACCCAGTCTCCACAGAAAGGTCTAGGCAACCATTCAGGTGCTTCGACTTCCACTACTTCTGGGTACAAGTCCTCTAGGAACTCAGGGCCGAACAGAAGTACCTCAGGACGAGGCTACTTCAATGTTGCTCCGACCTACTCTTCATGTCATAACTTTTCTCACCACAATTCTCATGAGAGAGGTCAAGGTAGTTTCTATATGAGGCTGATTCAGCATCATTTTCTAAATCCCTATATCACTCAGAAGCATCAACCACAACCTTGGAACTTCTATGTGCAACCTAGGCACAACAACTTCAGAAGTCAGAACTCTTATGGCTTTTATCATTTCATGTCCAGTCAGCCTAGGGTCTTCGGTGCACCCACTACTCCCAAAGCCTATCGGACTAAGCACTGGCAAAGAAAGTTTTAAAATAATCTTAAAAGGAAGAAACAAGCCACATTACATAAACAATCTCCAAAAACTAAAAGTGGCAAGAAAAGGCAGACTGAACTAAACAACAAAAAATCCACTATGAAGAAACCAAATCAGATGTGGATACCAAAACATCTAGTTTCCAATCTGCATGAAAGAAATGCTTTTATGGGGCCCAAACAGTTTTGGGTTCCAAACATTTCTGCTTGATTTTCCATGCAGGTATATCTGGCAGCCAACCAGAACAGATGATATCTTGATAGTGGCTGCTCCAGGCACATGACCGGGGATAAAGACAAATTTTGCATGCTAGTAAAGAAGGATGCAGGTCATGTTACCTTCGGAGGTAATACCAAAGGGTAAATAGTTGGATCAGGTTAAGTAGGTAAGTGTTCTTCATGCTGCATTGATGAAGTGTTATTAGTAGAAGGGCTTGCCTACAATTTGCTTTGCATCTGCCAGCTGTGTGATAAAGGTCATAAGGTAGTTTTTGATTCTCTTGCATGCACTATATTTGAACCAAATTCTGATTGTGTCAAATTTTCTGGTAAGAGAGTCAATAACATCTACATGGTAGATTTAGATGATGCAGTACACACAGATTTATGCCTAACTGTCAATAAGGAAGACTTAGCCTGTCTGTGGCACCGTAGGTTAGGTCATGCTAGCTATCATGTGCTGCACAAACTGACAAAACCTAGCTTGGTAAAAGGTCTCCCTGAAATTTCATTCAAAACAAATAATAAAATTTGTGAGGCATGTACTCAATGCAAGCAAACTAGAAAGTCATTTAAGTCTAGAACTGAAAGCTTATCTTCTAAACCATTTGAGCTGGTTCATATGGATTTGTTTGGACCATCTAGATCAGCGAGCTTATCTGGTAGGAGATATGGCTATATCTTAATAGATGACTTCTCTAGATTTACCTGGGTTTATTTTCTGACACATAAAAATGATGCTTTTAAGGGATTTCCGAAATTCTACCAAAGAATAACTCAGACCAATGAGCATTCAATTTTAAACATTTTGTCTGATCATGGAGGTGAGTTTGAAAACTCACAATTTGATGATTTCGGCAGGGATAATGGAATCAACCATAGGTTCTCATCTCTAAGAACTCTAGAACAGAATGGAGTAGTTGAAAGGAGGAACAAAACCTTGGTGGAAATGGCTAGGACAATGTTGGTTGAAGGAAATCTACCATGGAAGTTCAGGGCCGAGGCTGTGAGCACATCCTGTTATATAATTAACAGAGCTCTGGTAAGACCTTCCACACAAAAGACTCCTTATGAGATACTCAAAGGTAAGAAACCTTCACTAGCACATTTCAAGGTTTTTGGATGCAAGTGTTTCATTCATGTAAATTCTAAAAGAGACCTTGACAAGTTTGAGCCTAAAAGTGAACCTGGAATCTTTCTAGGTTATTATGAAATGTCCAGAGCTTACAGGATTTATAACCTTAATTCTAAAACTATTGAGGAGTCACCTCATGTTGTCTTTGATGAACATTCTAATAAATCTGAAACTGGTTTTTGCATAGACAAAGCCGATGGTGATATCCTTGAGAATAAAGAAGAACCAAATCTTGAACCTACAGAAGATGGTGAGACTAGTGTGTCTAGAACTCAGGGGGAGGGAAATGCAGAACCAGCTAATCAACTTAACAATATTAGAGTTCTTAAAGATCATCCTTTAGAGAATATAATTGGTAATCTGAATGAACCCCCTAGGACTAGATCACACTTCAGGATTGAAAATGAGCTGAATTCATTTGCATTAGTCTCACAAATTGAACCCAAAAATATAGATAGTGCTCTACAGGATGTGCATTGGATAAATGCCATGCATGATGAACTGAACCAATTTGAAAGGAACAAGGTATGGCACCTAGTTCCTAAACCCTCGCATGGCTCAGTTATAGGCACTAAATGGGTTTTCAGGAATAAAACAGATGAGCAAGGTTGGATAGTTAGAAATAAAGCTAGGGTAGTGGCACATGGTTACAACCAGGAATATGGGGTAGATTTTGAAGAATCTTTTGCACCTGTTGCCAGGTTAGAGGCTGTTAGAATATTTTTAGCGTTTGCATGTAGCCTAGGAATAAAATTACAGCAGATGGCTGCTAAATCTACTTTCTTGAATGGTTTTATAAAGGAGGATGTGTTTGTTAAACAACCTCCAGGTTTTGAATGTCTTGATTTTCCTGATCATGTCTATAAATTAGATAAGGCACTGTATGGACTGAAGCAAGCTCCCAGGGCCTAGTACGACAGGCTGAGCTTCTTCCTCACAGGTAAGGGTTTTTCAAGAGGAGAAGTTGACCAGACCCTATTCAGCAAGGTGAGTAATAAAGACATTCTTGTTGCTCAGATTTACGTAGATGATATAGTGTTCGGGTCAACTAAATCTAAAATGTGTGAGGAATTTTCTAAATTAATGACACGTGAGTTTGAAATGAGCTCCATGGGAGAATTGAAGTTTTTCCTTAGTTTGTAGGTGAATCAAACTTCAGAAGGAAGCTTCATCACACAGTCCAAGTACTTAAGAGACCTGCTGAAGAAGTATCAAATGGAAAAACTCAAGGCAATAACAGCACCTATGGGCACCTCAACTAGTCTTGATGGTGACCCAAAAGGTAAATTGGTTGACACCAAGCTTTATAGAGGTATGATCGGATCCCTTTTGTATCTTACTACATCTCTGCCTGATATTCAATTTTCAGTATGTTTATGTGCTAGATTTCAGGCTAGTCCTAGGGAATCTCACATGAGTGCAGTGAAGAAGATTTTTAGGTATCTTTCAGGCACCCCTGACCTAGGTCTATGGTTTCCTGCTAAGTGTGAGCTCGACCTTGTAGCTTACACTGATGCAGATTATGTTGGGTGCAGAATAGATAGAAAGAGCACTAGTGGGTATTGTCAATACCTAGGTGGTTGTCTAGTATCTTGGGCATCTAAGAAGCAACACACTATTGCTCATTCCACTGATGAAGCAGAATATGTTGCAGCAAGGAATTGTGCAGCCCAAGTCTTATAGATAAAACATCAACTTGCAGATTATCACATCAATCTAGGATGCACTGCTATTTTGTGTGATAACACTAGTGCTATTTCTTTAACCAAAAATCTTGTTCATCACTCTAGGACTAAGCACATTGAGATCAAACATCATTTCTTGAGAGATGAAGTAAGTAAGAATGAAATTAAATTTCACTTCGTTGAAACTGAAAAACAAATTGCTAATATATTTACTAAGCCCCTTGGAAATGATAGATTTAAATTTTTAAAAACGGAACTAGGCTTATGTAAATTTCAGTATGATGATTGATGTTTCATTTTTATCTGTTCTGAATAAATGTTCTTCATAAATGTTTCAATTGAACATGTCTCGGACCATGAATAGAGTAATTTTGTCAGTAGTTTAACTGCATACAATTACATTCTGTCCATCTTGTTCTCAAAGGTATATAAAATGATAGTGGGGAGAAGGGCATATATCTTCTGTCTGGAAACCCACATCATGTGTAGAGGCTAGTCCTCCACCTGGTACCTTCAGTCAAGAGCTATATTTGTGTCATGCATTTTTTTCGACCAATCATGATTCATATAGACAGGGGGAGCATGTGTTCTCATTTCTGGTTGATATCTATCTTAAGCATGCATGGGTTTTGAGGGTGTTCAGAATTCAATCTGTTAGTTCTGATTCATATCCTTTTTGAACCAAAATCTCATGAGTTCAGTGAATCTGAGTAGTTTTCTTATTCAGACCACTTCTCTTGAGATAACTTCACTTGGTATCCCTCTGTATTCAGCTGATTCTCATAACAAAGCACCACACTACTATCATCTTGAACCTCATTGCTGGACATCACTGAGCATCTTATCTCTGGAAATCTTGAAATCTCTAAGAGTCTGAAATAATGGCAAACTAATAATTATTTCACTACTCTAAGCTACTAAAATCAGATATCTACTTCTATAAGAATCTGAATGCACCTTGTTAGAAAAGATGATTTAGACCTAATGAACTTTAGAGTCTAAAGGCTTAGCTCAACGAAAAGGATAGTTCATTACAATTAATAGCTCTCAACCACTCGTTTACATGTTCTGTATGAGTTTGTCTTTCAAAAATTGAAAGTCTAAAACTCAAGATCTCTTACTGGAGTAACTTAGTGTTGAGTATTGTTTTTAAACAAACCAAAGGGCAGCTAGACAAACCATTTTGGGTCAAAAATAATTTTGCAGAGCAATGACTGAAGTCACTGAGAAACTGGGTCCTCCATCAAAGATAGAGGATGTGGCCCATGTCATGAGATGCTTTACTTATCTCTATTTAAAAAGGATGAAATTTTGATTCAAAAATTAATTGGCAGAGCAATGGCTGACTACATAGAGAAACTGGGTTCTCTATCTATGAAATAGAGTGCACCTATGTCATGAAGTGCTTCAGTTACCTCTGTTCAAATCAATTGAAACAGAATGATAAATCCTACTGAGTAAATTGGGGGTGCTAGCGTCTAATCAACGTGCACCTCCATGTACAAAGGTATGGATCATACCTCCATGAGCTTTTGTGGTCAACAAGTTAAATTCAGCTGACACCCTAAAGAAAGTTCTCAGATTTTGTTTAACCTCAATACCTACTCTAGTTACTCCTAAGAACTTCTTTGAATTTTACACAAGTAAGTTGAAGCTAGACTGCTCTGACAGAATTAATGTTTATCTGGTTTATTGCTATTAATAGCTAATGCAAACCTCTTCAAAGAGTAGAGTTGCTACACTCTAACTTTCATTACTCCTAAATCAGATTTTTATCAAGGTTGCATTACCTGCACTCTTATTCTAATAGGTTATGATCTAACTATGCTTGTTTAATGAATTTTAACTCAATTTGTCAATCAGTCCTCTTAGGTTCCATGTTCAGAACATCTCCTCCTCTTTTTATTTTCTCACTACCTCTCTCCACTTGTCTCTCTCATGTTCCTTGTTTGCTGATGGCAAAGGGGGAGAGAATCTTTGATGAGTTTCATTTTGATGGGCAGTTTGAGCCTTATCTATTCTTTATCTAAAAGGGGAGCAAAAAGGGGGAGCATCTAAAGGGGGAGAGAATTTAAGTGTCCATGCATGACTGTGCCCCTGCTGTTTCCTTTGTAGTTTCTGACTCTTATTGCATTTGTGTTGCCATCAAAGTATTAATTGTTGCCATCATCAAAAAGGGGGAGAATGTTGTGTCTCCTCTGATTTGGTGTCATTCATGTATTGTTTTAATGATTGCTAACAATGGTTTGACCACTCGTTGACTTTGGCAACATCATCTTTTTATAGGCAGAATAAGTCTCAGTTTCATTCTTGGGTCATTGCATTTTTATATTTGAATAGAACCTCATCAGATTGAATGCACAGTCATTTCATCGAACAGGTAGCATGCATTTTCATATAGGTCATTCTGCACACCCCAGGTCAGTGCACACTTAGCCTAATGCACGTCAAAGTCGGTGCATGTATATGTCTAAGGGAATACACGGTCGGTGCATCTTTTCGCGCAGTGCATATTGCATGAAGTCGGTGCATTACACTGTATCAGGTCAGTATGATAAGGCAACACACGTCGGTGCATGTTTTTGCTACTCGCATAGTCGGTGCAGGTTTTGTCTTAGCCATATCTGAGTCGGTGCAAGTTTTGCCTTGTGCAAAACATGGTCGGTGCATATAGAAGGTCAGTGCAGTCTTTCGCATGTTATAGGGTCTGTGCATGTTATAAGGTCTGTGCTTGTTATAAGGTCTGTGCATGTTATAAGTACGGTGCACGTTACTGTTTGCTGCATGATGTCCGTGCATGTTCATACATGTCTGTGCATATAGAGGTCTGTGCACATTTTGCCATATGCACACATAAGGTTGGTGCATATTTAGTCTTCTGCATGGCCAAGTCAATGCACATCACTGTAGCTTAGGGTCGGTGCATTGTTTCATTGCACATAGTCGGTGCAAGTTTTGAGCATGAGGTCGGTGCAAGTTTCGCTGTGAGCATACATAAGTCTGTGCATATTTGCCTTATGTCTACACAAGGTCGGTGCAATCTTTTGCATTGTGGATACAAAGTCTGTGCAGGTCTTTGTCTTGTGCAAAACATCATCGGTGCACCTTCTACCTCATGCATATAGGTCCGTGCATATATGCTCACTAAGTCTGTGTGATATTTTAGTCTACACTTAACTAAGTTGGTGCAGCTTGTGACATTCGCATGCATAGGTCCGTGCACATGTGCCTTGTGTGTATACAAGGTCAGTGCACTTCTTGCATTCGGTATATATATATACTCAGTGCACATTTGCAACCGTACATACACAAGTCGGTGCATGATTTCTCTACTAGCATAACAAGTCTGTGCACATTTCCATTTACGCATTGTGAAGTCTGTGCACTTTCTGCACTTGCACGACTGCCATAACAAGGTCTGTGCAATGTCTTATATATCTGTGCATGTTTTTACTTTGACACTTATGTCTTGCAGACTGGCACATGATCGAGCGTCTGTAATGCACGTGGCAGATAGTCTTCTTCCTCACGTGAGCTTTTAGCCATGCCTGAAGTATGAGCTCGTGGGGGATAACGGAATCAATGATTGGCACGTGATCCCAAGGGAAAATATCCCTAACATTCTGCCACATGGATCAACGTCCCCCAATCTTCTCTTGACATGTGGCTTCTCTGGAAAAGGCTGAGACGTGCCCTACTAACGTCGGACGCGTGAGCTCGTGGGAACCATGCCTACAGCCCTATAAGAAGGCCGTTCCTGTGATCAAATGCGGCCAACCCAGAGCAGAAGAAGAAGAGAAGCATGAGAGAAGAAGTGAAGAGGAGAGTCCAGAAGGAGAAGAGAAGAGAGAGCAAGAAAGAGAGTGCCACCTTCAGGAAGAAAATAGAGCATCATAAGAGAGAGAGTGAGAATGAGAAGAAGTGTGAGCGGCCGTCTCTTTCTGACCTTTGGATCAAATCCAGGGTCAGCTTGCTCTATTTCAGAGCTACATTGCTTTCTTTCATCTGTGTGGCCTTCGTTTCTTTAGTTTTTTTTTCTTTTGAAACCTTTGTAAGCTTGAATCAGCAGAGCTAAGCTGTATTACTATGTGGGCGATGGTGTTTCCTCGGACAGCATGCTGTGCGGCTCAGCGGTTGTAGGGATTTCCATCTCCAAAGCTGTGGATCAGCGGCATTCAAGCTATGTGGCAGCAAGAAGCCTTACTCAGTTGAGTAAGGGGTGGACGTAGATCTCTGGATAGAGATCGAACCACCTTAAAAAGATTTGTCTCCTGTGTGATTGCTTGTGTGTCTTCTCTTCAGTAGATGAATGCTTAGGTTCGTCTGAATGTTTTGGCATGGTTTGGTTAACTAATCGATCATCTGCTGTTATCTTCTTGTTGGTTCTATCTTGCTCCTTCGAACTCTATTATCTCTGCTGGTCAAGTGAATGAATGCATAAGAATGTTTATCTTCAGTTCCTTTGTGGTATAGTCACTAATTGATTTTAGTCTTAATCTCATTTAAGCGAATTACAAGTTCCTCTCATTCAAGTATATTGAAAGCTGTGGCAGGAAAGTTTGGCTACGCCATTCTGAATGTCGCTTCTTGCGTGAGAGATCCTTTGATCACATCTCTGCCTGGTACTTGACGAATGGGATTGTGTTATTGCTACAATGAAATTTGATGAAATCATTTAGTCACTTTTGATATTTAGTCTTAGTGGTTGATTACCTGATTTGCTTAATTCTACTTTTTATTTACAGATATCACTCTGAATATTCCCTGTCTTTGCACCTGTGTTTATAGTAGTCATTTTACTCCGCATTAGTTTTTAATCTGATGTAGGGTGTTGTTAATTCCTTTTTGGGGTGAGATCTATTCACCCCCCCTCTAGATCTGTTCTTCACACCCTTCAATTATAGCCTCTCAAGGACAGGCTATTTGTCCGTGTGTTCTGGAATCTGATATTCCCCTTTAACAAAAATGGTGATGATCTAGGGGTATGCGGTTAATCGTTGGATAGGCCATTAGTTTGAGTCAGGTGGGGGACGATGGACTCTGTCTCGCACTCCGTGGTTTCAAGAAGACTCTTGACCCTATCTTGCTCGATCTAGCAATAATATCCTTGAGTACTTTTTCTTTTATCTTTCTTTGCATTCACTTTAATGATTTCTTTATTTTAGCCCAACATGCATCATGTTATTTTTTTAGCATTCACACCTCGTGATCTTTCAAGGTTTTCTCCTCAGTAATGGTTAATCACACTTCAATTCTCTTGGATAAGAGATCCTCATTCCACTCTAAATTTGAACGATTTCTCTGATCTGCCCGCTTGGTCTGGTTGACTAGCACGATTCCTATCTGGATTTTATCTTAGTTTTGTTTCTCGGTTCTAGCTTTTCAGCTGTGTTCTTTCGATCCCCTCATTATCCGTGGATTGTGTCCCCGATGAGGTTGGTCGTGTTTCCTTTTCCTCCCTTAGTTTGCTCTCCAGACATGTCTCATCTGTGCCATCCATTCCGGGTGGTTAGTTCGGCGTTTTCGAGAGAATTCATGTCGCTTGTTGATTGTGACATGTGTCTTTTACCTTGATGCCCGCTTATCAGTTCTCTCCGCTTCATCTCTACTACATCTCCATTTCTCGTCGCTATCACTTTCGCTCCATCGCCTTTCCATTTCGCCTCTGCGCCGCTTTCGCTTGCTCCCTTGCAAAGCGGACATCAAGGAGACCACGTTCACAAAATTATTGTTATTAATTTATTATTATTTTTTATATTATTTAAATAATGCTATGGCCGCGGTTTGAGTGAAGCCGCGCCCATATGGCCGAGGTTTCAGACAAATCGCGTTCTCAAATCTTCTCTCCCAGGGCTGCGTCGACCCTAGTTGACCCCTTCATACCCGCGGTTCCGGCATAACCACGTTCATGAAGACGCGGTTGATCGACCAACCGCGTTCTCGAACAGAGTCCAGAACACCCGTGGCTCCGATTTCTTCGCCTGAGGACTCTCGAGAGCCCTATCTTGCACCGATTTTGATGAGGGGTAGCCCTTCACTTCGATTCTAATCATTCCAGGGCTCTTACCCTCACTATTATCTCGAGTTTAATCACATATATCCCGAAATTGGGTGTTTATCCTCGATTTAAACCCTATGGTTATAAAGCACCAGTTCGCAATGCGCGAAGGGGGGCTCTTCTTCGGTTCGGGGCGAGGCCATGCCGCATCACTGCCTCGTTTCTTCGATCCCAGCCTGAAGAGGGAACAATTGGCTACGTTTTTCATCCCTAAGGGCACTTTTTCGTTGTTTCTTTCTTAGTTATTCCCTCCTCTTTTCGCAAATCATCACAATCTGCACTTTTTCTGCACGTCATGCATTTTTCTCTAGCTTGCGTCGCTTCTCCCCGTAGTTACACTGCGTGTTAATTCATACTTTTACTATCCATGCATTCACAACACACACACCTACGTTTTCCACCCTTCCATAGGGGTTAAAAACCCTCCCCGATGCGTTCTCCCTCAATCTTTACACCTATTTTATTCATACGGGATAGATATTACACTTTGGTTTCTAATGGGTTTTTATCTCTTGTCTTAGCTTTGTTTTGCAGGAGAAGCAAGAAGAACATGAGGCCCTCTTCTTCTAGCCGGCTGGAAGGCGAGGAGGTCTGATCCCACGTAGGTTCCCACATCCATTTTCTACGCGCAATCACGTCGTGGTTGTTCTTTGGCCATGTGTCTTCTTCTTTTCCAAGGTCAGTAGCACCCTTCTCATCATTTCCTAGTCTTTTAGCGCTGTTATACTTGGTGGCGATCACAGTTTACTTGCTTATCTTCATCGCCCTTATCCTCTATACTAGTTCATGCTTATATGCACATATTTGTGTTGGGGGCGGGTGGATATAAACTATTTACAGATACGAAGTACTCTTCGATGGCCTAGGGAGGGGTTCCCCAGCTCACAGAAATATTCCCGAACCATCTTTGTTATATCCTCCTGGCTGTGCCCTGGAGAGCAGGCAAGAGACAGCGCCTGGTCTCTGGCAGATGGCATATATGAGAGCTGTGATAGCCTAGCAACTTGATTGGAGCTTCTTGAATATTTAAGGATATCAGCCTAGTCTTGCACAGGCTCTGGCGGTGGATGGTGGACTTGCAGTCACAGCTTCCCTGCAGGTATATTTTCTTGCCCCCTCTCCTGGGGACTTCAGTAGGATTGTTGGAGCTTTGTGAGGTTGGTGCAGGGCTCCGAGTCCTCTTAGGGATCTAGACTTGCTTAGACTTCGGTGGTTTTGGGGCTAGCCTCGCTCGCCTGTTATCATCATAATTCTCCCTCTGGCTTGCCTGCAATTGGAAGGTGTTGCGGGTGGGGATGGCCGGGATGACCCGATTCGGTAGAACTTCAGCGTCTCGGTCATTGAGGTAAACCCGGACACCACCAATCATCACAGACTTGCCGGAAACAAAGAGTTGGCCTCGGTTGCCATGGCAGGGACTCTTCCCCCCCTGAAGTTCTTTTTATTGCCCCCAGCGGGCCTCTTCTTGGTCGCCCCAGTCTGGCGGGCGATGTGGTGAACATGGCAGCTCATGATCATCGGGCTCTTCAGCATGGCTTCCTTGATCTTGCCTTTGCTTTGGCAGGCCGCAGTTTTGTTATCCACCACCTTTGGAGGTTCAGGACCTTCCACGTCCAGGAGACCCACGAATGCAACCCCCAGGAAGTTGAGGAAGCCAACCACCGGGGGGAAGTTGCCGAAAGTAGTTGGTACAACGAGATAGCCATATGCAGCATGACCGGCCACCAGCTGGGGGCTGAAGATAAGTCTAGATAATCCGTTCGCCATTACTTCAACCTGAGGTTTGGTCCCACTGGACGTGCTAACTTGTGGGGATGGGCTATTTTTATTTTATATTTATTATTTGTTATTATTATAGTAGGGGGGTTTTATTTAAGTGCGTGGACGTACCAGTCACACTTATGACAAGTTTATTATACGCACCGTCTAACTGATCAGACGAAGGTGGATATCGTGCCGGGCCCGAAACCTGCCATACCATAAAGACTATGACGTTAATTACATCCCTCTGGGAGAGGGGCAACCCTTGATTAATTGCCAAAGTAGAGGGACCCTGTGGCCAAATGAATTGAAGGGAAAACATAAGTTTAAAAACATGCATTTGATGAAGTGGGGTTTATCATGTAGTTAAGTAAGCAATGGGATGTTGTTTATTTAAGTGGATCGATTCTCGGTACGAGATGGAGTTCACACTCACGCATAGTGAAAGTTTCCAGTCGGACTTAATCCGACCTTCTGCCATTCACCATTTCATATACCGGAGAATCGGATGCACACGTGTTGAATAATATAGGATATGCACCCGTATATACTTATATATATACGACTGTAAACATGTGTAGGTAAATTTGCATATAGAAGTTTATTTCTTTATTCAGAATTGCGTGGAAGAGTCAGCTTCTGATATAACGTGTATGCTGCATACAACCCTAAACGCTTATGCATCATTTGAAAAGTTGGTGTTAGTTGATCGAAGGTGTGCTATCGTTGCATTACCCAATCATTTACTTGTTTATTCACACGTCATGTTCTGGGAAAATTTCGGTAGCACCTCCCCCTATCATGAGACATGTCGGGGAAGGTATAAGAGACTCGTCCACAAAGCATTGAGACGGTCTCCTAATTGACGGTCATGCCTGAGTGGCAATTCCGTACCCCATGATTGGTGGAGGATTCTGAAGGCTAACTCCCTAGGAAATCCCGGCCGCCTATGGAGTTGTCGATCAGTGCTTGCCTTTTTATTGTGGACCCGCCTCTACCATTACAGTGCATGCATGTGAGATCATGAGAAGAGCTGGCACGACCACGTTTAAACAGGCTTTCAGGTCATGGGGACGATGTATGCCAACAGACGGCACTTGTTATTGCTTTATCCCGTTTATCGGGTGACTTTCTCTCATGATTCGGCATGCATAGCTATGGGGCCGTTACCCCCATAAGGGATAAAAATCGAGCGAAAAGCCGGGGAAACGCGATGCAGAATAGAAAATGAAACTCAGATTTCTAAGGAAATTTTGGTAGCATCTCCCCCTGCCCCAGAACATGTTGGGGGAGATGTATAGCAGGCCCATCCATAGCAAGTTGAGACGGACTCCTTAAAAGATAGGCACGTCAGAATGACAGCCCAGACCCTATAGCGGGGGGTGGATCTCCAAGGACTCACCTACTAGGAGACCCGTGTCACCCAAGGGTTGTCAAACATCTTCTGCCAAGGGTGTTGACTCATTTTGGCACCATGATATATACTTGTAGGCTTAGGGAAGTGCTGGTATAATCATGGGTCGACGTGTCTAATGACATCGCGGCACTGTTCGCCACTAAGGCGGTTCATGTTCACTCGGGGAGAGGGCAACCCTTATCCATGATTTGGCATGAGTGGCTGTGGATAAGGAGCCCTCAAAGGAATGGTGATGTACTATCCCCCTATTGAGGTCACCGGAGATCATGTCGATTAAAGGGCAAGCCCCTGTGACCGGTGGGGTGGTCGAAAAAATCGGAAGATATGGAAACAAATGGGATGAAAGCAGATGCATACACCAATGAATTAGTGATATGTGCAGGCAAAGCTATGGAATATAATGTTCATCCATAACCCATGGCCGGATCACAATTGGAAACGAGAGGAATGCAATCTGTCCACTTATACCCCTCTTGTCGATCAGGGATCATGCTGTGAGGACTTAGCAAACCCCTGTCAGAGTTGGGATTAGTCAGACCGAAGCTAAAATCGAAGGAACGCAGAATTGAAAGGTGATATGGTGGCCTTCACATAGGAAAACCCCTTAATCCGGTGGCCTTCACATAGGGAAAACCCCTAAATCCGATGGCCCTCACATGGGAAAAATCCCTTAAACTGGCGGCCCTCACATGGGAAAAATCCCTTAATCCGGTGGCCCTCACGTACGATAGGGGCAACCTCCTTGATCCGGTGGCCTACACAATGGGGCAATCCCCTTGATCCGATGGCCTTCACCATGGGGCAATCTCCTTGATCCGATGGCTTTCACCATGGGGCAATCTCCTTGATCCAGTGGCCTTCACACAGTAACACGGAACAACAGCTAAAACAGCAGTAGTAGTAAAGCAGGAAAAGATAAACTACAACTAGAAAGCTGTAAAAGAAAGCCATAACGGAAGGAGTAGAACAGCTAAAATAAAATGGAAAACCTGTACCGAGCAAAACACGGCTCTCTAAACTACTCCAACGGCAACAGAAAGGCGAACCTTGATCTCACAAAGTCAGGAGTTACCGATCCGTCGACACAGACACCAGGCCTAAGCTAAGACTCACGAAAATAGGCAAAAGGCCTTGAAGGGACCTAGATGGATACAGAACACTGAAGCATACACGACTGGATCATCGTGTACGCAACACAAAGCTATCCTCAGGCAAGGCCGAGAAAAGACTAACTCAAAAGGGAGAGTTAATCTTGGACGAAGCCAAGAATAGACTAACTCAGAAGAGGAACGCAGACTCGAGAAACATGAGAGTCACGCACCAAGTGACGGAAGCACCTCCTCACTAGAAGAACAGCCAGATGCGTCCACTAACATCTTACACTACGCCACAAGTATCTCGCTACAGATGCCGAGGATGACGGAGACTGAGATACTCACTGAACTGAACCAGGAACTACAGTAACGAGTGACTAGTCATGGTCACGCCCGTCGGCATTCGTCCAAACGCCCCTGACCACGTGTGCACACACAAGCTCAATGCCTTGAGCCAGGCCTCTAGCTAGTTTTCTCCCCCAACAGGACGCTACTGCAAGGCAAGGTAGCCCACGGAAACTAGCCTACAAACCGTATCTTGGGAACTGCCCTGCCACCACTCCCAGGTGGGCCGACACTCGAGGTCGTCAGGCTACGACTAGTGGAGGCTCACTAGACACAGAGACTCTGAAACACGAGTGCTGGAGTACAGACAGGCTAAGCACACACTGTCACCCGTACTACGAAGCACAAAGACAGTACACCAACTGTCAACAGACTCAGGACAGGGCAACTAGACCTACCAACGCAATGATCTTTGAGTCTCATGACTCGGAGTCAAGATCGTCACACAACGGCGGTGACAAGCCTCCAATCAGCCTAATCCTAAGCCGAGGAAAATGACACTGGGTCATCAGATCCACAAACCCGTATAAAACAACACACGGATACCAGAGGGTTCACCAAGACTCTCAACATCTCTGGACACACAGACCAAGGTAAGACAGTACCTCTTAGGCATCTAGAACCATGTCTCGATCTATCGAGACACACAAAAGGTCACATGTCAACCACTGGGTCTCACCGGGTTGACCAGAACATAAATGATGACTCAAAAGACTCAGAAGAACGCTACTCGAGCTAAGGACACTCTTGGCTACCTTATAACATGGTCATAGCCCTCATAGGATATCAAAAGACATCTGTTAGAGCTGGTGCGATGGATTCAGAGGGGGGGGTGAATGAATTCCTCTTTAAAACTTCGCTCAATTGACACTTAAAGCAATCAGAGTTAACGAATAGAAATCAATTGAGATCTTCCAACTAAGAGATTCGCAGAAGCACTTGATCAATCAGTTGGGCTACTGAACTATGGACACCTAGCCAAGTCTGATCCGTATACAGAGTCAAGTACGAACAGCGTGTGCCTTAAAGCATTCGGATAGAATACTCAAATGAAACGCTCCTAGCCATTCATCTATCGACAATCAGATAAGAAATCAAACCACGGAGATAATAGATTTTAAGGTGGTTCGGTCCACTGACCTACGTCCACCCCACACTCCAACTAGAGTGTGGATTCCGCTGATACACAGCTTAACAGCTGGGCCTCACAGCTTGCCAACATCAGCTGAGCATCACAGCTTGCTTCCGCTGGGCAATACAGCTTAGCCATCCGCTGACTCACAGCTTGACTGCTGGGCGTTACAGCTTCGCCGACCAGAGGAGTCCCCCTCTGCAACCGCTGGGGCTTACAGCTTAACCCGTCCATAGGAGTCCACCTCTGCAATCGCTGGAGCTTACAGCTTAACCCGTCCCGAGGAATCCTCCTCTGCTACAGCTGAGCAACACAGCTTGCTCTGCTGACAAATAGCTTGAAATAAAGAGTGTAAAAGAAAAACAAGAAATGAGAAATCATAGCGACAGAAAGCTATATACGATGATAGCACCAATGTGGCTCTCAGGGAGCTGACTGGCCTGGATTTGATCCAAGGTCCAGTGGAACTAATCTTTCAGGAATTTCTTCTATCTTCTTCTTCTCGAGCTCTTTCTTCACTCTCTTTCTTTCTTCCTCTTCTTCTGCTTCTTTTCCCTCTCTGCTATTCTCTCTTTTCTTCTCTCGATCTCTGCTCTCAAAAGCTCTCTCTCTCCTTCTTCCTCTTCCTCTCTGGATCGTGCTAGCTCTAGATCTTTCTGCTTCGATCCCTTTCTCAGGAAGGAGAGGCTTCCTTTTTATATGAGCAACAGATGTAGGGCGTGTGCTTTTCACGATTCCCGCCCAAATGCCTTGGCCCACGTGGCAGCATCCTAGCTCAATGCTTTCCACGTGTCACGATCCTGGCACCTCCTCCACTCTTGGATCACGTGCCATTCTTATTCTTCTCAAAAAAATACCTGTCATACAGTCAGAAAGAAATATCAGCTCGAGACAGTTATACATATAGTAAAGAGTTAAACAGGACTGCACGGAGTCAATAGGTGAATAAGCCAGATGTGCACAGACTTAATTGCAGCACAAGACTAACGGATGCACTAGCTATGTGTATGCAATGTGCAAGCATTGCACATGCCTGCTCGGGTCGTGAGCAGCCTTGCAAGGACTCCGTGTGTGCGAGTATTAGAGGGATGCACAGACTCTAATTACTTGGTGCAAGTGTTGCACCGACTCAGTGAATGCTATGAGAAATATTGCACAGACGTACCTGATGTGCTAAAGGCATTACACCGATGTTGATCCTTTGAAACCAAATCTTGCACCGACTTAATATTGCTAAGAGCACGGACTCAAATACGCGAACAGATCAATGCACTGACAAAGATATGCACTGACTTTAGTCTACACAAACTGGAATTCTGCACCGACCTTGTGTATGAGCAGCCAAGAGAATGCACCGACTTGGGTGCGTGCAAAGGATGCCTTGCACCGACCTATCCAGCGTGCACCAACAAAGGTTGCACCGACCTTATGCTTGGTCACATAAGATGAAACATGCACGGACGCTCTACTGAATGAACAGGGTTGTACTGACCTTAATGTAAGCATGAACACAATATGCACCGAGGCAAGGTTTGCACCGAGGCAAAACTTTGCACCGATCTTCTATATGCACCGACCCAAGTATGCTGTGTTCACGACCAACATTGCACCGAGTGCACATATGCACCGAAGTAAAACATGCACTGACTATGCTATATAAGTATGCAAAGTTTGCACTGAGACAGAAAATACACTGACCTTCTTCAGTGTGATGCATGCACAAGCATACCCATGAAATGCTCATCAAACTCGTGATGCATACAGCAATTATACTCGTGATGCATACAACAATTATTCACCAGCACTGACTTAAGCAATGCACAGCAAGCAAGAGCAGATGCATAAACATTCAATCTTTCATGCAAACACATGGTGACTTATAGTGTTTGCTATCATCAAAATCACAGAGGCACAACAATCTCCCCCTTTTTGATGATGGCAACACTATGAGTCAACATTGACTCTCATGGCAAATTATTCTCCCCCTTTGACGTCAGCAAAAAGAAAATAGTTTGAGAGAGAAATACAAGCATGCAGGAAATGATTGAAGTAAAAACTCCCCCTTTGACTAAGTCATGAAGGCATAGAAAAGCTATTCTCCCCCTTAATGACACAACATGAATGCAACAAGAGGATCATGAATGATCAGCAACCACAGGATCAGTGAGATTGGAAGTCTGATACCTGGTACATTGATATAGCAGTTCGGATCATGACAGATTGAAAAAATTAACAGAAGCACAACTTGATTTGTGGACTGTAAAAGAGTGTAGAAGATAAGCACAATGAGTTTCAAGTGAGCAGAATCTGAGCAGGTGTGATCTCCAAGCCAAAGTACATGAGAAGAAAAGATTTTCAGTGGGGTACCCAATTCATATATCCATGTTTAAAGTTTCAGAATCTTCTATTATAAAAGCTTATGAAATGGCTTTGATTGACAAGCATGGTTTAAGAATGATATACACAAGGTTTGTTAATAAAATACAATACTCATATCTGAAGCAACTTTTTAATAAAGATGAACCAATTTCTCATTTAACATTCTAGTTCAAACTCCTTTCATCTTACTCAATTAATTCCATTGACCTATTTAGGAAAAATAGTCAAGAGTATTGAGGTTAAACAAAGTAACACTCTGTGAATTTTGAATTGCAAGGGTTACAGCAAGTCTTTTTCACTTTTGCTTTTAATATTGAGCTTAGTGACCAGACATGCGTCATTTATACCTTTGACATTAAGGGTACACGTGGGTTAGACGTCAGTACCCCCAGTTACTAAGCATAAACTACCATATCTGTCTCTGATCAAAAACTACATAGATGATTTACACCTTTGACATTAAGGGTACACATTTTTCAGATGCCAGTACCCCCAGTTACTAAGTAAAACCAGCCCTATAGATTTGACCATATGAACAGAGGTAACATGAAGCACTTCATGACATAAATTCCTCTCCATTTCTTTGATTGAGGGTTCAGTTTCTCAGTGTAATTCAGTCATTGCTCTGCCACAATAGTCATTTCTTTTACAATGATTTTGTTGTTGCTGCCCTTTTAATTTTCAAAGCGACTTGTTTAAAAACAAAACAGGTTACATGCATTTCAACCAAAGTAAATCAAGGTTTTAATTTTCAGATGTTAGAAGATCTTACATGAATTTACATGAGACAGTCAGTTAAGGTTTATTAAAAAAAACTGATTCAGATATTTTCAGGTCCTTCAAATTCAAACATAGGAATACATAAGACCTAAACCAATTCAAATCAACAAACATTCTTAAACCTGTATAATAGAAGATTCTTTATTAAGGATGATTTCAGATTTGTGAAAGGGTACACAAACTGATATTACTTCACTTCTCTGTACGTTTAACATGGACAAAGCATTCTGCAGCAAGAGACATTTGACAAACATGCATAGAGAGTAAGACAAACGGAACTCATGCTTGCAACAAGTATGATCAATATGCATCAGATAGATTTACAAGAAACCAATAGCTGAGTCTGGAGTAGAGACAGATCAACTTGACAACAATAAAGTCTAGTTCAACTCAAGAAAGATTTGAGTGACTAGATATGGAAGGGTTTAGATCATGAAAGACTAATGAGTCTCAAATACTCCCCCTGTCTAGATACAATGAGTCATTTCTTTTTAGATTTTTCAAATTTGATGATATGCAATACACTGCTCTACATGCATGCATATGCAATGACACTCCTAGAGATATTTCCTGCACATGAATGTCATGAACATTATGCAGGGATAACCAAACTCCCCCTGACTATATGCAATGTATGAAGATTTTAAATGCAACAAGTGCAATGATAGAATGCAGGGAGTTTTGACAAAATATGCATCATGAATGTGCAGACTATGCTCATGAGTTTCTAACCTTCTCTATGTGCACAAACAGATGTCAAAATATTAATGCATGCAGATGAGAAATGAATTCAACATATCTTCAATGAACATGTGCACACATAGCTCAAAGTATGAACATCATGCGAAAGCAGTCAAACTCCCCCTGATTAAGTGCATGGTATATAAAGAAAACGTAACACATGGTTTTATGATGAAAGCTCATGAAACAGACATGCAATTCAATCAAAAGAAGAATACCATAAACATTATGTGCAATTAAATTTTCAGATGATTTCAATTCAGCACAGACCAAATCAACATGATATTCAAACCTTTCAAACTCACGATTTCAAATGACAGAATTTGAAGTAAGTGCTCAGAACATACCTGAAGAGTAGGATCATGGGGTCTTTCAATTTTTGAGTGCCTTGGTTTATTGACCCCTCTTTATTCATTCCAAGGCACACCTGCAGCAAAGTAATCATTTTGATCCTGCAAGAACCCAAGCTGCCTTGGGTCCTGTATTACCCTCAACAAGTGTTCTTGACCTTTTGCTAGCAACACTGTCAACATAGCCCATCAACTTGCAATTGGACATGGGATGTCCAGATTTACCATGGTAATGAAAAATAACAGAATTCAAGTTCTTTTATGCATCTTATCGTGAGTATTAAATCTATGTGCATGTATATCGAAATTTCTGTTATGTACATGAGCATTCAGTTTTCTGAAACCTGCAACCTAGCACTCAGAGGCTTTGTGGCCAGGTTTTCCACAATTGAAACAAGTAAACTTCTTTTTCATGAGATCAGTTTTATTCCTAAAATTATTCTGTTGACAGGGAATTTAACAGATTTAGCAGTGCGTTTGCCTCCCTGTGCATGCCAGCACTGTGCATAGATGTGTCCTAGCTTCCCACAGCAGAAGCAATTCACAATTTTTCTCCTAAAAATATGATTTATAGCATGATATTTCTGTGAATTAATAGCAACAAGATCATCTAATTCCATTGATTTACATTCATGCATGAGATGACCTGCATTATGACAGTAAGAACACTTTATTGTACTACTTTTGAACATAAGTAGATTTCTTTTCATCCTTTCTCATGACAAAACAATCATGCATCTCATGGCCGAATTTACCACAGTAAAAATATTTCACATTCTTTCTTTTGACAGAAGACAGTTTGGCCTGAGAAGTTTCAGCATACAAATTCTTATTCTGTTTTGTTTTCTTTTTCTGAGTTTTCTTTTGTTTTTCTAAATTTTTACTCTACTCTTCACTTCTCTTTGCCGTGAACTGAAATGGGGATGAGGTGGAAGGTTTTTCTTGTTCTGAACTTTTAACAAAAATAGTTTTTAATTTATTTCCATCAACCTTCTTCATTACTGGACTGTAACCCAGTCCCTCTTTCTGAACATTCACTTTAGCTTCAAGTAGCTTATTCAAATTATCTTTTTCCTTAACAAACTTTGATAGGGAATTCTTTAGATCTTCGATTTCAGTTTGCAGTACCACAATGTCCTCTTCACATGAAATAATTTGGTTATGCAAACCATCATTGAGTTTTTTCAAGTTTTCATTTTCTTCAACCAGTTTTTCTTCACTTTCTTCAACCTCAACTTTCTTTTCCAATAATCATGAGGTGTATCAGTTATCTCTGTATAAAATGATCAAAACAGTAGGGTGGTTTCACTGAGTACCTGGGGGTAACTAGCATCTGATAAATGTGTACCCTCACACAAAAAGATGTAAATCAATTTTATTGAGTTTGATCATAGGCAGCATGGTCCATCATGTTGAGTATCTAGAGGTATTGACGTCTGATAAACGTATACCCTTACGCAAAAAGACAAATGGTACCTGAATGCCCTTAATGAAATAATATTGAAAATGATGTTCCTTCAAAAAAAAATTCAGGGATGTCAATTTGTTTACTTTCAATACATGACCTGGTATCTCTTAACCATTTTTTACTGAGTCTTGAAAGTAAGATATTTTGAAACTAATCTCTCATGCAAATGTGATTCTGGTTTATTATTTTATCATGCACAGAAAACTTATCCATTGATTGTAGTGCATGAACTAAAAATTTATAACCTTTAAACTAGAATTCTATCTCAAAGTAGTTTCTAAATTCATATGACTGAAGACTCTGTGCTTTAGAATGCATATTCCTGAACTACTTGTTCAGAATGCCTGTCAGATGATCTCTCTTGTTCCTTCCCTTGTAATCACTTTCCCTCCTCTTTGTTGATGGCAAAGGCGGAGAATATTTTCTGTTTGTTGAATTCCAGGGGGAGTGTATTCATTGTTATGGCAAAGGGGGAGATCTTGTTAGCAAGGAGTTAGCTTTCATTTCTTAGCATGCATTCATAGCATCTGCATGATAAATCTGAATAACAAATCATGTCTTTCATCAAAAATACATCTGTATGACAGGATGTTGCTATTCCATATGATAGGGTGTTGCCATCATCAAAAAGGGGGAGATTGTTGTGACGCCTCTGTGTTGATGATGTTGACAATAGCTTTACTTCATTGGTAACACCTTGTTTTGATTGATTGGCAACTGCTTATGTTTTGATGAAACTGTATTTATCAGATTATCTATATGTTCCATGCAGTAAGAGTCTATACATCGTAATGCACACATGCACAGGTCTACACATTGCACACACACAAGTCTACACACTCAATGTCTATACATTGCACTGTTATGTTTGTGCATCGTTTAGAACACAAGTCTATACGTTCATATGGCCTGTCTGCATGCTCAAGTCTGTACAGAGTTCTTGTCTGTCTGACCATCAAGTCTGTACATCATATGTTAAGTCTATACATTGCTGCAAAGTGTGCTTCAAGCATCTCAAAGTCTATACAATGCATGCACGTTGATTCAAAGTCCATACATTGTCCTGTAGCATGCACGAAACTAAGTCTGTACATCCACCAGTTGAACTTCCAAGTCTATACATCAGTGAAGTCTGTACATCCACCAGTTGAACTTCCAAGTCTATACATTGGCATCTTTACCGACGTTGCACTCGCAAGTCTATACATTGGTATCGTTACCTACGTTGCACCTGCAAGTCTATACATCGTGCATTCTCAAGTCTGTACATCCCTTGCTTTGGCAAGTCCACTCATCGTGAAAGTCTATACATTTCTCATTGCCTTGCTTCATGCATCAAGTCTGCACATTCGTTACAGCAAGTCTATACATCGTCCAGTGCATTGCATGCATCGTTCATGAAGTCTGTACATCGAGCAAGTCTGTACATCGGACTAGTCTGCATCGGCTAAGTCTATACATCGTTCGTATTACTTAGTGTCTCATGCAGAACACTAAGTCTACACATTGGGCATGCAGAGTCTGCACAATACATTGTCTGCATGTCTGCACATTGCCATAAGCACGCATGCAAAGTCTAGACAGCCATGGGCAAGTCTATACATCGCATTGCATGCACGCAGGTCTAAGTATGTACACTGGCTGCAGCATGCTCGCATAAAGTCTATACATTGCATCTTAGCATGCTTGCACAGCACAAACAAAGTCTGTACATTCATATGTGCATTGTGCATTGCTCTTGGTAGAGTCTGTACATCGTTATGCTGCCCTGTGCCGTAGCAAGTCTATACATTCTCTATGCTCGAGATTTGACGCCCTCCAGAAGTGGCGTCACTTCTGAAACAAACGCCTAAGTGTAAGACGTCTTTTTGTTGAGCATTACTTCATCGACTCTATACATTGTCTGCTTGCATAACGTTGAGTCTGTACATCACTTGAACACTCATTGCACTCTAACTTCATACATTGCTTCATGTATTCCACTCATAACTCTATACACTGCTTCACTCATTGCACGAAGTCTGTACATTGTGTTGCTTTGTTCAAACTTTGTTTTGCTAAGTCTACACATTGATGCACGTTTACTTCTGCATATTTGAAGTATGTACATGGCTTAAGCTCTGCATATTTGAAGTCTATGCATGGCATAAGTCCTGCATATAGGAAGTCTGTATATGGCATAGTCTTGCATATCTGAAGTCTATACAGGCTACAGCACTGCATTTTCTAAGTCTGTACAACGCCATGGGTCTGCATACGTAGAGTCTGAACACTGCATAGCTTCGCATTCACAATGTCTGTACATTGCTTCAGCAGTGTCTTCATATAGTCTGTACAGGGTTTTAGACTTAAACTGATAACTCTATTTCGACTGTCTGACAGGGATTCTTTGCAGAGACTGATGACTGGGCACGTGATCCGAGGATAAGGGGAGTGACTAGATTATGACACGTGTACTGAAAGCCTGCTGGATGCTGCCACGTGGTCCAAGCCATTGGGCGGGAGATGTGGAGAGCACACGCCCTTCCTGCTGCTGGTATATATATGGAGTTTCTTCCTTTAGAAGAAGTAGATCGAATAGAAGCAGCCAGAGCTAAGAGAAAAGAACAGAGAGTGAGCGCCTGCACGATCCACAGAGAAGAAGAAAAAGAGAGAAGAAGATCCAGAGAGAAGAAGAGAAAGAGAGACGAGAAGATTGAGAGAGTCTTTTTGAAGTCTTGTAAATCAGTCTCTTGGTTCAGATACCAGAGCTGATACTGCTCAATTGAGCTACATTCGTTTTGGTTTTCCATTTTGTTTATTTCTATCTTTACTGTTTTCGAAACTCTTTTGTTATCAAGCTGTGAGCCAGCAATTGCAGTGGAGGTTTCCACTGGACAGGAGAAGCTGTAATCCTCAGCAGGCGAGACCAGGTCTCGGACGGCTAAGCTGTATCGCCCAGCGGTTGCAGAGGATTTAGTCCTCTGGTCGGCAAGCTATAAAGCCCAGCGAAGATGTGTATCAGAGGTCTGTTGGCAAGCTGTGAAGCCCAGCTGTTCAAGCTGTGAGTCAGCAGGATCCACATTCCAGTTGGAGTGTGGGGTGGATGTAGATCTCTGGATTGAGATCGAACCACCTTAAAGATCGGTGTCTACTGTGTGATTGACTGTGGTTTGTGTGATTTCATAGTGTTCCTTCTATCGTTCAACAGTTGCTTGTTTTAATTCCGCATTAGAGTTCAACTGTGTTTTAAAATTAGACATTAGATCTATTCACCCCCCTCTAGATCCACTCTCAGTGGTAATAGACAGCGTCCATCTAACATAACACATATTTGCCTTGTGTCTACACAAGGTCGGTGCAATCTTTTGCATTGTGCATACAAAGTCTGTGCAGGTCTTTGTCTTGTGCAAAACACCATCGGTGCACCTTCTACCTCATGCATATAGGTCCGTGCATATATGCTCACTAAGTCTATGCAATATTTTAGTCTACACTTAACTAAATCGGTGCAGCTTGTGACATTCGCATGCATAGGTCCGTGCACATGTGCCTTGTGTGTATACAAGGTCAGTGCACTTCTTGCATTCGGATATATATATAGTCAGTGCACATTTGCAACCCTACATACACAAGTCAGTGCATGATTTCTCTACTAGCATAGCAAGTCTGTGCATATTTCCATTTACGCATTGTGAAGTCTGTGCACTTTCTACACTTGCACGACTGCCATAACAAGGTCTGTGCAATGTCTTATATATCTGTGCATGTTTTTACTTTGACACTTATGTCTTGCAGACTGGCACATGAACGAGCGTCTGCAATGCACATGGCAGACAGTCTTCTTCCTCACGTGAGCTTTTAGTCATGCCTGAAGTATGAGCTCGTGGGGGATAACAGAATCAATGATTGGCATGTGATCCAAAGGAAAATTATCCCTAACATTCTGCCACGTGGATCAACGTCCCCCAATCTTCTCTTGACACATGGCTTCTCTGGAAAAGGCTGAGACGTGCCCTACTCACGCAGGATGCGTGAGCTCGTGGGAACCCTGCCTACAGCCCTATAAGAAGGCCGTTCCTGCGATCAAATGTGGCCAACCCAGAGCAGCAGAAGAAGAGAAGCACGAGAGAAGAAGAGAATAGGAGAGTCCAGAAGGAGAAGAGAAGAGAGAGCAAGAAAGAGAGCGCCACCTTCAGGAAGAAAACAGAGCATCGTAAGAGAGAGAGTGAGAAGGAGAAGAAGTGTGAGCGGCCATCTCTTTCTGACCTCTGGATCAAATCTAGGGTCAGCTTGCTCTATTTTCAGAGCTACATTACTTTCTTTCATCCGTGTGTCTTTCGTTTCTTCAGTTTTGTTTTTCTTTTGAAACCTTTGTAAGCTGTGAATCAGCAGAGCTAAGCTGTATTACTCAGCGGGCGAGGGTGTTGACTCGGACAGCAAGCTATGCTGCTCGGCGATTGTAGGGATTTCCATCCCTAAAGCTGTGGATCAGCGGCATTCAAGCTGTGTGGCAGCAGGAAGCCTTACTCAGTTGAGTAAGGGGTGGACGTAGATCTCTGGATAGAGATCGAACCACCTTAAAAAGATTTGTCTCCTGTGTGATTGCTTGTGCGTCTTCTCTTTGGTAGATGAATGCTTAGGTTCATCTGAATGGTTTGGCATGGTTTGATTAACTAATTGATCATCTACTGTTATCTTCTGCTTGGTTCTATCTTGCTCCTTCGAACTCTATTATCTCTGCTGGTCAAGTGAATGAATGCATAAGAATGTTTATCTTCAGTTCCTTTGTGGTACAGTCACTAATTGATTTCAGTCTTAATCTCATTTAAGCGAATTACAAGTTCCTCTACTTAAAGTATATTGAAATCTATGGCAGGAAAGTTTGGCTACGCCATTCTGGAATGTCGCTTCTTGCGTGAGAGATCCTTTGATCACATCTCCGCCTGGTACTTGACGAATGGGATTTTGTTTTCGCTACAATGAAATTTGATGAAATCATTTAGTCACTTCTGATATTCAGTCTTAGTGGTTGATTACCTGATTTGCTTAATTCTACTTTTTATTTATGGATATCACTCCTGAATATTCCCTGTCATTGCACCTATGTTTATAGCAGTCATTTTACTCTGCATTAGTTTTTAATCTGCTGTAGGGTGTTGTTAATTCTTTTTTGGGGATAGATCTATTCACCCCCCCTCTAGAACTGTTCTTCACACCCTTCACTTGGTATCAGAGCCAACCTCTCCCTTAGGGCCTTACATCCCTGAGAGTTTAGAATGGATGTTAGAGGGTTAACTGCTGAGGGTCATTCCACTAGCAAGCCACCTTTCTTTGATGGATCTAATTACTCTTACTGGAAGAATCGCATGGAGGTATTCCTTCGTGCTAAGGACTATGAGATTTGGAAGGTTGTTAGTAGTGGTCCGTTCAATTTACCTCCAAACGAAGAGTTCTGGACCAAGGAGCATATCCGTAGGTCCACCTTGAATTGGGCGGCTATCAATGCTATACAATGTGCGCTTCATCCTGTCGAATTCTCCAGAATTTCTTCCTGCACCATAGCCAAGGAGATGTGGGATAAGCTGAAGGTTATCTATGAAGGGACTTCTCAAGTTAGGGAAACCAAGGCCAACATGTTGATCTCTGAGTATGAGGCTTTCAGAATGACGCCTAATGAGTCCGTGTCTGAAATATATGCCCGTCTGATGGTGCTCACTAATGGCTTGAGAAGCTTGGGTAAAGTGTACAGTGAGTACGAGCTGGTTAAGAAAATCATTAGGTCCCTGACACCTATTTGGCATACCAAGTCCACCGTAGTTGAGGAGTCAAGGAACCTTGCAACCACGACTGTAGATGAACTCATCGGCTCCCTAATGACGTATGAGCTGAATCTTAAGAGGGTAGATGAGGCGTTAGACAAAAGGAAGAAACCCTTAGCGCTTAAAATCTCAGCTAGTAGTAAAGGGTTTGCTAGTGATCACAGCTCCTCTAGTTCAGGAGAGGACGATGATGATTTTGCTATGTTTACTAGGAACTTTAAGAGGTTTCTGAGAAAAGAAGGAAAGGGCTTCAGGAGAAAATATTTTTCTGGAAAAAGGTAGTCAAAGCATAAATCTGATACTGCCAAGAAATCTGATAGCCTTGTTTGTTATAATTGCAGGAAGGCAGGACATCTCAAGACAGACTGTCATGAGTTGAAAGACAAGCAACCCAAGTGGAAGAACAAGAAAGGAAAAGCTATGGTCAGCACATGGAGTGATGAAGACAAAGGAAGTCAGAGCAGCTCCTCTGACAGTGAAAAAGAAGAAAAGCTATGTCTGATGGCAAGAGGAGATGAAGAGAAAGAGGACAGTGATGAGGTAACGTCTCCCTTTGAAAACTTTACTCGTGATGATTGGGAAGAAGCATATGCTGAATTTTTTTTTTTTTGGTAAAACCCTGCCTAGAGTTGAGTGGGAGAGTGCACCCCTTACCAGAGGTAAGGAGAACATATGCTGAATTGCTTGACAAATATGATGACGTGCGTAGAGAGAATAGAAATCTGAAAAAGAAAGTAAATTCTTTAGTTCATGATACTTCCCTGAATGATAAATTTGCATGTTTGGAAGTTGAAAACCTCAATTTAAAAAATTCTCTTCATGAAATTGAGTGTGATAAAACTGTCTTGAATGATTTGAAATTAGAAAATGAAAATCTGATGAACACCATTGATGATCTCAAAATGAAAATACATGAATTTGAGAAAGAAACAAAAATTGCCACTGAAAAATATGATGCTGTCAATGCTGTGAACAGTGAATTGAAAAAGACAATAGAGAATTTAGAAAAACAAATTAAGGACAAACAAAATTCCCTTGAAGGCATGACACAAGGTGCAGAAAATCTGAATGTCATATTGGGAACAAAAGGAAATTTCAGAAAGGAAGGTTTATGTTTCAACCCAACGAACAAGGAGAGGTTCGATGTGAGAACTATCTCCTTTGTGACAGAAAAGGGGACATTTCAACCCCTGATAAACATGACTTCTGGAGGAAGTAAAAATAAAAATAAAATGAAAAATCTTGTGAAAACTAAGCCCAGTGCAAAAGACAAGGGCAAAGGGAAGATAGAGGTGTCCAGGGGATCATGCTCACATACTCCCACACCTAAATCCAAGGGACAATCTAGGGGTCAGTTTTCTAATGCTAGAATTCAAGAAAACCCCAAGGCCAAAACTACCCAGTCTCCACAGAAAGGTCTAGGCAACCATTCAGGTGCTTCGACTTCCACTACTTCTGGGTACAAGTCCTCTAGGAACTCAGGGCCGAACAGAAGTACCTCAGGACGAGGCTACTTCAATGCTGCTCCGACCTACTCTTCATGTCATAACTTTTCTCACCACAATTCTCATGAGAGAGGACAAGGTAGTTTTTATATGGGGCTGATGCAGCATCATTTTCTAAATCCCTATATCACTCAGAAGCATCAACCACAACCTTGGAACTTCTATGTGCAACCTCGGCACAACAACTTCAGAAGCCAGAACTCTTATGGCTTTTATCATTTCATGTCCAGTCAGCCTAGGGTCTTCGGTGCACCCACTACTCCCAAAGCCTATCAGACTAAGCACTGGCAAAGAAAGTTTCAAAATAATCTTAAAAGGAAGAAACAAGCCACATTACAGAAACAATCTCCAAAAACTAAAAGTGGCAAGAAAAGACAGACTGAACTAAACAACAAAAAATCCACTATGAAGAAACCAAATCAGATGTGGATACCAAAACATCTAGTTTCTAGTCTGCATGAAATAAATGCTTTTATGGGGCCCAAATAGTTTTGGGTTCCAAACATTTCTGCTTGATTTTCCATGCAGGTATGCCTAGCAGCCAACCAGAACAGATGATATCTTGATAGTGGCTGCTCCAGGCACATGACCGGGGATAAAGACAAATTTTGCATGCTGGTAAAGAAGGATGCATGTCATGTTACCTTCGGAGGTAATACCAAAGGGAAAATAGTTGGATCAGGTAAAGTAGGTAAGTGTTCTTCATGCTGCATTGATGAAGTGTTATTAGTAGAAGGACTTGCCTACAATTTGCTTAGCATCAGCCAGCTGTGTGATAAAGGTCATAAGGTAGTTTTTGATTCTCTTGCATGCACTATATTTGAACCAAATTCTGAATGTGTCAAATTTTCTGGTAAGAGAGTCAATAACATCTACATGGTAGATTTAGATGATGCAGTACACACAGATTTATGCCTAACTGTCAATAAGGAAGACTTAGCCTGTCTGTGGCACCGTAGGTTAGGTCATGCTAGCTATCATGTGCTGCACAAACTGACAAAACACAGCTTGGTAAAAGGTCTCCCTGAAATTTCATTCAAAACAAATAATAAAATTTGTGAGGCATGTACTCAATGCAAGCAAACTAGAAAGTCATTTAAGTCCAGAACTGAAAGCTTATCTTCTAAACTATTTGAGCTGGTTCATATGGATTTGTTTGGACCATCTAGATCAACGAGCTTATCTGGTAGGAGATATGGCTATATCTTAATAGATGACTTCTCTAGATTTACCAGGGTTTATTTTCTGACACATAAAAATGATGCTTTTAAGGAATTTCAGGAATTCTACCAAAGAATAACTCAGACCAATGAGCATTCAATTTTAAACATTTTGTCTGATCATGGAGGTGAGTTTGAAAACTCACAATTTGATGATTTCTGCAGGGATAATGGAATCAACCACAGGTTCTCATCTCCAAGAACTCCAGAATAGAATGGAGTAGTTGAAAGGAGGAACAAAACCTTGGTGCAAATGGCTCGGACAATGTTGGTTGAAGGGAATCTGCCATGGAAGTTTGGGGCTGAGGCTGTGAGCACATCCTGTTATATAATTAACAGAGCTCTGGTAAGACCTTCCACACAAAAGACTCCTTATGAGATACTCAAAGGTAAGAAACCTTCACTAGCACATTTCAAGGTCTTTGGATGCAAGTGTTTCATTCATGTAAATTCTAAAAGAGACCTTGACAAGTTTGAGCCTAAAAGTGAACCTGGAATCTTTCTAGGTTATTCTGAAATGTCCAGAGCTTACAGGATTTATAACCTTAATTCTAAAACTGTTGAGGAGTCACCTCATGTTGTCTTTGATGAACATTCTAATAAATCTGAAACTGGTTTTTGCAGAGACAAAGCCGATGGTGATATCCTTGAGAGTAAAGAAGAACCAAATCCTGAACCTGCAGAAGATGGTGAGACTAGTGTGTCTAGAACTCAGGAGGAGGGAAATGCAGAACCAGGTAATCAGCTTAACAATATTAGAGTTCTTAAAGATCATCCTTTAGAGAATATAATTGGTAATCTGAATGAACCCCCTAGGACTAGATCACACTTCAGAATTGAAAATGAGCTGAATTCATTTGCATTAGTCTCACAAATTGAACCCAAAAACATAGATAGTGCTCTACAGGATGTGCATTGGATAAATGCCATGCATGATGAGCTGAACCAATTTGAAAGGAACAAGGTATGGCACCTAGTTCCTAAACCCTCACATGGCTCGGTTATAGGCACTAAATGGGTTTTCAGGAATAAAACAGATGAGCAAGGTAGGATAGTTAGAAATAAAGCTAGGCTAGTGGCACAGGGTTACAACCAGGAATATGGGGTAGATTTTGAAGAATCTTTTGCACCTGTTGCCAGGTTAGAGGCTGTTAGAATATTTTTAGCATTTGCATGTAGCCTAGGAATAAAATTACAGCAGATGGATGTTAAATCTACTTTCTTGAATGGTTTTATAAAGGAGGATGTGTTTGTTAAACAACCTCCAGGTTTTAAATGTCTTGATTTTCCTGATCATGTCTATAAATTAGATAAGGCACTGTATGGACTGAAGCAAGCTCCCAGGGCCTGGTACGACAGGCTGAGCTTCTTCCTCACAGGTAAGGGTTTTTCAAGAGGAGAAGTTGACCAGACCCTATTCAGCAAGGTGAGTAATAAAGACATTCTTGTTGCTCAGATTTACGTAGATGATATAGTGTTCGGGTCAACTAAATCTGAAATGTGTGAGGAATTTTCTAAATTAATGACACGTGAGTTTGAAATGAGCTCCATGGGAGAATTGAAGTTTTTCCTTAGTTTGTAGGTGAATCAAACTTCAGAAGGAAGCTTCATCACACAGTCCAAGTACTTAAGAGACCTGCTGAAGAAGTATCAAATGGAAAACCTCAAGGCAATAACAGCACCTATGGGCACCTCAACTAGTCTTGATGGTGACCCAAAAGGTAAATTGGTTGACACCAAGATTTATAGAGGTATGATCGGATCCCTTTTGTATCTTACTGCATCTCTGCCTGATATTCAATTTTCAGTATGTTTATGTGCTAGATTTCAAGCTAGTCCTAGGGAATCTCACATGAGTGCAGTGAAGAGGATTTTTAGGTATCTTTCAGGCACCCCTGACCTAGGTCTATGGTTTCCTGCTAAGTGTGAGCTCGACCTTGTAGCTTACACTGATGCAGATTATGTTGGGTGCAGAATAGATAGAAAGAGCACTAGTGGGTATTGTCAATACCTAGGTGGTTGTCTAGTATCTTGGGCATCTAAGAAGCAACACACTATTGCTCTATTCCACTGATGAAGCAGAATATGTTGCAGCAGGGAATTGTGCAGCCCAAGTCTTATAGATAAAACACCAACTTACAGATTATCACATCAATCTAGGATGCACAGCTATTTTATGTGATAACACTAGTGCTATTTCTTTAACCAAAAATCTATTTCATCACTCTAGGACTAAGCACATTGAGATTAAACATCATTTCTTGAGAGATGAAGTAAGTAAGAATGAAATTAAATTTCACTTCGTTGAAACTGAAAAACAAATTGCTAATATATTTACTAAGCCCCTTGGAAATGATAGATTTAAATTTTTAAAAAGGGAACTAGGCTTATGTAAATTTCAACATGATGATTGATGTTTCATTTTTATCTGTTCTAAATAAATGTTCTTCATAAATGTTTCAATTGAACATGTCTCAGACCATGAATAGAGTAATTTTGTTAGTAGTTTAACTGCATACAATTGCATTCTGTCCATCTTGTTATCAAAGGTATATAAATGATAGTTGGGAGAAGGGCATATATCTTCTGTCTGGAAACCCACATCATGTGTAGAGGCTAGTCCTCCACCTGGTACCTTGAGTCAAGAGCTATATTTGTGTCAAGCATTTGTGTCATGCATTTGTTTCGACCAATCATGATTCATATAGACAGCGGGAGCATGTGTTCTCATTTCTGGTTGATATCTATCTTAAGCATGCATGGGTTTTGAGGGTGTTCAGAATTCAATCTGTTAGTTCTGATTCATATCCTTTCTGAACCAAAATCTCATGAGTTCAGTGAATCTGAGTAGTTTTCTTATTCAGACCACTTCTCTTGAGATAACTTCACTTGGTATCCCTCTGTACTCAGCTGATTCTCATAACAAAGCACCACACTACTATCATCTTGAACTTCATTGCTGGACATCACTGAGCATCTTATCTCTGGAAATCTTGAAATCTCTAAGAGTCTGAAATAATGGCAAACTGATAATTATTTCACTACTCTAAGCTACTAAAATCAGATATCTACTTCTATAAGAATCTGAATGCACCTTGTTAGACAAGATGATTTAGACCTAATGAACTTTAGAGTCTAAAGGCTTAGCTCAACGAAAAGGATAGTTCATTACAATTAATAGCTCTCAACCACTCATTTACATGTTCTGTATGAGTTTGTCTTTCATAAACTGAAAGTCTAAAACTCAAGATCTCTTACTGGAGTAACTTAGTGTTGAGTATTGTTTTTAAACAAACCAAAGGGCAGCTAGACAAAACATTTTGGGTCAAAAATAATTTTGCAGAGCAATGACTGAAGTCATTGAGAAACCGGGTCCTCCATCAAAGATAGAGGATGTGGCCCATGTCATGAGATGCTTTACTTATCTCTGTTTAAAAAGGATGAAATTTTGATTCAAAAATTAATTGGCAGAGCAATGGCTGACTACATAGAGAAACTGGGTTCTCTATCTATGAAATAGAGTGCACCTATGTCATGAAGTGCTTCAGTTACCTCTGTTCAAATCAATTGAAACAGAATGATAAATCCTACTGAGTAAATTGGGGGTGCTAGCGTCTAATCAACGTGCACCTCCATGTACAAAGGTATGGATCATACCTCCATGAGCTTTTGTGGTCAATAAGTTAAATTCAGCTGACACCCTAAAGAAAGTTCTCAGATTTTGTTTAACCTCAATACCTACTCTAGTTACTCCTAAGAACTTCTCTGAATTTTACACAAGTAAGTTGAAGCTAGACTGCTCTGACAGGATTAATGTGTGTCTGGTTTATTGCTATTAATAGCTAATACAAACCTCTTCAAAGAGTAGAGTTGCTACACTCTAACTTTCATTACTCCTAAATCAGATTTTTATCAAGGTTGCATTACCTGCACTCTTATTCTAATAGGTTCTGATCTAACTATGCTTGTTTACTGAAATTTTAACTCAATTTGTCAATCAGACCTCTTATGTTCCATGTTCAGAACATCTCCTCCTCTTTTTATTTTCTCACTGCCTCTCTCCACTTGTCTCTCTCATGTTCCTTGTTTGCTGATGGCAAAGGGGGAGAGAATCTTTGATGAGTTTCATTTTGATGGGCAGTTTGAGCCTTATCTATTCTTTATCTAAAAGGGGAGCAAAAAGGGGGAGCATCTAAAGGGGGAGAGAATTTAAGTGTCCATGCAGGACTGTGCCCCTGCTGTTTCCTTTGTAGTTTCTGACTCTTATTGCATTTGTGTTGCCATCAAAGTATTAATTGTTGCCATCATCAAAAAGGGGGAGAATGTTGTGTCTCCTCTGATTTGGTGTCATTCATGTATTGTTTTAATGATTGCTAACAATGGTTTGACCACTCGTTGACTTTGGCAACATCATCTTTTTATAGGCAGAATAAGTCTCAGTTTCATTCTTGGGTCATTGCATTTTCAGATTTGAATAGAACCTCATCAGATTGAATGCACAGTCATTTCATCGAACAGGTAGCATGCATTTTCATATAGGTCATTCTGCACACCCCAGGTCAGTGCACACTTAGCCTAATGCACGTCAAAGTCGGTGCATGTATATGTCTAAGGGAATACACGGTCGGTGCATCTTTTCGCGCAGTGCATATTGCATGAAGTCGATGCATTACACTGTATCAGGTCAGTATGATAAGGCAACACACGTCGGTGCATGTTTTTGCTACTCGCATAGTCGGTGCAGGTTTTGTCTTAGCCATATCTGAGTCGGTGCAAGTTTTGCCTTGTGCAAAACATGGTCGGTGCATATAGAAGGTCAGTGCAGTCTTTCGCATGTTATAAGGTCTGTGCATGTTATAAGGTCTGTGCTTGTTATAAGGTATGTGCATGTTATAAGTTCGGTGCACGTTACTGTTTGCTGCATGATGTCCGTGCATGTTCATACATGTTTGTGCATATAGAGGTCTGTGCACATTTTGGTCGGTGCATATTTAGTCTTATGAATGGCCAAGTCAATGCACATCACTGTAGCTTAGGGTCGGTGCATTGTTTCATTGCACATAGTCGGTGCAAGTTTTGAGCATGAGGTCGGTGCAAGTTTCGCTGTGAGCATACATAAGTCTGTGCATATTTGCCTTGTGTCTACACAAGGTCGGTGCAATCTTTTGCATTGTGGATACAAAGTCTGTGCAGGTCTTTGTCTTGTGCAAAACATCATCGGTGCACCTTCTACCTCATGCATATATGTTCGTGCTTATATGCTCACTAAGTCTATGTAATATTTTAGTCTACACTTAACTAAGTCGGTGCTGCTTGTGACATTCGCATGCATAGGTCCGTGCACATGTGCCTTGTGTGTATACAAGGTCAGTGCACTTCTTGCATTCGGGATATATATATACTCAGTGCACATGTGCAACCCTACATACACAAGTCAGTGCATGATTTCTCTACTAGCATAACAAGTCTGTGCACATTTCCATTTACGCATTGTGAAGTCTGTGCACTTTCTGCACTTGCACGACTGCCATAACAAGGTCTGTGCAATGTCTTATATATCTGTGCATGTTTTTACTTTGACACTTATGTCTTGCAGACTGGCACACGATCGAGTGTCTGTAATGCACGTGGCAGACAGTCTTCTTCCTCACGTGAGCTTTTAGCCATGTCTGAAGTATGAGCTCGTGGGGAATAACGGAATCAATGATTGGCACGTGATCCCAAGGGAAAATATCCCTAACATTCTGCCACGTGGATCAACGTCCCCCAATCTTCTCTTGACATGTGGCTTCTCTGGAAAAGGCTGAGACGTGCCCTACTAACGTCGGACGCGTGAGCTCATGAGAACCCTGCCTATAGCCCTATAAGAAGGCCGTTCTTGCGATCAAATGCGGCCAACCCACAGCAGAAGAAGAAGAGAAGCACGAGAGAAGAAGTGAATAAGAGAGTTCAGAAGGAGAAGAGAAGAGAGAGCAAGAAAGAGAGCGCCACCTTCAGGAAGAAAACAGAGCATCGTAAGAGAGAGAGTGAGAATGAGATGAAGTGTGAGCGGCCGTCTCTTTCTGACCTTTGGATCAAATCCAGGGTCAGCTTGCTCTATTTTCAGAGCTACATTGCTTTCTTTCATCCGTGTGTCTTTCGTTGCTTCAGTTTTTTTTTCTTTTGAAACCATTGTAAGCTATGAATCAACAGAGCTAAGCTGTATTACTATGTGGGCGAGGGTGTTTCCTCGGACAGCATGCTGTGCTGCTCAGCCGTTGTAGGGATTTCCATCCCCAAAGCTGTGGATCAGCGGCATTCAAGCTATGTGACAGTAGGAAGCCTTACTCAGTTGAGTAAGGGGTGGAGGTAGATCTCTGGATAGAGATCGAACCACCTTAACAAGATTTGTCTCTTGTGTGATTGCTTGTGTGTCTTCTCTTCAGTAGATGAATGCTTAGGTTCATCTGAATGGTTTGGCATGGTTTGGTTAACTAATCGATCATCTGCTGTTATCTTCTGGTTGGTTCTATCTTGCTCCTTTGAACTCTATTATCTCTGCTGGTCAAGTGAATGAATGCATAAGAATGTTTATCTTCCGTTCCTTTGTGGTATAGTCACTAATTGATTTTAGTCTTAATCTCATTTAAGCAAATTACAAGTTCCTCTACTTCAAGTTTATTGAAAGCTGTGGCAGGAAAGTTTGGCTACGCCATTCTGGAATGTCGCTTCTTGCGTGAGAGATCCTTTGATCACATCTCCGCCTGGTACTTGATGAATGGGATTGTGTTTTTGCTACAATGAAATTTGATGAAATCATTTAGTCACTTCTGATATTTAGTCTTAGTAGTTGATTACCTGATTTGCTTATTTCTACTTTTTATTTACAGATATCACTCCTGAATATTCCCTGTCTTTGCACCTGTGTTTATAGTAGTCATTTTACTCTGCATTAGTTTTTAATCTGATGTAGGGTGTTGTTAATTCTTTTTTGGGGTGAGATCTATTCACCCCCCCTCTAGATATGTTCTTCACACCCTTCAATTACAGCCTCTCAAGGACCGGCTATTTGTCCGTGTGTTCTGGAATCTGATGTTCCCCTTTAACAAAAATGGTGATGATCTAGGGGTATGCGATTAATCGTTGGATAGGCCGTTAGTTTGAGTCGGGTGGGGGACGATGGATTCTGTCTCGCACTCCGTGGTTGCAAGAAGACTCTTGACCCTATCTTGCTGGATCTAGCAATAGTATCCTTGAGTACTTTCTATTTTATCTTTCTTTGCATTCACTTTAATGATTTCTTTATTTTAGCCCAACATGCATCATATTATTTTTTGAGCATTCACACCTCGTGATCTTTCAAGGTTTTCTCCTCAGTAATGGTTAATCACACTTCAATTCTCTTGGATAAGAGATCCTCATTCCACTCTGAATTTGAATGATTTCTCTGATCTGCCCGCTTGGTCTGGTTGGCTAGCGCGATTCCTATCTAGATTTTATCTCAGTTTTATTTCTCGGTTCTAGCTTTTCAGCTGTGTTCTTTTGATCCCCTCATTGTCCGTGGATTGTGTCCCCGATGAGGTTGGTCGTGTTTCCTTTTCCTCTCTTAGTTTGCTCTCCAGACATGACTCATCTGTGTCATCCATTCCGGGTGGTTAGTTTGGCATTTTCGGGAGAATTCCTGCCGCTTGTTGATTGTGACATGTGTCTTTTATCTTGATGCCCGCTTATCAGTTCTCTCCGCTTCATCTCTACTTCATCTCCATTTCTCGTCGCTATCACTTTCGCTCCATCTCCTTTCCATTTCGCCTCTGCGCCGCTTTCGCTCGCTCCCTTGCAAAGTGGACATCAAGGAGACCACGTTCACAAAATTATTGTTATTAATTTATTATTATTTTTTATATTATTTAAATAATGCTATGGCCGCGGTTTGAGTGAAACCGCGCCCATATGGCCGAGGTTTCAGACAAACCGCGTTCTCAAATCTTCTCTCCTAGGGCTGCGTCGACCCTAGTTGACCCCTTCATAGCCGCGGTTCCGGCATAACCGCGTTCATGAAGACGCGGTTGATCAACCAACCGCGTTATCGAACAGAGTCCAGAACACCCGTGGCTCCGATTTCTTCGCCTGAGGACTCTCCGAGAGCCCTATCTTGCACCGATTTCGATGAGGGATAGCCCTTCACTTCGATTCTAATCATTCCAGGGCTCTTACCTTCACTATTATCTCGAGTTTAATCACATATATCCCAAAAATTGGGTGTTTATCCTCGGATTTAAACCCTATGGTTATAAAGCACCAGTTCTGAATGCGCGAAGGGGGGCTCTTCTTCGGTTTGGGGCGAAGCCATGCCGCATCACTGCCTCGTTTCTTCGATCCCAGCCTGAAGAGGGAACTATTGGCTACATTTTTCATCCCTCAGGGCTCTTTTTCGTTGTTTCTTTTCTTAGTTATTCCCCTCCTCTTTTCGTAAATCATCACAATCTGCACTTTTTCTGCACGTCATGCATTTTTCTCTATCTTGCGTCGCTTCTCCCCGCAGTTACACTGTGTGTTAATTCATACTTTTACTATCCATGCGTTCACAACACACACACCTACGTTTTCCACCATTCCATAGGGGTTAAAAACCCTCCCCCGATGTGTTCTCCCTCAATCTTTACACCTATTTTATTCATACGGGATAGATATTGCACTTTGGTTTCTAATGGGTTTTTATCTCTTGTGTTAGCTTTGTTTTGCAGGAGAAGCAAGAAGAACATGAGGCCCTCTTCTTCTAGCCGGCTGGAAGGCGAGGAGGTCTGATCCCACGTAGGTTCCCACATCCATTTTCTACGCGCAATCACGTCGTGGTTGTTCTTTGGCCACGTGTCTTCTTCTTTTCCAAGGTTCGTAGCACCCTTCTCATCATTTCCTAGTCTTTTAGCATTGTAATACTTGGTGGCGATCACAGTTTACTTGCTTATCTTCATCGCCCTTTTCCTCTATACTAGTTCATGCTTATATGCACATATTTGTGTTGGGGGTGGGTGGATATAAACTATTTACAGACATGAAGTACTCGTCGATGGCCTAGGGAGGGGTTCCCCAGCTCACAGAAATATTCCCAAACAATCTTTGTTATATCCTCCTGGCTGTGCCCTGGAGAGCAGGCAAGAGACAGCGCCTAGTCTCTGGAAGATGGCATATAAGAGAGCTGTGATAGCCTAGCAACTTGATTGGAGCTTCTTGAATATTTAAGGATATCAGCCTGTCTTGCATAGGCTCTGGCGGTGGATGGTGGACTTGCAGTCACAGCTTCCTCTGCAGGTATATTCTTCTTGCCCCCTCGCCTGGGGACTTCAGTAGGATTGTTGGAGCTTTGTGAGGCTAGTGCAGGGCTCCGAGTCCTCTTAGGGATCCAGACTTGCTTAGACTTCGGTGGTTTTGGGGCTAGCCTCGCTCTCCTGTTATCATCAGAATTCGCCCTCTGGCTTGCCTACAATTGGAAGGTGTTGCGGGTGGGCATGGCCGGGATGACCCGATTCTGTAGAACTTCAGCGTCTCGGCCATTGAGGTAAACCCGGACACCACCAATCATCACAGACTTCCTGGAAACAAAGAGTTGGCCCCGGTGGCCATGGCAAGGACTGTTCCCCCCTGAAGTTCTTTTTATTTCCCCCAGCGGGCCTCTTCTTGGTCGCCCCAGTCTGGCGAGCGATGTGGTGAACATGACAGCTCATGATCATCGGGCTCTTCAGCTGGCTTTCTTGATCTTGCCTTTACTTTGGCAGGCCGCAGTTTTGTTATCCACCACCTATGGAGGTTCAGGGCCTTCCACGTCCAGGAGACCCACGAATGCAACCCCCAGGAAGTTTAGGAAGCCAACCACCGGGGGGAAGTTGCCGAAAGTAGTTGGTACAGCGAGATAGCCATATGCAACATGACCGGCCACCAGCTGAGGGCTGAAGATAAGTCCAGACAGTCCGTTCGCCATTACTTCAACCTGAGGTTTGGTCCCACTGGATGTGCTAACTTGTGGGGATGGGCTATTTTTATTTTATATTTATTATTTGTTATTATTATAGTTGGGGGGTTTTATTTAAGTGCGTGGGAGTACCAGTCACACTTATGACAAGTTTATTATACGCACCGTCTAACTGATCAGACGAAGGTGGATATCGTGTCGGGCCCGAAACCCGCCATACCATAAAGACTATGACGTTAATTACATCCCTCCGGGAGAGGGGCAACCCTTGATTAATCGCCAAAGTAGAGGGACCCTGTGGCCAAATGAATTGAAGGGAAAACATAAGTTTAAAAACATGCATTTGATGAAGTGGGGTTTATCATGTAGTTAAGTAAGCAATGGGATGTTGTTTATTTAAGTGGATCGATTCCCGGTACGAGATGGAGTTCACACTCACGCATAGTGAAAGTTTCCAGCCGGACTTAATCCGACCTTCCGCCATTCACCATTTCATATACCGGAGAATCGGGACGCACAAGTGTTCAATAATATAGGATATGCGCCCTTATATACTTATATATATACGACTGTAAACATGTGTAGGTAAATTTGCATATAGAAGTTTATTTCTTTATTCAGAATTGCGTGGAAGAGTCAGCTTCTGATAGAACGTGTATGCTGCATACAACCCTGAACGCTTATGCATCATTTGAAATGTTGGTGTTGGTTGATCGAAGGTGTGCTATCGTTGCATTACCCAATCATTTACTTGTTTATTCATACATCATGTTCTGGGAAAATTTCAGTACCACCTCCCCCTATCACGAGACATGTCGAGGAAGGTATAAGAGACTCGTCCACGAAGCATTGAGACGGTCTCCTAATTGACGGTCATGCCTGAGTGGCAATTCCGTACCCCATGATTGGTGGAGGATTCTGAAGGCTAACTCCCTAGGAAATCTCGGCCGCCTATGGAGTTGTCGATCAGTGCTTGCCTTTTTATTGTGGACCCGCCTCTACCATTACAGTGCATGCATGTGAGATCATGAGTAGAGCTGGCACGACCACGTTTAAATAGGCTTTCAGGTCATGGGGATGATGTATGCCAGCAGACGGCACTTGTTATTGCTTTATCCCCTTTATCGGGTGACTTTCTCTCACGATTTGGCATGCATAGCTATGGGACCGTTACCCCCATAAGGGATAAAAATCGAGCGAAAAGCCGGGGAAACACGATGCATAATAGAAAATGAAACTCAAATTTCTAGGGAAATTTTGGTAGCATCTCCCCCTGCCCCAGAACATGTTGGGGGAGATGTATAGCAGGCCCATCCACAGCAAGTTGAGACGGACTCCTTAAAAGATAGGCACGTCAGAATGACAGCCCAGACCCTATAGCGGGGGGTGGATCTCCAAGGACTCACCTACTAGGAGATTCGTGTCACCCAAGGGTTGTCAAACATCTTCTGCCAAGGGTGTTGACTCATTTTGGCACCATGATATATACTTGTAGGCTTAGGGAAGTGCTGGTATAATCATGGGTCGACGTGTCTAATGACATCGGGGCACTGTTCGCCACTAAGGCGGTTCATGTTCACTCGGGGAGAGAGAAACCCTTATCCATGATTTGGCATGAGTGGCTGTGGATAAGGAGCCCTCAAAGGAATGGTGATGTATTGTCCCCCTATTGAGGTCACCGGAGATCATGCCGATTAAAGGGCAAGCCTGTGTGACCGGTGGGGTGGTCAAAAAAATTGGAAGATATGGAAACAAACGGGATGAAAGCAGATGCATACACCGATGAATCAGTGATATGTGCAGGCAAAGATATGGAATATAATGTTTATCCATAACCCATGGCCGGATCACAATTGGAAACGAGTGGAATGCAATCAGTCCACTTATACCCCTCTTGTCGATCAGGGATCATGCTGTGAGGACTTAGCAAACCCCTGTCAGAGTTGGGATTAGTCAGACCGAAGCTAAAATCCGAAGGAACGTGGGAATTGAAAGGTGATATGGTGGCCTTCACATAGAGAAAACCCCTTAATCTGGTGGCCTTCACATAGGGAAAACCCCTTAATCCGGTAGCCCTCACATGGGAAAAATCCCTTAAACCGGCGGCCCTCACATGGGAAAAATCCCTTAATCCGGCGGCCCTCACGTACGATAGGGGCAACCGCCTTGATCCGGTGGCCTACACAATGGGGCAATCCCCTTGATCCGATGGCCTTCACCATGGGGCAATCTCCTTGATCCAGTGGCCTTCACCATGGGGCAATCCCCTTGATCTGGCGGGACTAAAGGGTTGAAGGGGTGGTGATCCGGCGGGTGCGCAGCACTCCAGATCAGTTAGAACTGATCCGACGGCGCTCATTACCACTGGGTCTATGACGACCCAGACTCCGGATACCGGATATTCCCGATAAGATTACCGAGTAGACCCGATATCACTTGGAACCCGTGAAGCCTCCCAAGAGCTATAAAGCTCCAAAGGGATAAAAGGATTGTTGTGTAGTACATTGAAGTCGCAGATATCACAGTAAGCAATTAAATTTCATTAAACAGGTTTGCTAAAGTAGTAGAAATAAAATTACTTTTTAATTAATAGTTAAAATTAACAATTATAACAGAGTCCAATCCAAAGGAAAGACAAGTACAGTCCAACAGAAAGAAAATGTACACTGAGGTCGGGGGAAGCCCGACACAGGTACCGCTGGCAACTACGAACACGGCATACCAGGAACCGCGAAGGAAGCAGAGACGACCACACCTGAAAAGCAGGGGTGAGCCTCGTGTCATTGGCTCAGTAGGGGTCACACGGATCTCCACTGAAAAATAACGTAGTAACACAGAACAATAGCTAAAACAGTAGTAGTAGTAAAGCTGGAAAAGTTAAACTACAACTAGAAAGCTGTAAAAGAAAGCCGTAACGGAAGTAGTAGAACAGCTAAAATAAAAAGGAAAACCTGTACCAAGCAAAACATGGCTCTCTAAACTACTACAATGGCAACAGAAAGGCGAACCTTGATCTCACAAAGTCAGGAGTTACCGATCCGTCGACACAGACACCAGGCCTAAGCTAAGACTCACGAAAATAGGCAAAAGGCATTGAAGGGACCTAGATGGATACGGAACACTGAAGCATACATGACTGGATCGTCGTACACGCAACACAAAGCTATCCTCGGGCAAGGCCGAGAAAAGACTAACTCAAAAGGGAGAGTTAATCTTGGACGAAGCCAAGAACAGACTAACTCGGAAGAGGAACGTAGACTCCGAGAAACATGAGAGTCACGCACCAAGTGACGGAAGCACCTCCTCACTAGAAGAACAACCAGATGCGTCCACTAACATCTTACACTACGCCACAAGTATCTCGCTACAGATGCCAAGGATGACGGAGACTGAGATACTCACTGAACTGAACCAGGAACTACAGTAACGAGTGACTAGTCATGGTCACGCCCGTCGACATTCGTCCAAATGCCCCTGACCACGTGTGCACACACAAGCTCAATGCCTTGAGCCATGCCTCTAGCTAGTTTTCTCCCCCAACAGGACGCTACTGCAAGGCAAGGGAGCCCACGGAAACTAGCCTACAAACCGTATCTTGGGAACTGCCCTGCCACCACTCCCAGGTGGGCCGACACTCGAGGTCGTCAGGCTACGACTAGTGGAGGCTCACTAGACACAGAGACTCTGAAACACGAGTGCTGGAGTACAGACAGGCCAAGCACACATTGTCACCCGTACTACGAAGCACAAAGGCAGTACACCAACTGTTAACAGACTCAGGACAGGGCAACTAGACCTACCAACACAATGATCTTTGAGTCTCATGACTCGGAGTCAAGATCGTCATACAACGGCGGTGACAAGCCACCAATCAGCCTAATCCTAAGCCGAGGAAAATGACACTGGGTCATCAGATCCACAAACCCGTATAAAACAACACACGGATACCTGAGGGTTCACCAAGACCCTCAACGTCTCTGGACACGTAGACCAAGGTAAGACAGTACCTCTTAGGCGTCTAGAACCATGTCTCGATCTATCGAGACACACACAAGGTCACCTGTCAACCACTAGGTCTCACCGGGTTGACCAGAACCTAAATGATGACTCAAAAGACGCAGAAGCCATACCAAACGCTACTCGAGCTAAGGACACTCTTGGCTACCTTATAATATGGTCATAGCCCTCATAGGATATCAAAAGACATCTTTTAGAGCTAGTGCGATGGATTCAGAGGGGGGGTGAATGAATTCCTCTTTAAAACTTCGCTCAATTGACACTTAAAGCAATCAGAGTTCACGAATAGAAATCAATTGAGATCTTCCAACTAAGAGATTTGCAGAAGCACTTGATCAATCAGTTGGGCTAATAAACTATGGACACCTAGCCAAGTCTGATCCGTATACAGAGTCAAGTACAAACATCGTGTGCCTTAAAGCATTCGGATAGAATACTCAAATGAAACGCTCCTAGCCATTCATCTATCGACAATCATATAAGAAATCAAACCACGGAGACAATAGATTTTAAGGTGGTTTGGTCCACTGACCTACGTCCACCCCACACTCCAACTAGAGTGTGTATTCCGCTGATACATAGCTTAACAGCTGTGCCTCACAGCTTGCCAACATCAGCTGAGCATCACAGCTTGCTTCCGCTAGGCAATACAGCTTAGCCATCCGCTGACTCACAGCTTGACTGCTGGGCGTTACAGCTTCGCCGACCAGAGGAGTCCCCCTCTGCAACCGCTGGGGCTTACAGCTTAACCCGTCCAGAGGAGTCCACCTCTGCAATCGCTGGGGCTTACAGCTTAAATAGTCCAGAGGAATCCTCCTCTGCTACAGCTGAGCAACACAGCTTGCTCTGCTGACAAATAGCCTGAAATAAAGAGTGTAAAAGAAAAACAAGAAATAAGAAATCATAGCGACAGAAAGCTATATACGATGACAGCACCAATGTGGCTCTCAGGGAGCCGACTGGCCTGGATTTGATCCAAGGTCCAGTGGAACTAATCTTTCAGAAATTTCCTCTATCTTCTTCTTCTCGAGCTCTTTCTTCACTCTCTTTCTTTCTTCCTCTTCATCTGCTTCTTTTCCCTCTCTACTATTCTCTCTTTTCTTCTCTCGATCTCTGCTCTCAAAAGCTCCCTCTCTCCTTCTTCCTCTTCCTCTCTGGATCGTGCTAGCTCTAGATCTTTCTGCTTCGATCCCTTTCTCAGGAAGGAGAGGCTTCCTTTTTATATGAGCAACAGATGTAGGGCGTGTGCTTTTCACGATTCCCGCCCAAATGCCTTGGCCCACGTGGTAGCTTCCTATCTCAATGCTTTCCACGAGTCACGATCCTGGCACCTCCTCCACTCTTGGATCACGTGCCATTCTTATTCTTCTCAAAAAAATACATGTCATACAGTCAGAAAGAAATATCAGCTCGAGACAGTTATACATATAGTAAAGAGTTAAACAGGACTGCACGGAGTCAATAGGTGAATAAGCCAGATGTGCGCAGACTTAATTGCAGCACAAGACTAATGGATGCACTAGCTATGTGTATGCAATGTTCAAGCATTGCACAGACCTGCTCGGGTCGTGAGCAGCCTTGCAAGGACTCCGTGTGTGCGAGTATTAGAGGGATGCACAGACTCTAATTACTTGGTGCAAGTGTTGCACCGACTCAGTGAATGCTATGAGAAATATTGCACAGACGTACCAAATGTGCTAAAGGCATTACACCGATGTTGATCCTTTGAAACCAAATCTTGCACCGACTTAATATTCCTAAGAGCACGGACTCAAATACGCGAACAGATCAATGCACTAACGAAAATATGCACTGACTTTAGTCTACACAAACTGGAATTCTGCACCGACCTTGTGTATGAGCAGCCAAGAGAATGCACCGACTTGGGTGCGTGCAAAGGATGCCTTGCACCGACCTATCCAGCGTGCACCAACAAAGGTTGCACCGACCTTATGCATGGTCACATAAGATGAAACATGCACGGATGCTCTGCTGAATGAACAGGGTTGTACTGACCTTAATGTAAGCATGAACACAATATGCACCGAGGTAAGGTTTGCACCGAGGCAAAACTTTGCACCGATCTTCTATATGCACCGACCCAAGTATGATGTGTTCACGACCAACATTGCATCGAGTGCACATATGCACCGAAGTAAAACATGCACTGACTATGCTATATAAGTATGCAAAGTTTGCACTGAGACAGAAAATACACTGACCTTCTTCAGTGTGATGCATGCACAAGCATACCCACGAAATGCTCATCAAACTCGTGATGCATACATACAACAATTATTCACCAGCACTGACTTAAACAGGAAAACCTGTACCGAGCAAAACACGGCTCTCTAAACTACTCCAACGGCAACAGAAAGGCGAACCTTGATCTCACAAAGTCAGGAGTTACCGATCCGTCGACACAGACACCAGGCCTAAGCTAAGACTCACGAAAATAGGCAAAAGGCCTTGAAGGGACCTAGATGGATACAGAACACTGAAGCATAAACGACTGGATCATCGTGCACGCAACACAAAGCTATCCTCGGGCAAGGCCGAGAAAAGACTAACTCAAAAGGGAGAGTTAATCTTGGACGAAGCCAAGAATAGACTAACTCAGAAGAGGAACGCAGACTCCGAGAAACATGAGTCACGCACCAAGTGACGGAAGCACCTCCTCACTAGAAGAACAGCCAGATGCGTCCACTAACATCTTACACTGCGCCACAAGTATCTCGCTACAGATGCCGAGGACGACAGAGACTGAGATACTCACTGAACTGAACCAGGAACTACAATAACGAGTGACTAGTCATGGTCACGCCCGTCGACATTCGTCCAAACGCCCTTGACCACGTGTGCACACACAAGCTCAATGCCTTGAGCCAGGCCTCTAGCTAGTTTTCTCCCCCAACAGGACGCTACTGCAAGGCAAGGGAGCCCACGGAAACTAGCCTACAAACCGTATCTTGGGAACTGCCCTGCCACCACTCCCAGGTGGGCCGACACTCGAGGTCGTCAGGCTATGACTAGTGGAGGCTCACTAGACACAGAGACTCTGAAACACGAGTGCTGGAGTACAGACAGGCTAAGCACACACTGTCACCCGTACTACGAAGCACAAAGGCAGTACACCAACAATCAACAGACTCAGGACAGGGCAACTAGACCTACGAACGCAATGATCTTTGAGTCTCATGACTCGGAGTCAAGATCGTCACACAACGGCGGTGACAAGCCTCCAATCAGCCTAATCCTAAGCCGAGGAAAATGACACTGGGTCATCAGATCCACAAACCCGTATAAAACAACACACGGATACCTAAGGGTTCACCAAGACCCTCAACGTCTCTGGACATGCAAACCAAGGTAAGACAGTACCTCTTAGGCGTCTAGAACCATGTCTAGATCTATCGAGACACACACAAGGTCACCTGTCAACCATTGGGTCTCACCGGGTTGACCAGAACATAAATGATGACTCAAAAGACTCAGAAGCCGTACCAAACGCTACTCGAGCTAAGGACACTCTTGGCTACCTTATAATATGGTCATAGCCCTCATAGGATATCAAAAGACATCTGTTAGAGCTGGTGCGATGGATTCAGAGGGGGGGGTGAATGAATTCCGCTTTAAAACTTCGCTGAATTGACACTTAAAGCAATCAGAGTTAACGAATAGAAATCAATTGAGATCTTCCAACTAAGAGATTCGCAGAAGCACTTGATCAATCAGTTGGGCTACTGAACTATGGACACCTAGCCAAGTCTGATCCGTATACAGAGTCAAGTACGAACAGCGTGTGCCTTAAAGCATTCAGATAGAATACTCAAATGAAACGCTCCTAGCCATTCATCTATCGACAATCAGATAAGAAATCAAACCACGGAGACAATAGATTTTAAGGTGGTTCGGTCCACTGACCTACGTCCACCCCACACTCCAACTAGAGTGTGGATTCCGCTGATACACAGCTTAACAGCTGGGCCTCACAGCTTGCCAACATCAGCTGAGCATCACAGCTTGCTTCCGCTGGGCAATATAGCTTAGCCATCCGCTGACTCACAGCTTGACTGCTGGGTGTTACAGCTTCGCCGACCAGAGGAGTCCCCCTCTGCAACCACTGGGGCTTACAGCTTAACCCGTCCAGAGGAGTCCACCTCTGCAATCACTGGGGCTTATAGCTTAACCCGTCCAGAGGAATCCTCCTCTGCTACAGCTGAGCAACACAGCTTGCTCTGCTGACAAATAGCTTGAAATAAAGAGTGTGAAAGAAAAATAAGAAATGAGAAATCATAGCGACAGAAAGCTATATACGATGATAGCACCAATGTGGCTCTCAGGGAGCTGACTGGCCTGGATTTGATCCAAGGTCCAATGGAACTAATCTTTCAGTAATTTCTTCTATCTTCTTCTTCTCGAGCTCTTTCTTCACTCTCTTTCTTTCTTCCTCTTCTTCTGCTTCTTTTCCCTCTTTGCTATTCTCTCTTTTCTTCTCTCAATCTCTGCTCTCAAAAGCTCTCTCTCTCCTTCTTCCTCTTCCTCTCTGGATCGTGCTAGCTCTAGATCTTTCTGCTTCGATCCCTTTCTCAGGAAGGAGAGGCTTCCTTTTTATATGAGCAACAGATGTAGGGCGTGTGCTTTTCACGATTCCCGCCCAAATGCCTTGGCCCACGTGGCAGCATCCTAGCTCAATGCTTTCCACGTGTCACGATCCTAGCACCTCCTCCACTCTTGGATCACGTGCCATTCTTATTCTTCTCAAAAAAATACCTGTCATACACTCAGAAAGAAATATCAGCTCGAGATAGTTATACATATAGTAAAGAGTTAAACAGGACTGCACGGAGTCAATAGGTGAATAAGCCAGATGTGCGTAGACTTAATTGCAGCACAAGACTAACGGATGCACTAGCTATGCGTATGCAATGTGCAAGCATTGCACAGACCTGCTCGGGTCGTGAGCAACCTTGCAAGGACTCTGTGTGTGCGAGTATTAGAGGGATGCACAGACTCTAATTACTTGGTGCAAGTGTTGCACCGACTCTGTGAATGCTATGAGAAATATTGCACAGACGTACCTGATGTGCTAAAGGCATTACACCGATGTTGATCCTTTGAAACCAAATCTTGCACCGACTTAATATTGCTAAGAGCACGGACTCAAATACGCGAACATATCAATGCACTGACGAAGATATGCACTGACTTTAGTCTACACAAACTGGAATTCTGCACCGACCTTGTGTATGAGCAGCCAAGAGAATGCACCGACTTGGGTGCGTGCAAAGGATGCCTTGCACCGACCTATCCAGCGTGCACCAACAAAGGTTGCACCGACCTTATGCTTGGTCACATAAGATGAAACATGCACGGACGCTCTACTGAATGAACAGGGTTGTACTGACCTTAATGTAAGCATGAACACAATATGCACCGAGTCAAGGTTTGCACCGAGGCAAAACTTTGCACCGATCTTCTATATGCACCGACCCAAGTATGCTGTGTTCACGACCAACATTGCACCGAGTGCACATATGCACCGAAGTAAAACATGCACTGACTATGCTATATAAGTATGCAAAGTTTGCACTGAGACAGAAAATACACTGACCTTCTTCAGTGTGATGCATGCACAAGCATACCCACGAAATGCTCATCAAACTCGTGATGCATACATACAATAATTATTCACCAGCACTGACTTAAACGGGAAAACCTGTACCGAGCAAAACACGGCTCTCTAAACTACTCCAACGGTAACAGAAAGGCGAACCTTGATCTCATAAAGTCAGGAGTTACCGATCCGTTGACACAGACACCAGGCCTAAGCTAAGACTCACGAAAATAGGCAAAAGGCCTTGAAGGGACCTAGATGGATACAGAACACTGAAGCATACACGACTGGATCATCGTGCACGCAACACAAAGCTATCCTCGGGCAAGGCCGAGAAAAGACTAACTCAAAAGGGAGAGTTAATCTTGGACGAAGCCAAGAATAGACTAACTCAGAAGAGGAACGCAGACTCCGAGAAACATGAGAGTCACGCACCAAGTGACGGAAGCACCTCTTCACTAGAAGAACAGCCAGATGCGTCCACTAACATCTTACACTGCGCCACAAGTATCTCGCTACAGATGCCGAGGACGACGGAGACTAAGATACTCACTGAACTGAACCAGGAACTACAATAACGAGTGACTAGTCATGGTCACGCCTGTCGACATTCGTCCAAACGCCCTTGACCACGTGTGCACACACAAGCTCAATGCCTTGAGCCAGGCCTCTAGCTAGTTTTCTCCCCCAACAGGACGCTACTGCAAGGCAAGGGAGCCCACGGAAACTAGCCTACAAACCGTATCTTGGGAACTGCCCTGCCACCACTCCCAGGTGGGCCGACACTCGAGGTCGTCAGGCTACGACTAGTGGAGGCTCACTAGACACAGAGACTCTGAAACACGAGTGCTGGAGTACAGACAGGCTAAGCACACACTGTCACCCGTACTACGAAGCACAAAGGCAGTACACCAACTATCAACAGACTCAGGACAGGGCAACTAGACCTACCAACGCAATGATCTTTGAGTCTCATGACTCGGAGTCAAGATCGTCACACAACGGCGGTGACAAGCCTCCAATCAGCCTAATCCTAAGCCGAGGAAAATGACACTGGGTCATCAGATCCATAAACCCGTATAAAACAACACACGGATACCTGAGGGTTCACCAAGACCCTCAACATCTCTGGACATGCAAACCAAGGTAAGACAGTACCTCTTAGGCATCTAGAACCATGTCTCGATCTATCGAGACACACACAAGTCACCTGTCAACCATTGGGTCTCACCGGGTTGACCAGAACATAAATGATGACTCAAAAGACTCAGAAGCCGTACCAAACGCTACTCGAGCTAAGGATACTCTTGGCTACCTTATAATATGGTCATAGCCCTCATAGGATATCAAAAGACATCTGTTAGAGCTGGTGCGATGGATTCAGAGGGGGGGTGAATGAATTCCGCTTTAAAACTTCGCTCAATTGACACTTAAAGCAATCAGAGTTAACGAATAGAAATCAATTGAGATCTTCCAACTAAGAGATTCGCAGAAGCACTTGATCAATCAGTTGGGCTACTGAACTATGGACACCTAGCCAAGTCTGATCCGTATACAGAGTCAAGTACGAACAGCGTGTGCCTTAAAGCATTCAGATAGAATACTCAAATGAAACGCTCCTAGCCATTTATCTATCGACAATCAGATAAGAAATCAAACCACGGAGACAATAGATTTTAAGGTGGTTCGGTCCACTGACCTACGTCCACCCCACACTCCAACTAGAGTGTGGATTTCGCTGATACACAGCTTAACAGCTGGGCCTCACAGCTTGCCAACATCAGCTGAGCATCACAGCTTGCTTCCGCTGAGCAATATAGCTTAGCCATCCGCTGACTCACAGCTTGACTGCTGGGTGTTACAGCTTCGCCGACCAGAGGAGCCCCCCTCTGCAACCGCTGGGGCTTACAGCTTAACCCGTCCAGAGGTGTCCACCTCTGCAATCATTGGGGCTTATAGCATAACCCGTCCAGAGGAATCCTCCTCTGCTACAGCTGAGCAACACAGCTTGCTCTGCTGACAAATAGCTTGAAATAAAGAGTGTGAAAGAAAAATAAGAAATGAGAAATCATAGCGACAGAAAGCTATATACGATGATAGCACCAATGTGGCTCTCAGGGAGCTGACTGGCCTGGATTTGATCCAAGGTCCAATGGAACTAATCTTTCAGTAATTTCTTCTATCTTCTTCTTCTCGAGCTCTTTCTTCACTCTCTTTCTTTCTTCCTCTTCTTCTGCTTCTTTTCCCTCTTTGCTATTCTCTCTTTTCTTCTCTCAATCTCTGCTCTCAAAAGCTCTCTCTCTCCTTCTTCCTCTTCCTCTCTGGATCGTGCTAGCTCTAGATCTTTCTGCTTCGATCCCTTTCTCAGGAAGGAGAAGCTTCCTTTTTATATGAGCAACAGATGTAGGGCGTGTGCTTTTCACGATTCCCGCCCAAATGCCTTGGCCCACGTGGCAGCATCCTAGCTCAATGCTTTCCACGTGTCACGATCCTAGCACCTCCTCCACTCTTGGATCACGTGCCATTCTTATTCTTCTCAAAAAAATACCTGTCATACACTCAGAAAGAAATATCAGCTCGAGATAGTTATACATATAGTAAAGAGTTAAACAGGACTGCACGGAGTCAATAGGTGAATAAGCCAGATGTGCGTAGACTTAATTGCAGCACAAGACTAACGGATGCACTAGCTATGCGTATGCATTGTGCAAGCATTGTACAGACCTGCTCGGGTCGTGAGCAGCCTTGCAAGGACTCCGTGTGTGCGAGTATTAGAGGGATGCACAGACTCTAATTACTTGGTGCAAGTGTTGCACCGACTCAGTGAATGCTATGAGAAATATTGCACAGACGTACCTGATGTGCTAAAGGCATTACACCGATGTTGATCCTTTGAAACCAAATCTTGCACCGACTTAATATTGCTAAGAGCACGGACTCAAATACGCGAACAGATCAATGCACTGACGAAGATATGCACTGACTTTAGTCTACACAAACTGGAATTCTGCACCGACCTTGTGTATGAGCAGCCAAGAGAATGCACCGACTTGGGTGCGTGCAAAGGATGCCTTGCACCGACCTATCCAGCGTGCACCAACAAAGGTTGCACCGACCTTATGCTTGGTCACATAAGATGAAACATGCACGGACGCTCTACTGAATGAACAGGGTTGTACTGACCTTAATGTAAGCATGAACACAATATGCACCGAGGCAAGGTTTGCACCGAGGCAAAACTTTGCACCGATCTTCTATATGCACCGACCCAAGTATGCTGTGTTCACGACCAACATTGCACCGAGTGCACATATGCACCGAAGTAAAACATGCACTGACTATGCTATATAAGTATGCAAAGTTTGCACTGAGACAGAAAATACACTGACCTTCTTCAGTGTGATGCATGCACAAGCATACCCATGAAATGCTCATCAAACTCGTGATGCATACAGCAATTATACTCGTGATGCATACAACAATTATTCACCAGCACTGACTTAAGCAATGCACAGCAAGCAAGAGCAGATGCATAAACATTCAATCTTTCATGCAAACACATGGTGACTTATAGTGTTTGCTATCATCAAAATCACAGAGGCACAACAATCTCCCCTTTTTGATGATGGCAACACTATGAGTCAACATTGACTCTCATGGCAAATTATTCTCCCCCTTTGACGTCAGCAAAAAGAAAATAGTTTGAGAGAGAAATACAAGCATGCAGGAAATGATTGAAGTAAAAACTCCCCCTTTGATTAAGTCATGAAGGCAGAGAAAAGCTATTCTCCCCCTTAATGACACAACATGAATGCAACAAGAGGATCATGAATGATCAGCAACCACAGGATCGGTGAGATTGGAAGTCTGATACCTGGTACATTGATATTGCAGTTCGGATCATGACAGATTGAAAAAATTAACAGAAGCACAACTTGATTTGTGGACTGTAAAAGAGTGTAGAAGATAAGCACAATGAGTTTCAAGTGAGCAGAATCTGAGCAGGTGTGATCTCCAAGCCAAAGTACATGAGAAGAAAAGATTTTCATTGGGGTACCCAATTCATATATCCATGTTTAAAGTTTCAGAATGTTCTATTATAAAAGCTTATGAAATGGCTTTGATTGACAAGCATGGTTTAAGAATGATATACACAAGGTTTGTCAATAAAATACAATACTCATATCTGAAGCAACTTTTTAATAAAGATGAACCAATTTCTCATATAACATTCTAGTTCAAACTCCTTTCATCTTACACAATTAATTCCATTGACTTCTTTAGGAAAAATAGTCAAGAGTATTGAGGTTAAACAAAGTAACACTCAGTGAATTTTGAATTGCAAGGGTTACAGCAAGTCTTTTTCACTTTTGCTTTTAATATTGAGCTTAGTGACCAGACAGGTGTCATTTATACCTTTGACATTAAGGGTACACGTGGGTTAGACTTCAGTATCCCCAGCTACTAAGCATAAACTACCATATCTGTCTCTGATCAAAAACTACACAGATGATTTACACCTTTGACATTAAGGGTACATGTTTTTCAGACACCAGTACCCCCAGTTACTAAGTGAAACCAGCCCTATAGATTTGACCATATGAACAGAGGTAACATGAAGCACTTCATGACATAAATTCCTCTCCATTTCTTTGATTGAGGGTTTAGTTTCTCAGTGTAATTCAGTCATTGCTCTGCCACAATAGTCATTTCTTTTACAATGATTTTGCTGTTGCTACCCTTTTAATTTTCAAAGTGACTTGTTTAAAAATAATACAGGTTACATGCATTTCAACCAAAGTAAATCAAGGTTTCAATTTTCAGATGTCGGAAGATCTTACATGAATTTACATGAGACAGTCAGTTAAGGTTTATTAAAAAAACTGATTCAGATATTTTCAGGTCCTTCAAATTCAAACTTAGGAATACATAAGACTTAAACCAATTCAAATCAACAAACATTCTTAAACCTGTATAATAGAAGATTCTTTATTAAGGATGATTTCAGATTTGTGAAAGGGTACACAAACTGATATTACTTCACTTCTCTGTATGTTTAACATGGACAAAGCATTCTGCAGCAAGAGACATTTGACAAACATGCATAGAGAGTAAGACAAACGGAACTCATGCTTGCAACAGGTATGATCAATATGCATCAAATAGATTTACAAGAAACCAATAGCTGAGTCTGGAGTACAGACAGATCAACTTGACAACAATAAAGTCTAGTTCAACTCAAGAAAGATTTGAGTGGCTAGATATGGAAGGGTTTAGATCATGAAAGACTAATGAGTCTCAAATACTCCCCCTGTCTAGATACAATGAGTCATTTCTTTTTAGATTTTTCAAATTTGATGATATGCAATACACTGCTCTACATGCATGCATATGCAATGACACTCCTAGAGATATTTCCTGCACATGAATGTCATGAACATTATGCAGGGATAACCAAACTCCCCCTGACTATATGCAATGTATGAAGATTTTAAATGCAACAAGTGCAATGATAGAATGCAGGGAGTTTTGACAAAATATGCATCATGAATGTGCAGACTATGCTCATGAGTTTCTAACCTTCTCTATGTGCACAAACAGATGTCAAAATATTAATGCATGCAGATGAGAAATGAATTCAACATATCTTCAATGAACATGTGCACACATAGCTCAAAGTATGAACATCATGCGAAAGCAGTCAAACTCCCCCTGATTAAGTGCATGGTATACAAAGAAAACGTAACACATGGTTTTATGATGAAAGCTCGTGAAACAGACATGCAATTCAATCAAAAGAAGAATACCATAAACATTATGTGCAATTCAAATTTTCAGATGATTTCAATTCAACACATACCAAATCAACATGATATTCAAACCTTTCAAACTCACGATTTCAGATGACAGAATTTGAAGTAAGTGCTCAGAACATACCTGAAGAGCAGGATCATGGGGTCTTTCAATTTTTGAGTGCCTTGGTTTATTGACCCCTCTTTATTCATTCCAAGGCACACCTGCAGCAAAGTAATCATTTTGATCCTGCAAGAACCCAAGCTGCCTTGGGTCATGTATTACCCTCAACAAGTGTTCTTGACCTTTTGCCAGCAACACTGTCAACATAGCCCATCAACTTGCAATTGGACATGGGATGTCCAGATTTACCATGGTAATGAAAAATAACAGAATTCAAGTTCCTTTTATGCATCTTATCGTGAGTATTAAATCTATGTGCATGTATATCGAAATTTCTGTTATGTACATGAGCATTCTATTTTTCTGAAACCTGCCACCCAGCACTCAGAGGCTTTGTGGCCAGGTTTTCCACAATTGAAACAAGTAAATTTCTTTTACATGAGATCAGTTTTATTCCTAAAATTATTCTGTTGGATAGGGAATTTAACAGATTTAGCAGTGCGTTTGCCTCCCTGTGCATGCCAGCACTGTGCATAGATGTGTCCTAGCTTCCCACAGCAGAAGCAATTCACATTTTTTCTCCTAAAAACATGATTTCTAGCATGATATTTCTGTGAATTAATAGCAACAAGGTCATCTAATTCCATTGATTTACATTCATGCATGAGATGACCTGCATTATGACAGTAAGAACACTTTATTCTACTGTTTTGAACATAAGTAGATTTCTTTTCATCCTTTCTCATGACAAAACAATCATGCATCTCATGGCCGAATTTACCACAGTAAAAATATTTCACATTCTTTCTTTTGACAGAAGGCAGTTTGGCCTAAGAAGTTTCAGCATACAAATTCTTATTCTGTTTTGTTTTCTTTTTCTGAGTTTTCTTTTGTTTTTCTAAATTTTTACTTTGCTCTTCACTTCTCTTTGCCGTGAACTGAAATGGGGATGAGGTGGAAGGTTTTTCTTGTTCTGAACTTTTAACAAAAATAGTTTTAATTTATTTCCATCAACCCTCTTCATTACTGGACTGTAACCCAATCTCTCTTTCTGAACATTCACTTTAGCTTCAAGCAGCTTATTCAAATTATCTTTTTCCTTAACAAACTTTGATAGAGAATTCTTTAGATCTTCGATTTCAGTTTGCAGTACCACAATGTCCTCTTCACATGAAATAATTTGGTTATGCAAACCATCATTGAGTTTTTTCAAGTTTTCATTTTATTCAACCAGTTTTTCTTCACTTTCTTCAACCTCAATTTTCTTTTCCAATAATAATTTGTTTTCTTCTTTCAGAGATTTGACTAATTCTTTTTACACATTGTCATCATAATCCATATTATTAATCAAATCTCTAAGAACAGCACGTTCATTGCAAGAATCATTTTCTTTGATGAGTCTATTTTTTAAACTCTCATTTTCAGACTTTAGGTTTTCATTTTCCACCTTCATACTTCTAATTTCATGCAACATTTCTTTTCTTAGTTTCTTTTTCTCAGATTTAATTTTATCGTACTTCTCAATTAGATGCTCATTCAACATAATCAAATTTTCGAGAGAGAAATTTCCAGTATCAGAATTTACATGTGACGAAGTTTCCTCTATATAATCCTCGTCTTCGTCTACTGCCATGAGACACTTTACCGCATCTTGACATTTGATAGCTGCAACCATATTAACAGCTTCTGATGCACTGTAACACTCAAGCACACATTGAAACTTGTCAGTGTTTATAGCCCTTAGAGTTAGGTCCAGGGCCTTCTAATTCCTTGCATATTTCAAGTGGTCAGAGATTTTCCATTAGGAATTGTCCTTTGGAACATCATAAGAGTTGTGTGCAATGATTATCCATAGATATGGATTAACCTGCATCACATACTCTCTAAGTTGATTAAACCACTTGTAAAACTCTACACCTTCAAACCTCGGAAGATCGATTATGGATTTCATGCTTAGACAAGATCAGAAATCAAAATAAAGATTAGATCAATTAACGCAAGCAGACGGATCACTCAGATCGCACCAAATCTAATTACAGATCGGATCTGCAGGTCGTTGGACCCTCTGTGCAGACACCCGCTCTGATACCAACTGTTAGAGCTGGTGCGATGGATTCAGAGGGGGGGTGAATGAATTCCTCTTTAAAACTTCGCTCAAGTGACACTTAAAGTAATCAGAGTTAACCAATAGAAATCAATTGAGATCTTCCGACTAAGAGATTCGCAGAAGCACTTGATCAATCAGTTGGGCTACTAAACTATGGAAACCTAGCCAAGTCTGATCCGTATACAGCGTCAAGTACGAACAGCGTGTGCCTTAAAGCATTCGGATAGAATACTCAAATGAAACGCTCCTAGCCATTCATCTATCGACAATCAGATAAGAAATCAAACCACGGAGACAATAGATTTTAAGGTGGTTCGGTCCACTGACCTACGTCCACCCCACACTCCAACTAGAGTGTGAATTCCGCTGATACACAACTTAACAGCTGGGCCTCACAGCTTGCCAACATCAGCTGAGCATCACAGCTTGCTTCCGCTGGGCAATACAGCTTAGCCATCCGCTGGCTCACAGCTTGACTGCTGGGCGTTACAGCTTCGCCGACCAGAGGAGTCCCCCTCTGCAACCGTTGGGGCTTACAGCTTAACCCGTCCAAAGGAGTCCACCTCTTCAATCGTTGGGGCTTACAGCTTAACCCGTCCAGAGGAATCCTCCTCTGCTACAGCTGAGCAACACAGCTTGCTCTGCTGACAAAGCGCTTGAAATAAAGAGTGTAAAAGAAAAACAAGAAATGAGAAATCATAGCGACAGAAAGCTATATACGATGATAGCACCAATGTGACTCTCAGGGAGCTGACTGGCCTGGATTTGATCCAAGGTCCAGTGGAACTAATCTTTCAGGAATTTCTTCTATCTTCTTCTTCTCGAGCTCTTTCTTCACTCTCTTTCTTTCTTCCTCTTCTTCTGCTTCTTTTTCCTCTCTGCTATTCTCTCTTTTCTTCTCTCGATCTCTGCTCTCAAAAGCTCTCTCTCTCCTTCTTCCTCTTCCTCTCTGGATCGTGCTAGCTCTAGATCTTTCTGCTTCGATCCCTTTCTCAGGAAGGAGAGGCTTCCTTTTTATATGAGCAACAGATGTAGGGCGTGTGCTTTTCACGATTCCCACCCAAATGCCTTGGCCCACGTGGCAGCATCCTAGCTCAATGCTTTCCACGTGTCACGATCCTGGCACCTCCTCCACTCTTGGATCACGTGCCATTCTTATTCTTCTCAAAAAAATACATGTCATACAGTCAGAAAGAAATATCAGCTCGAGACAGTTATACATATAGTAAAGAGTTAAACAGGACAGCACGGAGTCAATAAGTGAATAAGCCAGATGTGCACATACTTAATTGCATCACAAGACTCGAACGACTAAGGAACCTGAACGGTCACCCAAGGGCCGTTCAAAGGATAGAAATGGTCCTCTAATGGACCGCGAACCACGGAAGACGGTCTATCGCGTGACCGCGAAGACCCTAACCGACATACATAAAATGGTCACACATTGGACCGCGTTCAAAGTGAAACGGTCACTGTAACGACCGCGTGGGCATTACGGCAGGAAAACCATGGGATCGGCCGGATCTCGGCCTTTCCATACCCCGTTTGCTCCGAAACGAAGGGGATACAACCACAATGATGATACCGACCTTTCACACTCCGGATGGGGTCAAATCGACGCACAAACGGCTAGAAACGGGCAATTCTATCGAATTTACCCAAATAGAATCACATGGGTTCCCGAGCTTCTACCGGTCCCAAATGACCACCAATCACGATGAAATCAGTGGGAATGGAATGCTGACATTCCAGGGGTTCGAATGATACCAACTGATCTGAAAATCGTCACCATTTTCCGGTGAACCCGAAGAATACCCCAAAGTCATGATTTTACCCAAACGAGACAAAACCCACTCATTCTCGCACCGTTCGACGTGAAACTGCAAGGGAACGTAGTAGAGAAATAGAGCTTCCATCTCCCTACCTCCACCGACGATTCCGCGCGCTGAAGCGACTAAACCGCGTCGAAAACTGCCAAACCAACGAACCGTGCCGGTTTTGAATCCACCGAGGGATCGCGCCGCTCCACGCTTAATCCGCCACTCCATCACGCTCCAGGTTCACTCCATCGTGTTCCCGCCTCAACCAGGTCGCCACGGTCGCGCGCCCCGCGTCGAGAGGACCAGAGAGGAGAGAGAACGAGAGAGAGAAAGTGAGGGTGAGAAATGAGGGAGGAGAGAGGGTGAAAGAAGAATAAAAAGAAAAGAAATTAGGAATTTTTCTAATTTTTGAAATTTTGATTTTTGGGCCCAAAAATCCACTAATTCAGAAAAATATGAAAAAATAGCCGAAATGATCCTCTCAAAGTGTACATCACAGCTGTAGCGTCCTCGAGTCAATGAGCTGAAAAATAAACTCACCACTGGGTTCCGTAACTTGTCGGGAGAAAAATCCACATGGATCGTAAAACTCAACTCAGGACCCACAAAAGCGAACCGAAAGCACTCTGATAAGGATCCGAAAGATCTGATAAGAATCAAGGGTATTACAGCCCCCCCTCCTTCAAGAAATTTCATCCTCGAAATTTAAGGAGCTAGCAAGAAGAAGCAGGGAAGAACAAACCCAACACGCTAACACGGAGCTACACGAATCTCAAAAAATATAATTCAGAGGAACACTGTCAGACCATACTCACAAGCACACGCTCTGGATCTCAAGGGAAATCGATCCAAAGGATGAGCATAATACACGAGTGAACACAAGCCTGACACCTCCAAAACAAGGTAACATCGCTTACGTCTCACAGGAAAGGACACACGACTTATGTCACAAATACAGATGCCGATAAAATAAAACGACAGACGCAGCAAGCATCAGCTTAAATAAGAAAGCATAGTCCTCTCAGTTGACAGCTCAACAACATCAGCTATAGTGCCAAGAACAGCAAGAAAACCTTGGCACACATGATGCCAACGACAGCACCGGACCACAAGCACAATCAAGTTAGTCCTCACTCAGACATTACAGCTGATTCGAGTCGCCTGCCAACTCTATCAGGAGAGAAGAGTACAACAAGGCTAACAGACAAGACCTCGGTCCACACAGTGCCAAGATAGATTCACATGGAAACAACGACAAAACAACAACCACAACAGCAACACTTGCAGAATCCCGGCTCCATACTGAACGCAGAACCACGGAACACAACTGTAAGTTGGGTCACATCAAGGCACAATAACAGCTGAACACACGACTACGATGAACTAGTCATGCAGTGAGCAGCTCACCAAGAAAAGACCCACAACAACAAGAACAACAACCTTGGGAAATGCATCTCAAGGACCACGATCACGTCCCGAGAACACAACACCCAAGAAGAATTACAGGGCAGAGGGTACTCAACCAGCAGAAATGCCGACAGATTCCCCAATACTCACAAATGCTAACACCAGAACGCCTTCAAGAGCAACGACATGGCAACAGACAACATCACGGCACAGGAAGCCAAGACGAAGTCACATCGAGGAAGACAATTCTCTCGATCGGCCAGAATTTTACAACCAACGATCCTCGACCTGTGGGTTATCAACCCACATGCTCCCGCTGCGCACTCATGCAATGCACACAGGCATCGAAAATAATTCGGTATCAACATCTCTGCACACACTCGGTGCGATCGCAATTCACAGAACTGCAATGCAACACGCCACAAGTTCTGATCCTGCTAACAACCGATCACAAGTCGCCTAAGTGCAAACGAAGGAGAGTACCAGCTTTAGCACAAAGCACAAAGAAAAAGGCTAATCTCAGCTTACCCATATGTCCCAAAACAATCAATGAACCTTCACAACATGTCAGCCGCCAGACACGACACGATGAACACGGTGCACAATGACTCTCAACACAAAGATTAGGCCCAAAGCCAAGCAATCATCGAACAAAGAGCAGATCAGGCTCAGAATAAACATTGTCCACGCTTAAGCAGACACAGCACAAAGGTCTCACTAAGACAATACTTCTAAGGCTTACCTCGAAAAGACTCCACCAAACAGGATGAGAAGCATCAAGCTCGCTAACAGTAGCTCATCAGGAAGGAAAATCCTAGGTTCGCTTGACCATCTTCTCAATCGAGGCAATAAAGCAACCACTTCAACAGAAGCAAAACACCTCAGGAGCTGCACAGACTTAAGCTGGGATGACCAAAACAACCTAAGAATGTGTACGGCCATCACACCAACTCGGAAAGTCACTAGCCACCTAAACAAGCCACGGAAAAATCTCGAACAATGTACTGCAGATTCAAGCCTATCGGCGAACTCTGCCGAGTACAGCATGATCGAGACAAACACTAAGACGAAAAGGAGCATCCCGTCGCATCCTGACGAGAGTAAAACCATCTCGCACAGTGCTAACACAGCACGCACAAGACAACACACGGAAAACAAAGCGACAAGGGATCGCGAAATCTAAGCCAGGGAAAGACTGTACTGGACTTTCAGGACTCTGGATACTGTAATATCTCAGATTCCCAAGTACTTCACACAACCCTGCTCTGATACCACCTGTGACGACCCGGACTCCGGATACCGGATATACCCGATAAGATTACCTAGTAGACCCGATACCACTTGGAACCCCTGAAGCCTCCTAAGAGCTGTAAAACTCCGAAGGGATAAAAGGATTGTTGTGTAGTACATTGAAGTCGCAGATATCACAGTAAGCAATTAAATTTCATTAATTAGGTTTGCTAAAGTAGTAGACATAAAATTACTTTTTAATTAACAGTTAAAATTAACAATTATACCAGAGTCCAGTCCAAAGGAAAGACAAGTACAGTCCAACAAAAAGAAAAACGTACACTGAGGTCGGGGGAAGCCCGACACAGGTACCACTGGCAACTACGAACATGCCACACTAGGACCGTAAAGGAAGCAGAGACGACCACACCTGAAAAGCAGGGGTGAGCTTCGTGTCACTGGCTCAGTAGGGGTCACACGGATCCCCACTGAAAAACAACACAGTAACATGGAACAACAGCTAAAACAGCAGTAGTAGTAAAGCAGGAAAAGCTAAACTACAACTAGAAAGCTGTAAAAGAAAGCCGTAATGGAAGGAGTAGAATAGCTAAAAGAAAAGGGAAAAGCCATACTGAGCAAAACACGGCTCTCTAAACTACTCCAACAGAAACAGAAAGGCGAACCCTGATCTCACAAAGTCAGGAGTTACCGATCTGTCGACACAGACACTAGGCCTAAGCTAAGACTCACCAAAATAGGCAAAAGGCCTAGAAGGGACCTAGACAGATACGGAACACTGAAGCATACACGACTAGATCGTCGTGCACGCAACACAAAGCTATCTTCGTGCAAGGCCAGGAAAAGACTAACTCAAAAGGGAGAGTTAATCTTGGATGAAGCCAAGAATAGACTAACTCGGAAGAGGAACACAGACTCCGAGAAACACGAGAGTCACGCGCCAAGTGACGGAAGCACCTCCTCACTAGAAGAACAACCAGATGCATCCACTGACGTCTTACACTGCGCCACAAGTATGTCGCTATGGACGCCAAGGACAACGAAGACTGAGATACTCACTGAACTGAACCAGGAACTACAGTAACGAGTGACTAGTCAGGGTCACGCCCGTCGGCGTTCGTCCAAACGCCCCTGACCACGTGTGCACACACAAGCTCAATACTTTGAGCCAGGCCTCTAGCTAGTTTTCTCCCCCAGCAGGACACTACTGCAAGGCAAGGGAGCCCAGAGAAACTAGCCTACAAACCGTATCTCGGGATTGGCCCCGCCACCACTCCCAGGTGGGCCGACACTCGAGGTCGTCATGCTATGACTAGTGGAGGCTCACTAGACACAAAGACTCTGAAACATGAGTGCTGGAGTATAGACAGGCTAAGCACGCACTGTCACCCGTACTACGAAGCACAAAGACACTACACCAACTGCCAACAGACTCAGGACAGGACAACTAGACCTACCAACGTAACGATCTTTGAGTCTTAGACTCGGAGTCAAGATCGTCACACAATGGCAGTGACAAGCCGCCAATCAGCCTAATCCTAAGCTGAGGAAAACGACACTGGGTCATCATATCCACAAACCTGTATAAAACAACACACGGATACCTGACGGTTCACCAAGACCCTCAACACCTCTGGACACGTAGACCGAGGTAAGATAGTACCTCTTAGGTGTCCAGAACCATTTCTCGATCTATCGAGACACACACATGGTCACCTGTCAACCACTGGGTCTCACCGGGTTGACCAGAACCTAAATAATGACTCAGAAGACTCAAAAGCCGTACCAAATGCTACTCGAGCTAAGGACACTCTTGGCTACCTTATAATATGGTCATAGCCCTCATAGGATATCAAAAGACATCCACGGGATAATGGGTAAACCATAAGGTCAAGCCAAGATGATTGGAAACCAGAACTTTGGAAACACAGCTGTCTGGGGGTACGCGGTCTAATGCTTGGCCACTCAGCAACGCAGGCGGTCAAGTAAAGGGCTGCTTACCAGCCGCAGACAACACAGACACTAGGCGGTCACACGGAGGGCCGCGAAATGACTGGAGCAGTCATTCGATAGGCCGCTAAGCCCAGTCAACTCACAACCGACCTACTAGTCAAACAACCTAAACGGTCTACAAAGGGACTGTTCACAAACGTACGCGGTCTACGAATGGGCCGTGGAGTAGTCTAGACGGTCTAAGAGAAGGCCGCTAGATCAAACCGACTTAAAGTAGTAACTCGGTCAAAACGGTCAATAACGGTCTAGCAATGGACCGCTAAAGACAAGAAACGGTCTAGAGAAGGACCGCTTCAGCAACCACCATAAAACTATTGACTGAGGTCAACCACACTAAGCGGTCTAGCAAAGGACCGCTTACACACGCTACACGGTCTATCGTGAGACCGCTTCGCTGACTCGAATGACTAAGGAACCTGAACGGTCACCCAAGGGCCATTCAAAGGATAGAAACGGTCCTCTAATGGACCGCGAACCACGAAAGACGGTCTATCGCGTGACCGCGAAGACCCAAACCGACATACATAAAACAGTCAACGGCCACTGTAACGACCGCGTGGGCGTTACGGCGGGAAAACCATGGGATCGACCGAATCTCGGGCTTTCCACGCCCCGTTTGCTCCGAAACGAAGGGGATACAACCACAATGACAATACTGGCCTTCCACACTTCGGAAGGGGTCAAATCGACACACAAATGGCTAGAAACGGGCAATTCTACCGAATTGACCCAAATGGAATCACATGGGTTCCTGGGCTTCTATCGGTCCCAAATGACCACCAATCACGACGAAATCAATGGGAATGGAATGCTGACATTCCAGGGGTTCGAATGATACCAACTGATCCGAAAATCGTCGTCATTTTCCAGCGAACCCGACGAACACCACCCCAAAGGCATGATTTTACCCAAACGAGACAAAACCCACTCGTTCTCGCACCGTTCGGTGTGAAACTGTGAGGGAACGTAGCAGAGAAGTAGAGCTTCCTTCTCCTAACCTCCACCGACGATTCCGCGCGCCGAAGCGACTAAACCGCGCCGAAAACTGCCAAACCAATGAACCGCGCCGACTTTGAGTCCACCGAGGGATCACACCGAGCCACGCTCAATCCGCCACTCCATCATGCTCCAGTTTCACTCCATCGCGTTCCCGCCTCAACCAGCTCGCCACGGTCGCGCGCCCCGCGTCGAGAGGACCAGAGAGGAGAGAGAATGAGAGAGAGAAAGTGAGGGTGAGAAATGAGGGAGAGAGGGTGAAAGAAGAATAAATAGAAAAGAAATTAGGAATTTTCCTAATTTCTAAAATTCTGATTTTTGTGCCCGAAAATCCACTAATTCAGAAAAATACGAAAAAAATTACCGAAACGATCCTCTCAAAGAGTAGATCGCAGCTGTAGCATCCTCGAGTCGATGAGCTGAAAAATAAACTCACCACTGGGTTCCGTAACTTGTACGGGAGAAAAACCTACATGGATCATAAAACTCAACTGAGGACCTACAAAAGCGATCCGAAAGCACTCCGATAAGGATCTGAAAGATCCGATAAGAATCTAGGGTATTACTGGGTCAATCTTCTTTGATCACTCTAAATGATTTCAAGGCTAGGGAGGGACCATCCCTGGTCAATAAGGCGCCCCATGGAACCCAGAAGCTTCTTGTGAGCACAAAGGGGACAACTGACACTTATGAATAATGGATCGATGCAGAAACTCATGAAACGGTGACGTACCCATAACCCTATTTCAGACGGACAACAAGGTCGCTCCCGCATGCCATATCCCACACCTACCTGGGCAACCAGAGATCATGCTTGGGGAACTGCAAACCTCTGGCCCAATTGAGGAGGCAAATTGTCGGTGAAACTTGGCAGATGCGAAGAGATATTGGGAGCAATCTGGGAGTCGGCGAATGCGCCGGTTCGTGTAGAAGGAGACAAAAATTGAAAAAGATAGAATTGACAGCACATCTGTAACCCCAAGGAGAGGGTGATTTATTCAGTTTGGGGTTTATCCCCACTTCATCCAGCAAGCATCAAGCAGTGTAAAGAAAGGAGATATCAGAGAAATGCACATGGAGACTCGTCTTGAAAAACATACCCAGATCCCTGTATTCTCCCTAATCGGGACTCACTGTAGCCCTTCTGGGCATAAGGGGGCTGCAGGGGTAGAGAGAGAGAGAGAAGCAGTAAACAAACATTCAGTTGAGCATCTCGTATCATAAACTCATCTAGACTTCTTATTCTATTCAGAAAGATAAACACACAATCACGATACAATTATTCACAGAGAAATGGGGAACGGGGACTATAGCCCGACGAGGGCACTTTCGGTGGAAACCCACCTATACACTAGGATTAGCAGTAGCAGAAAGTTGGATTCCTCCTTCTCACGGGCTTCTGGAGTAGACCTCTCCGATCTGGGGAATTGTGGCTACGGGCTCTTCATGCTCGAAGCTAAGACTCTTCACTGGCTCTCTCGGCGTGTGGAGGGCGTGCACTCCCTTTTTTTTTGTGAGTGTGATTGCGTGTATCTTGATCCATCCCCCCCTTCATTAGGGCGAGCAAATTGGGTTTTATAGGGAGGAGATTGGCCTTGACATGGCGGCATATGGCGGGGGGCTCTCCCGACTGCACCAGGTAGAGCAGAACTGGCTGCCGGATCCTCATGTGGCCGCCGGCTCACCTAAGCTTTTGGCCCATTTGGTCCATTTGTGCTATCTTTGCCCAATTGAGGTATTGTTGGCCCATTTGAGTGGTTTATCTCCGTTGATCTAAGTGTTCTGCTTACTCTTCAGGCCAGAGTTAGTTAGTGAAGTCCCGCGATCAATGACACCCAAGAGGGGGGTGAATTGGGTGATTACAGATTTTAATAAACTTTTACCCGATTTAAAACATGTATTAAGAACAAGCAACAAACAAGTAGAGATCTGATGGATAACAAAAAGAATCTGGCTAAATCAACCCCTACAGTAGTTCTTTGGTACTAGACGGAGTCCAGGAATCCGAAGATTCTCTCACACAAGGTATTTTCCTCCCGACAGGACTAACCTTGTCGATCAGAAGCTACCTTTTGATATACCAGAGATCTCTCATAAAAGGTTAATAAAACTAGATCTAAACAAGGAAACTAGATGATGATACAATATGCAAAAGAGCTAGAGCAGAATGGAGGTAGAAGATAAGGAGCAAACCACACAGAAGACCATGATTTTTAGGTGATTTGGATGCAACAACTGTAACCTACGTCCACCCCTCACCGACTGTGAGGATTCACACACTATCTTGTAGAAGGTTACAAGATCAAAGCACACACACACACACTCATGTGAGTTGAGAACTCCCATGAAGGTGCACAAGTACCGAATCACAAAGAACCGTGAAGAATTAAGAGATCACTTACACACACACACATAGATCTGCGTAGATCCACACATACACAGGTGTTTCAATATTACAAGAACACACAAATAAAGCTCAGCAAGAGTGGAATGAAAAGATAGAAAATGAAGACACATATTCAAGCTCCCCCTTAGTGGATGAAGATGGTATTGGATGAAGCTAGCTCCCAGCTCGATCTTCACTTGAATGGCCTGCAAATCAACTTGAGAAGCTTGCACTTGGATGAAGAAATTCTTGCACGAAGCACTGTTCACGGAGCTACAGTGCACTCCTCCTTCTCCTTTGATGGCCTCCCTTGTTCTTACTTCAATCACTTAGGTTTTTGACCCCAATGAGATTATTTATAGAACTTGGGTGGTCAAGAGACATGCCACAGACCAGATCCACAAATCATGGTGAATCTGGTGACTTTTAGATTAAACAAACCCAATGAAGAGGGCTTCCCACGTTGTAAAAAATAAGGTCAAAAAGGGATGCATCGAGACTGGCGGTCGACTGGTAGAAGCTGGCGGTCGACCGGAATTTTTTAGAAATTGGCCATTCACTTCTGGGAAAACCGGTCGACCGCTCCTGACTGGCGGTCGACCGCTGGCTGGATTCCTGCAAAAAATAAAGAGGTTAGCCAATGCAATATAATACATAACGAAACAGTTTATGGCTACCTTGTTCCAATCAAGGTGAGTGGGTTTAAGCTTAGCCTGGGTGGTTTAGAAACTAAGATTGATTTATGCATTTGGAAGAGATTAAGCATTTAAACATTGCATGATGACATTAGGCTTTAAATGCGTATGAAGGTCGAACTTGATTGTTAATAGATAGCACGCGAGAAAACACATAACCTGGGTTTTGTTATCATCAAAAGCACCTGGATATACTCAACAATCTCTCCCTTTTTGATGATGACAAAACTGAAGGGGTTTTGAAATACATGAACGTGCCTTTGAGCAATGTTTGAAAATGGAGATCAAAGTTCGAAATCACAGCATTTCACTCACATCCCATCAAGCCAGCGAACGTAAACCATTCAACACTTTATTTGTCGAGTAGAAAAGAAATGAGATACAAGAGCCAACCATTTGAGATCAAACACTAGTTGCATTCAATTCATCATTCCATTACAAGGTACATTAATGCGAGAGTGAATGCACGATTCTAGACTCAAGAGACTAAACAAATGCATAGACTCATGATCCTCACATGATCAAACATGCAAACACACAACCACACACGGGCATACATAAATATATAGACCCTGCACTACTACTTCTCCCCCTGTGGCATCCTCAAAAGGGGGTGGGATAGACGAAGGGGGACCCAAAGTGACACAAGACCAAAGTTCAACAATCTAGAGGGAGAAAAAAAAAGGAAAAATCATCAAGGTGCATCTGTAAGAGGCTGATCCTCAGGAGGAGGGGGCTGGTAACCAAGGCGATGGCGGATTTCTTCAAGAGAATGAACTTGAGCGTGAAGAGTATCCCGAATACGGCCAATGGCGAGGTCACGAGCCGCATCACGGCGAGCCATGCCAAGAAGTGTCATATTCATGATGTGGAAGCACTGGCTGGAATTAGCAACACTGTTGGTGAGGCTAGTCATATGAGTGGAGAGTGTGGCCATTTGAGTGGAGAGGGAATCCAGAGCAGTGGAGAAGGAATCTATGCGACCTGACATGGTGTCAACCACATTGCCCATAGTGTCAACGCGATCCCCGAGAGTAGAAAGTCGATCCCCAAAAGTATCCACGCGTGTCTCTAGCCCAGTAAACCGCCTGTCAAAAACCTCATAGTCTACCCAAGAAGGCTGTGTGGCCCCCTGAGTGGAGGACTCTCCATGATGAAAATGAGGTGGAGGAGGCATCTCCGAATCCATATGATGCGGTGAGGGTGGAGGAGGCAGCTCCTCGGCCTTAACTGGAGGGGGAACATCCCCTTGAACCTATTGTTGTTCCTGTTCCTGCTCTTCCTCACTATCAATTTCTTCTCTATAAGTAGGCACATCCCGACGTAACTCACCATCGGGACCATAGTAATATCCCATATCTGTAAGGATCTTATGCTTATTGTAAATATCATCCTGGCGAACATAGATAAATTGTTCTTCTGCTAAATTTATCCCACCATGAATGAATACCCCGGTCAACTATGAAGCATACGGCAAAGATCGCCGTAGATTTGTTCGGCAAGCTCCAATGAGAGTTGTCATGAGGCGACCCATGTTGATTTGTATACCATTCATGACATTGTAAAACAGGAATTTATGAACTTCTGTGACTTCATTTCTGCTGCCACTCTTTGGATAAATGAGGGAGGTAACATATGATGCAAAACACGCTGCAGTGGTGGAAAATGATTCGCATTCAATTCAATCAAATTGCTGACACCACGCACGTACTAACAGCCAGTCATAGCAAGAAAAGTGTCCTCAACCTCCCCATGACCAAAAACCAAGTCGGCTCCTCTAGCCGCCACTCCTAAACATCTCTCAAAAAGATCAGGAGTAATGTGAATCTCAACCCCTTGAAGAACAGAAAATAACTGCACATTTCTTGCAACCAAGTTCCCATAGAACTGCTGCACTAGACTAGGATAATAACGTGTGTATCTAGTGACAAAATCAGTCCAATCTGGCTGAATCTCAAAGGCTGCACACAAGTCTGGCAAAAGCTCATTCACCTCGTTGAAGTCGACCAGTCGAGGGTCGATAATGGGACGAGGAGGCAGCCTAGGTGCTCGACGCGGTGCAGACGCCCGCTGTGGTGGAGGAACCGATGCCTCGCGTCTCTGGCCATTCCCTTCTCCTTGCGCAGAACACCGAGAGCTTCGTCTAGGCGGCATCCCGAACTAGAAACCCGGTGAAAAACCCTTGAATAGATGACCCTCGCCCCGAGGAATGAATATAGATCCACAGACACTCCAGGGGCTTGCAAAGACCTTCTCCACACACTGGAACCTAGGAGGAAATTCCACGAGCACACGAACTGCCGAATGGAGTTCATCCCGAAATCGTGACGAACACGCCGGATCTTATGCGGGTGGAGGAATGATGGGATTTAGAGGCTTGGGAGGTGAAAGAAAATGGCTTCTAGGGTTAGGAAATGGGGTATGAGGGTGAATGTGGGTGATAGAATGAGAGAAAGGGGTATTAGACCCCCTTATAAGTTGGCTCGGTTGGGACCCCGGTAGGGCCAGTTAGTCGCCATCGGTCGACCGGTGCGGGGCTGGCGGTCGACCGCTAGCCCAAAAACCCCAAATTTTGTATTATTTTTTTTGTTTCTTCCTTTTTTTTGTTTCTTTTCCTTTTTTTGTACCTTTTTTTTATTTGGGGGGTCTATCAACCGACCTTCAAATTTGAGCCACGATCTTGAAGAGGAGGGAAGGAAAGAGATGCAGATTTGAGAAAAGTTTCTAACTCCCCCTCAGAAGTTTCCTTAGGTCCGACATCATTGAGTCCATAATTATTTAACCAAGGAATATCTGGCCTTATAATTATTTTTCAAGGAGGGCTATATATATATAAATACATTCAAACATGCAGGAATATATGTGAACACACAAGGTATTAGAAGTAAAGACAATATGCATATTTTCCTACCCTTGATGCATATGAGTTTCTACAAATGCAAATCTTAACCTAAGTGCAAACCTATGCATGTATGCTTTCACCCTTGCACATCATAAGTTCTCTTCTTATCTTGTTAAATTGATCCTGGTTGAGGGGTTTGGTGAAAATGTCAGCTAGCTGATTGTGTGTGTCAATGAAGTTCAATTCAAAGACCCCCTTTCCTATATGATCTCTCAGAAAGTGATGACGAATATCAATATGCTTGGTTCTAGAATGTTGAACATGGTTTTTAGACAAACTGATTGCACTGGTATTATCACACAAGATTGGCACACATTTCATGTCAATATCTAAATCAAACAATTGATTTTTGATCCAAAGTACTTGGGCTCCACAACTTCCGGCGGCTACATATTCAGCCTCGGCCGTTGAGAGAGTTACTAAATGTTATTTCTTGGAGGCCCATGAGACTAGGCACCCACCAAGAAACTGACAGTACCCACTAGTACTTTTACGATCTACAATACATCCGGCATAATCCGCATCCGTGTATGCAATCAAATCAAAAAAACTACCGATGGGAAACCACAAGTCAAAATCTATTGTGCCAAGTAAGTATCTAAAAATGTGTTTAACAGCCGATAAATGAGATTCTTTAGGACATGACTGAAATCGGGCACAAAGACATACACTAAATTGAATGTCAGGGCGGCATACTGTAATATACAGTAGTGATCCGATCATACCTCGAAATAGTGTAGGATCTACTGTTTTACCATTTTCATCTTTGTCTAACTTCGAGGTTGTGGCCATTGGAGTTGATAAAAGTTTTGCTTTAGCCATCCCATATTTTTTCAACAGCTGCATTGTGTACTTGGCTTGACTTACGAAAATGCCCTCAGATGTTTGCTTCACCTGTAGTTCAAGAAAGAATGTTAATTCACCCATTAAGCTCATCTCAAATTCTCCTTGCATAATTTCTGCAAATTCATCACATAGTGCATTATTAGTAGCTCCAAAATTATGTCATCGACATACACTTGAACTACTAATATATCTTTACCTGATTTCTTTGTGAAAAGTGTTTGATCAACCTTACCTCTCTTGAAATCATTTTCAATCAGAAATGAGGTGAGCCATTCGTACCATGTCCTTGGTGCTTGCTTCAGTCCGTACAAGGCCTTCTAGAGCTTGTACACATGTTGTGGATGTTTGGGGTCTTCAAAACTTAGATGTTGTTCTACAAAAACATCCTCTTTGATATACCTATTTAGAAAAATAGATTTAACATCCGTTTGAAATAATTTGAAGTTAGATGAGCAAGCATAAGACAATAAAATCTGGACTGCTTCTAGACGAGCAACTGGTGCAAATGACTCATCAAAATCAATACCCATCTCCTGGCTATACCCTTTGGCCACAAGCCGGGCCTTGTTCCTAACAACCAATCCCGTATCATTTAACTTATTTCTGAAAACCCATCAGGTTCCAATTATGGATTGATTCTTAGGTCATGGCACTAGAGTCCACACATGGTTTCTTTCGAACTGGTGCAACTCTTCATGCATAGCCTGGATCAGGATTCATTTTGAAGAGCTTCATGGATATCCTTAGGCTCTTCCTATGAGATTAAGGCTATCAAATCCTCTTCTTCTACTTGCCTTAGAGATGCTCTGGTTCTTACCCCATCTTGAGGATTACCGATTATGTTTTCAGCTGGATGATCCTTTAATAATGTGGAGGTGCTTGGCAAGTCAGGGTGCTGCACTTGCTGCTCTTGCAGTGTTTCAATTGAAGATCTTCATCTTCTTCACTCTTGCTGGGTATTCCTTCCTTTGGTTCATCCTTGGCTTTAATGTTCCAGCATTAGTTGAATCTTTGGGGGCTTCTCCTGCATCCATAATTTGCATTGTCAGTTTTAGTTCAGATTCATCAAAAATCACATGAGGACTTTCTTCAACAACTAAAGTCCGTTTATTAAACACTCGATAAGCTCTAGAGTTGAGTGCATAGCCTAGGAAAGTTCCATTGTCACTTTTCTCATCAAACTTACTTAGGTTGGACTTACCATTGTTCAGGATGAAACACGAACATCCAAAGGGTTTAAGATGGGAAATATTTGGTTTCTTACCCTTGTAGAGCTCATAGGGAGTTTTCCTCAAAATGGGCCTTACCATTGCCCTGCTGATGATGTAACACGCTGTACCTACCGCCTCAGCCCAAAAGTATTTTGGTAGAGAATTTTCACTTAACATGGTCCGTGCCATGTCTATCAATGTTCTATTTTTCCTCTCCACCACTCCATTTTGTTGGGGCATCCTTGGTGATGAAAAGTTATGCGTATACCCGTGCTCTTCACAGAAATTACTGAAATCATGATTTTTAAATTCACCACCATGATCACTTTGGATGGTAGTGATAAGATAGCCTCTATCATTTTAGATTTTCTTACAAAACACTTGAAATTCCATCAATGCATCATTTTTATTGGATAGAAATAGCACCCATATAAATCTGAAATAATCATCAACAATCATAAAACCATAGGATTTCTCTCCTAGGCTGGATGTCCTAATTGGGCCAAACAGATCAAGATGCAACAGTTCCAAAGGCCGTGAGGTGGAAACAATGTTTTTATTTTTGAAAGATATGCGGGTTTGCTTGCCTTTTGTGCAAGCCTCACAGATTTTATCACTTTCAAACGTTAACTTTGGCAAGCCATTCACCAAGTCATGTTTAGACAACTTGGAGATTACTCCAAAACTAGCATGACCTAGTCTTCGGTGCCATAGCCATGCATTATCAAGATTGTTTGCTACCAAGCACACATCATCACGGGAAACATCATCAAGATCAATAGTATATACATTGTTGCTTCTCTTGCCGATGAATCTGATTTCATTGGATGTTTTATTTATGACAAGGCAATGGGTTTCATCAAAAATAATTTTAAAACCCTTGTCACACAGCTGGCTAATGCTCAAGAGATTGTGATTTAAGCCTTTCACTAAAAGCACATTCTCGATAAGAATTTCAGAATTCTTACCTATATTACCGATTCCAATGATTTTACCTTTGTCTTTATCTCCAAAAGCAACTGAACCTCCATCATTGTCTTGCAGTGTAGAGAACACCTTCTTGTCCCCTGTCATATGTCTTGAACAGCCGCTATCTAAGTACCATTTGCTCCCCCTGGCTTCAAGACATATCTGCAAAAAATAACATTCTCATGCAAATGATTTTGGTACCCAAGCTAGTTTGGGTCCGTAGGAGTTAGTCTAATTCTGTGCATATCTTTTCTTGGTCCAAAGAACATGATTTCTTGGTGAGTTTTGTTTGAACCAGCAATTTACAATAACATGACCAAATCTACCACAATGATAACAATTAACAGGTGCAAACTTTCTTTGAAATTGTCGTGGTTTGGGTTGGACATGTTTTGGGTTAGAGTTGGAACATGAAGCATTGTTGTTTTCTTTCTCATGAACAAAGGATGTAGTGATCTTATGCTCAAAGGATTTTTTATTTTGGGGAGTGTATCCTAGTCCTTCTTTTTAAAAATTGACTTTAACTCCCAACAAGTTATCTAAATTTTATTTGCCCTTTACAAACCTTGACAAGGTGGATTGAAGTTCAGCCACTTCTTTATCCAAACTCACAGTTTTCTTTTCAAGTTCTGAATTTGTGGATTTCAGACTTTTTTATTCAGTTTTCATTTTTTCACACACTTTCTCCATTTCAGACATTTTGCAAGATAACTCGTCTTTGGCATTTTCACAATCTGAAATTATTTGTAGCAAACTTTCTTTTTCTTCTGTTAGTTTGAACCATTCTTGTTCCAATTTCTTAAATTTAACAAAGATATCCTCATGTGACAAATCGTCAATTTTCTTTTTGAGAGTTTATTTTCAGATCTGATTTTCTTGTATTTAGTATACAGTTTTTCATATTCCGACTCCCATTGTTCATTAGAAATAAAATCAAGGTCAGAATTTACCTCCGTCGAATCATCTTCATGTGCCATGAGGCACAGGCTGTCCATGAACTCTCCGACCTCTTCTTCGGACAGCTCTTCCTCTTCGTCGCTCCATGTAGCGACTATTGCTTTTGGCTTCCTGAATTTCTCCTTCTTGAACTTCTTCTTTAGATCTGGACACTCTCCTCTCATGTGTCCAAGCTTCTTGCATTCATAGCAAATCACGTTGTTGGGGTTGCTTGACTCGCCCTTGGTTTGAATGGGCTTTCTTTACCCCTTTTTGAAATTACCTTGGAAATTCCTCTTTTTTCTCAAGAATTTCCTTACTTGGTGAGTTATCATGGCCAAGTCTTCTTCTTCATTACTTCCCTCGCTGGAGTCTTCTTCTTGAAAGTCTTGATCAGATTGATGAGCTTTCAATCCAATTACCTTCTTCTTCTTCGTATCTTCCTCGGCTATTCTCTTCATATTTATTTCATAGGTCATGAGTGACCCTATGAGCTCATCCAAAGTGAGTGTGGATAGATTTTTCGAATCTTCAATTACTGTGGCTTTTGTATGCCACATCGATGGAAGTGATCTCAACACTTTTCTTACGAGCTCGGAATTGGTGTATTCTTTTCCGAGACTCTTGAGACCATTGGTAATCTCAGTTAACCGTACAAACATTTCAGAGATAGATTCTTCAGATTTCATATTGAAAAGCTCGTAGTCTCTGACGAGTAGGTTGGCCTTGGTCTCCTTGACCTCGGAGGTTCGCTCATATATGAGACGCAACTTGTCCCACATTTCCTTCGCTGAGCTGCACATGGATACACGAGAAAATACATTAGGATGTATAGCACATTGCATAATATTCATAGCATTAAAATTGACAGTGCATTTTTTAATTTCCTCGGGTGTCCATTTCACTTCATCGTCAGAGAGTTTGTAAGGACCCTTGTCCACAACTCTCCAGATCTCATACTCCTGAGCTCTCAAGAAAACATGCATTCTATTTTCCCAATATAAGTAATTTGAGCCATCGAAGTATGGAGGACAATGAATGGAGTGACCCTCAGGCATCATACCCTTGGTTGCCATTGATCTAGATCTTACTCTAGATCGTTAGATCTGAAAGAAATAGAGCCTTAGCTCTGATACCAATTGAAGTCCCGCGATCAATGACACCCAAGAGGGGGGGTGAATTGGGTGATTATAGATTTTAATAAATTTTTACCCGATTTAAAACACGTATTAAGAACAAGCAACAAACAAGTAGAGATCTGATGGATAACAAAAAGAATATGGCTAAATCAACCCCTACAGTAGTTCTTTGGTACCAGGCGGAGTCTAGGAATCTGAAGATTCTCTCACACAAGGTATTTTCCTCACGACAGGACTAACCTTGTCAATCAAAAGCTACCATTTGATATACCAGAGATCTCCCGTAAAAGGTTAATAAAACTAGATCTAAACAAGGAAACTAGATGATGATACAATATGCAAAAGAGCTAGAGCAGAATGGAGGTAGAAGATAAGGAGCAAACCACACAGAAGACCACGATTTTTAGGTGGTTCGGATGCAACAACTGCAACCTACGTCCACCCCTCACCGACTGTGAGGATTCACACACTATCTTGTAGAAGGTTACAAGATCAAAGCACACACACACTCATGTGAGTTGAGAACTCCCACGAAGGTGCACAAGTACCGAATCACAAAGAACCGTGAAGAACAAAGAGATCACTTACACACACACACACATAGATCTGCGTAGATCCACACATACACAGGTGTTTCAATATTACAAGAACACACAAATAAAGCTCAGCAAGAGTGGAATGAAAAGACAGAAAATGAAGACACCGATTCAAGCTCCCCCTTAGTGGATGAAGATGGTATTGGATGAAGCTAGCTCCCAGCTCGATCTTCACTTGAATGGCCTGCAAATCAGCTTGAGAAGCTTGCACTTAGATGAAAAACTTCTTGCACGAAGCACTGTTCATGGAGCTACAGTGCACTCCTCCTTCTCCTTTGATGGCCACCCTTGTTCTTACTTCAATCACTTAGGTTTTTGACCCCAATGAGATTATTTATAGAACTTGGGTGGTCAAGAGACATGCCACAGACCAGATCCACAAATCATGGTGAATCTGGTGACTTTTAGATTAAACAAACCCAATGAAGAGGGCTTCCCACATTGTAGAAAATAAGGTCAAAAAGGGCTACATCGAGACTGGCGGTCGACCGAAATTTTTCAGAAATTGTCCATTCACTTCTGGGAAAATCGGTCGACCGCTCCTGACTGGCGGTCGACCGCTGGCTGGGATTCCTGCAAAAAATAAAGAGGTTAGCCAATGCAATATAATACATGACCGAAATAGTTTATGGCTACCTTGTTCCAATCAAGGTGAGTGGGTTTAAGCTTAGCCTGGGTGGTTTAGAAACTAAGATTGATTTATGCATTTGGAAGAGATTAAGCATTTAAACATTGCATGATGACATTAGGCTTTAAATGCGTATGAAGGTCGAACTTGATTGAGATAGCACGTGAGAAAACACATAACCTGGGTTTTGTTATCATCAAAATCACCTGGATATACTCAACAGTTAGGGCTTGTCCTGCTGGGGGCCCCTACGGGCTAGCGCATATTCTGAAATATTAATGTGTTTTGTAGTAATATTATCGGCCTTCGGGATTTGTCCCGAGCTTGTCTTGAATTCCAGTATTTGTTCTTGCACCCACATCCCACGGTCGGAGGCTCACTGCAAGGGTTTTATCAAGCGGATGCTCGTCCGGGAGTTCTTTCATCCTTTAAGGACTATTCTTTGATTTTGTTCAGCTCGATCGCTTCCGTGACTGATGGTGACTCTGCCAAGCATCGACCTTGTCGGAAAGGCACGACCGGGTGAGTTTCTCATATTGTAGTGGGCTCCTTTTGCTGATTGATGAGGCTAGGATCCTTTGATGATTGCTTTGGGGATCGTGCATCAGCTTGGGTGACTTTTTCGACATTCGACTTGACTGTCGTTGTGCCTTCAGGGCGTTCCGTGGCTTAATCACCCTATTGGTGGCATGTTAGGGCTCCAATGGCTCGGGAGAGCATTTCCGGGTTGTAAATTGCAACAGTTGAGCTTGACCTGATGATTTTTAACTCATAGCTGGCATTACACACTTGTGTAATATTTTAGGTGTCAACATGGTGCTAGCAGCCTTAGTCGGCTCTGTGGATAAGCTCAACAAGGTCCTCTCAGAACCTCGACCGGAAGTTCTTATGTGACTATCCCAACTTCATCGTCAAAAAAGGCACCCCTGCCTCAAACCACTGATGATGGCCTGACCTTCAAGAGCTTCTCCAACGCAAGCCTCCACGTGTATCACCTAAAATGGTGATGCAACTCCTATGTTGGGCCTTCACCCAAACTTATGTCTGGAGCCTCAGATCAGAGCTCTCAACTCGCACTCACTGCTGCTATCCGATGCCTTCAATGTGGTCTTTCCTCCAGAAACACCCACACGCTGGTTGCTTAAGCTTCCGCCAACCAAGCTCGGATGATTGGCCTCACTACCTCGTGGCCTCACGCTCCTCTAAGTCTTGGCCCAGGACATGAGACTGATTAGCCTCGAGCATGCAGTTTGTCCAAAAGTGTACCCACCATCGCCTGACATGGCTCTCAGCTCCGGACGTTTGTCCACCTCAAGAGTCTTGATTCTAAAGCTCAATAGGCCTCGACAAAGATCTAGTTTCCTTTTTCTCAGGCTATGTGTCTTGGCCTCTCTCTTTTTTCTGAAGCTCTATGTTATTGCCACCTTAGGCTATATAACTCGATTTTAGCCATAATAAATTCAAAGTGTTGTAACACACGATCACTAGGGCGATTCGCCCCCATCGACTATGTAAAAATTGGTCCCATCGGCCGCCTCAAGTGCCCCCAGATCCTCTTCTTCCTGTTGACCGGTCGCCTGGCTAAGGCACAATTAGTTCCCTCTCCTTCACAATCCCCGGGCCTTCCAACGGACCGAGGCGAGTGTGAGATCAGAGCATCTTCACGTCCTCGCGCCATCTTATGGCCCAGTGTGAGTGCAAGATATGTGCATCATCAACATCTTTGTACCTTGCGATAGATTGTCTTTTGTACTGGCCCATTTTAAGGGGGATGACTTTTATCAATAAAAAATAAAATTAGTTGTTAATTTAGTAGGAGAGACGGAGCAATTGTATAAATTTGAATGCACACAAGACTCATCTTACTGCGGTCTACCCTTTTGACCTAAGTCTAATCCTTTATTAGTAACCTTCTCATGTTTTCCACTAGATAACCCCATCTAGTAATCTACGGTCCAGTTTGCTAACCAGATGCATACAAACATTTTTTCATCACTCACTACGGAGGGAATTGAAAACCCACTGGATTATCTTTAAACATTTCTAACTGACTTATGACTTATGCAAATAGTTAATAACACTAACCCCTCTTCTTTCACATATGGGAGGAATATTATACATATTAATGCTCAAAAGAAAGAAAATACGTAAGTAGCATGTCTTTTTAGTGAAAAAAAAAAGACAAAATATCACAATAGAAGCAACTAAAGCTTGAAGAGAGAGAATGATAGAGAGAAGAGAGAGTGCCAAGTGCTTTGTTTCTTAACAGTTCCACCGCGTTAAGAGACGCACCCCGGGGTTTATTTAATGTTAAATGCAAAAGGCGGGAAGATTGGCTCCATGCATGATTGGACGTTACTTCGGATAATACATGGCAGAGGTGTCAAAAATTAACATTATTGCAACTCTATGGTGTCGTTTGGTATGGGGATGGCAGTGGGTTATCTCTATTTTAACCATGTTATGTGTTTGTTATGGCCATTTTAGGTGAGGATAACCTAGGATAAGGAAAATGGGTTTAACCCCACAAATGGGGTTAAACACGGGGATAAGTCATTCCAAGTAAAACTTGGAATGACTTATCCCCATCCCTGTTCTCGTTCACCCACTTGCGAACGACCCCGCGATCGTCCCCCCGCGCTCGTACTGTTCATGCGTCGATCGCATGCCCTGCCTCAGCGGAGTACTTCCCCTCCGGCGATCGTGCTCCGACTTCGATCCCCTTTTGCCTCCGCAGAGCGCTTCCTCTGCAACGGCCGACGATTGTCCTCCAACTCCGATCGTGCTGTCCGACTCCCTGATCGTGTCCTCTATGATCGCACTGTTCACGTGTCTCCTCGCGATCCCCTTCTGCCACTGCGGAGCGCATCCTCTGCTACGACCCGCGATCGTGCTGTCCGACTCCCTTGGAAGGTTGCTATCTTCTTCGACTGACTCCGGCTCGTGCCCTCGCTCGAACGTGCTGTTCCTCCCTCCGTGCACTCTGATAGATGTCTCCCGATCTGCTATGGCACCACCTCTGATCGTTGCCATTGGGACTCTCCTATGCTGTAGATCGTCTCTGAGTCATCTCCGTCTGGCTTCCTAGCCCGTGCCCTGGCTCGATCGTGCTGTTTCCCCTTGTGTGAGGAAACCCCTTTTTCTGAGGAAACCCTTCACAGAAACCTTTTCCCCTATCTCGGCTGTCTGGCTCCTTCTGTGAGGAAATCTTACAGCTACCCTAGGCCTCGGAAAGCACAAACCCCCTCCCCTACAGGCTCTATGAGGCCCCTTTTGCCCCCTGCAATTTGATCCTCTTCGTCATCTCATCTGTCTGTGTTTATTACTGCTAATGAAATTTTCTGATAAGCTTGCAAGCTAAAAAATATCCCGTTGATGTGGACTGCTCCTTCCTGTTGACATCTCCCTCCCCTTCATTGCTCCTTCCCATCTTGTGTGGGAACTGCTCCATCCTGTCTGCTGTGCGAACTGCTCCTTCCCCTCCGGTGTGCTAACTGCTCCTTCCTGTAAGGTAACTGCATAACCTCGTACCACTGTGGTAGATGCGATTTACCTTTCTTGTGGATGTCATTGCTACTATTGTATTATATGCTAAATGTGAAAAAAAAAATTCAGCCATGTTAAACTATCTTGTTTATGGCATGTCAAGTCTATGTTATTTTTAATATGAATGGAATATTATTGTGTACATATTTTGATCTAAAGTTTCTTCATAATATCTTGGAAATTTTAATGCTTTACATTTGTGTGCATTAGTACTTTCTATATTTTATCATAGTCTAGTTAAATTTCCAAGTTGCAGTATGATGCTTCCATGTTAGAGTTTAATTTCTTGTGGTGTTCTTGTGTACTGTGCCTTCATTAGAAATTGATTGTCTCTGATTTTCTATATGTTTCTGTGGATTTGTTGTCGTTCGATCTGCTTTTGGATTCTTCATGGGTTATCACCTCAACTGGCTGGATGTATATCCTCTGTTTATCCATCCATACATTTGGTGGCATGCTTCAGCTTGGACTAGCTGTGTGTAGTTCCTAGAGTAGGAACCTGCAGTAGGGTGGAACATTGGACTTTATGCAACCCAAGACCATGTATAACTGGCAGGAATATATACATCCTGACATAAACAACCCAAGGAGGAGCTTCCACAGTGAATGTTTCTTGCATAAGCATGGGACGGTGAGGTTTTCATAAATTTGAAAATGATAGCATGAGGATACATGTGGCTTAAGCATATGTCAATGTCCTTTGCAAGTGCTTTTGTTAACGGGTCATACCCTTGCACCAGGTCCATAAGTCCATGACCACCAGAAAGTACATGCTCCTATATTTTAACACGTTTGGATTGAGCAACATCACTGAAGTATAAGCATGGTTTGCAAAGAACCAAATTTTAGCTTCTATGAACATTTACATTCATATAATGCAGTTGAATATCAGAAAGTGATTGCAATGTAGGGTCTCAAATACAAATTTTCAATATAGAATTGTGTGTTTGCGTTAGAAGTAGTATAGAGTGTAATGACCTATCTAAAATACAAATTTCTGTGCATAAGTTCTTTCTTGATTTTATCATACTCTACATTTTTATCATTCTGCTTTTTGTAGCAAAATATCGATGCATGTAATGACCTATCTCTTTTGTGTGTTTGCCAAAGTTTATACACAAGCATGCATTGTATTTGCATTTGGTCTTTTCCTAATGAAAAGTAGGGTTGTGTGTTTCCCTGAAAATTTATATCTTCTTGTAAGAAGTATGAATACATCCAAAGATGGGAAAGATAGAGTGGCGAACTGGAGCAACGAGGCGGATTTGTGCTTTGTAGATCTCCTCGTAGAACACAAGGTGAGCAATGACGGTTTTGTCAATGGGAATTTCACAAGAGAGACATGGCGACAAACAGTACTGAAATTTAATGAGTTGACCAAGTTAGGGTATTCAATGGAAAATTTGAAAAACTGGTTTAAAAATTTGAAGAAAAGGTACTATTTAATTGTGAGTGTAAAGAATCGATCAGGATGGGGATGGGATGAGGAGAAACAAATGCCCATCCCAGGCACGGACGAAACTTGGGATGATCTATCAGCGGTATGTAACATATGTAATGCACAATCAATTGTTCAATTTTGTATATAGTTTGAATGAATAACAAGTCAGTTTAATTTTCAGACTAATAAAGAGTACAAATCAATTTAAGGGAAGCCTTTCCTGATTTTTAAACAAATGGAGGTTATTTGTTCAACTTCCATGTCAAGAGGGGATGACGCTGTATGCAATGAAGGCGCCTCTTATCTAGACACACGCAGTGACCCTGGTGAGGAGGAACAACAAACTTTATAGGAAGAGTCGGGACTAAATTTTAATCTTTACAATATAATTAATGACACCGACACTCCTGAAAATATTGAGCAAGTCTCTCAAATGAATGTTCCAAGGGATGATGCAACCACGACCGCTTTAAATGGTATGTCTAGGAGTATTCCACCATCTAGTAATACTAACAGAAAGAGAAAGCGTGCTTCCCAAGGTAATGAAGATGCAATTGATAAGTTGGTGTCCCTGGGTCATGAGAGGTTGAGCCTGGCACGGGAGATGTTACAATTACAGAAAAAAGTTGCACCGCCAATGGATGAGGGAATTGATTTGCTTTTAAGGTTGCCAGGAATCCCTCAACAAGATATCTATAGAGCTATTGAGTTTATCAGGAATGTCGAGGATCGTTCCATCTTTATGGCCCTCCTGGAAGACTTGAAAGTCGGATGGATAATGAGTCGACTGGGCTACTATTGACAAATCTTTATATCCTTTTCATGCATTCTATTCAATGTTCAATTTTATGATTATCATTTATTACTGCAATCAAATGTGAAGAATTTTTATAATGCTTCTCTTACATGAATTGATTCATGAGATGTTCTTTCATACTGGGTTACAGGATTTATTTTTTTAATGGCAATGCCTTCTGGGACCACTAACATCGGCCCTTCACTTGGCGATCTCATCAAGCTTATGATGGATGAGGAGGAGTATTGGGATGAAGTTGAACATGTACTCCTCGTTCATCACTTGTCCTCCCACACATGTATCCCTAGGACCCCAATGCACACAGATGTTGGGAGAGGTCATGGGTGGGTTAAACAATTAATGGCAGGTCATGTGGGCAGATCATACGCCAGTTTTCGGGTGCACCCAACCTTATTCAATTCTTGAGGTTAAGGGATAAATTGATGGAAAGGGGTGTACTCAATGACACCAAAAATATGTCGGCCACTGAGCAATTAGCTATCTTCCTTCTCGAGGTTGGCCATGGAGTTGGGAATAGGTTGCTCAGAGAATTATTTCAACATTCAGGCGAGACGATAAGTCGACATTTCAACAATGTACTAATGGCAGTCTTATCCCTGCGTCATGAGTACATTAAGAAGCCCTCCGCTGAAGATCCAGTACATCCAAAAATTCGACATGATCCAAAATTTTACCCTTTTTTCAAGGATGTAGTGTACCCTCACTTACCAAATACATATGCATTTATTAATTATTAGTTATCAATTATAATTAATTATGTCTTCCTCTTCATTAGAATGCATTGGGTGCAATTGATGGCACACATATATCTGTAAAGGTTCAACTGTTGACCAGACTCGTTATCGAAATCGGAAGGGTGAAACATCCCAAAATGTAATGGGGTGTGTCAATTTTGATCTAAAGTTTACCTATGTCGTTGTGGGATGGGAGGGATCTGCTACAGACATGAAAGTCTTGAGGTGAGCCATTGAAAAAGGTGGATTTATCGTACCAGAAGGTAAATGTTACTTTATTAATGGTTGTTGTTCATATTTTCTTTAAATACTTATTAGAATTCCATGCATTCCTTGCCGTAGGGAAATACTGGTTGGTGGATACGAGATATGCAAATACCCCTCGCTTCTTAGCACCATACCATGTCACAAGATATCATCTACCAGAGTACAGATCTAATAGGAGAAGGCTTACACATAGGGATAAGAAGGATTTGTTTAACCATCGGCATGCTCAACTACGCAATTGTGTTGAACGTGCATTTGGTGTCCTCAAATCACGTTTTACAATTCTGGTGAAACGTCGCAGTTATCCAATTAAGACACAAGCCATGATTGTAATGGCATGTTGCGTACTCCATAACTTTATTAGAAATGAACAAGGTCTTAATTTAATTTTCCGACAAGGAGAAGTTGATGCGGATAATCCTGATGATAACGAGGTAGATGAAGAGGACATAGTCAGTAGTACAGAGGCTACTAGAGGGGAGAGATTTCGAGAACGTATAGCAACTCGTCTTTGGGCCCATCACAATATACGAGGGTATTTGCATAGTCTAAACTGTTGGCATAATTTCTATTCATTTGACCACCTTTACAAATTTTGGTGTGAATATGTAATCAACAACTTGTCTATTGCAGGCCTCGTCAAGCGCAAACCCCAAATGATGACTGATAGTTTTAAGTTGTAATGTAGAACTGGACAATTTTGCTTGTTGCGTACTTGGATAATTTAGATGTTGTATTATCTGATAATTTTAGTATGACTCTCATTAATGCTGTGTTTATTTTTTTACTATGCAAATGTCTTATGTAACTTAATTTCCTTGACAAATTCTTAGATATGCATGTTGTGTACTTGGATAATTTAGATGTTGTGTTTTCTGATAATTTTAGTATGACTCTCATTAATGTTGTGTTTATTTTTTTACTATGCAAAAGTCTTATATAACTTAATTTCCTTGACAAATTCTTAGATATGACTTCTGATGAGAAGTGATTGTTGGGATACACTCTAAATGATACTGTGGACGCTTTTTGACAGTGATACTTTGAACACTCACTCACATAATTTTTTGGAGCAACGTGGCTCAACTGCCACTTTAAATGGGCTTCGGGCTGCTACACTGCACATATCACGATTGCTCTTTTATATGTACCAACATATTTGCTTTCTTATCTATTAACTGGTTGGTGTATGTTATAGGTTGATCAGCATTGTTCCTAATATGATGGGCAATGATGATGGGAAGGAGCATATATGTGATGAGGAGTACTGTGGGGGCATCTCATTTCATATATATCACTGCTTGTACTTCACACATATAGTAGGTTTGGTGGCCTAAGGTCTACCCCTTCTTATGTTGGGATTTCATGCAAGTGATGTGGAATGTGAATGTAGCATTTGTACTCTAATGAATCTAAACAAATGAATGATATTCATCTGAGCCTAATGCCATCACCAATTATAAATGACTATATGATACTATGGACGTTTTTTGACAGTGATACTTTGAACACTCACTCACATAATTTTTTGAAGCAGCGTGGCTCAACTACCACTTTAAATGGGCTTCGGGCTGCTACACTGCACATATCACGATTGCTCTTTTATATGTACCAACATATTTACTTTCTTATCTATTAACTGGTTGGTGTATGTTATAGGTTGATCAGCATTGTTCCTAATATGATGGGCAATGATGATGGGAAGGAGCATACATGTGATGAGGAGTACTGTGGGGGCATCTCATTTCATATCACTGCTTGTACTTCACACATATAGTAGGTTTGACGGCCTAAGGTCTACCCCTTCTTATGTTGGGATTTCATGCAAGTGATGTGGAATGTGAATGCATCATTTGTACTCCAATGAATCTAAATAAATGAATGATATCCATTTGAGGCTAATACCATCACCAATTATAAATGACTATATATTCAATGTGCATAATTATGTTTCAGGGTATTGTGAAAATGGATTCAAAAGATATGGGTGATGGTAAATACTTTCGTATTCAATGTGAATGTGGCAATGGAGAATGTCGTATCAAGATATCTCATAGCAGTAATAATCCACAATGTCCCTATTATTGCTGCCCACTCGGGGTATGTTATTCTTACTTCGCAACATTTATTTACTTGTGTGTTTTTGTTATACTATGCCATTTTATCTTATATACATGCTCACAGATTGGGAATGATAAGCCATGTCGATTCTTCGTGTGAGTGGATGAATTATTAATATGTCCTTGTGGCAAAGGCCCGTGCAGAAGACGTACCTCATATACTAGTAAGAATAAAGGGAGAGTATTTTATGTATGCCCAGAATCTAAGGTATGTGTGTGAACAACATTTTATTACAGTAAATACTGTATATGCCTTCCCTGCCAACTGTACATTATTTGAATAATTTTTATCTATGTGCAGGCTGACAAGATAACATCAGGTTGTGGTTTTTCAAGTGGGTGGAAGAAAAGTCATCGGTATATATCCTCTACCCTATCTTTTATTAAATTATGGTGAATGTGAATGTGCCGTGAACGCATGAGTTTTAGTTTTAATACAGCCGAGTGTGTGCTGTGAACGCATGACTTTTGTGTTTTAATACAGCCGAGTGTGTGCTGTGAACGCATGACTTTTGTGTTTTAATACAGCCGAGTGTGTGATGTTCGTGCTGGAGTTTCTTATTTTAGTACAGCCGAGTGTGTGCTGTGAACGCATGACTTTTGTGTTTTAATACAGCCAAGTGTGTGATGTTCGTGAACGAGTTTCTTGTTTTAGTACAGCCGAGTGTGTGCTGTGAACGCATGACTTTTGTGTTTTAATACAGCCGAGTGTGTGCTGTGACTGCATGAGTTACTTGCTTCTTTACATTCAAACATTACTTGTTACTTGCTTCCTTGGCTCAACAGTGTGTTAGTGAATAAAAGTTATCTATATATTGTTAATTTAAGCTTATTTCAATTAGAGGGCAGCCATGCTTAATTAATTCAGCATATCTTGCAAATTAATTAAGCTTATCTTGCGAGATGTTGGCTGATATGTGTATCTGAATTAGCATCAACAACAAATAGGAACTCTGAACTCCCCAATCTAAAATCTCCCATGTCTGCAGTTCCCTCATAGTGAGCATGGCTACAACAAGTTCCCCAAGGCCATCACCACTCAACATGATATATCATCAACCAATGGCATAGCAACAAGCTTTCTCCACCCAAATCTAATGGCAACATGAGGCATACGATTTTGATTGCTCCAGAAAATCTGTTTGGTCACCTTCCTTTCCCAAGCTCCCTCTAAAAACATGCAAGTCTCACAAGTATTCTTAAGCATCTTCATTGTTCCCTGCACATAAAACATGCTACCTAAAAAGTGCAACTTCTACAAAATTCTAACATGAACAACTATTGCCAACCCTGCCCTCTATCAGTTGCGTTAGAAGAATGAAAGAAGAGCAACCATCTTTTGCCATCTAACCATACTTCTCATCTCTAGTTTGGTTTCCCTCCAAAGAGGTGCCAACTATCGGCAGAGCAGAAAATAGCAGCATGTAGTTGTGTTGGCTCACAGATCCCCCACCTGCCCATCCTTCCACTGACAGCAACTACCACAACAAAAGAGCAGAGGTGTGAATAAGAAGATAATGGATGCATATTCTTTGAGGAGACAATGCTCAAAATGAAGATGAAGAGACACCCTCAACATGATGACCAGTATGCCCTTCTCATCCAGTGAAGGAACCCTCATTTTCTCATCCCAAACATGTTTTCAAACTACTTATCTGCTCTTATCAATCATAATTCTGATCCAGGTAAACTGAGTCTGGTATGCACACTTCACCTTCACCTTTCTGCAGCTTGCAGCTCTCTGAGAGCTAGGGATTCACTACATCTACATGATGGATTCTTGATTCATGGGGCATGATGGACTCCCTCCATTCTGTTCCATTTGGACTTCTCAATGATTTGTTTCAGGCTCCTTCCCATTATTTAGTTGGTGTGTGTGTGTGTGACAAGCAGTGGAGACAGGCATAGGGTGTGTGTGTGTGTGACAGTGGAGACAACTCCTTCCCATTATTCAAGTGCTCCCATTGTTCAATGCTGGTATTAAACTCCTCCCCAATAGCAAACTCTCGGTCTTACCAGGTATAAACGAGGCAATGATGATTGGGTGGATGGCCTAACGGTAACCCCCAACTAATTTGATAGAATATGATCAATGTGATTGCGTTATGTCATGTTGTTCTGAGTCTCATCTCTCTTACTCTTATCAAGTTCATATATTTTACACTTAATTCTTTACTTTGTGATTATATCATTCACCTTTTACAGCAACAGATTTCGAATGAGCAGACAGTAGAAATGTCTAGCATATCTACAACAGGAGGACAGATTGAAGAGCATGCACTCGTGGAAGATTTAAGAAGAACAATCGAGATGGAGAAATTTACAACCGATCGAACTGCGAAGTTATGTGAAACTTTGTTGGCAAAATTTGATCAATTGAAATTATGTAATAACAAGTGATATGATTTTTTTTTTGGACTATCATTGAGGCCATGTACAAATGAAACTTTTTTTGTAAAACTTTATCTTTTTGTAGTATGCTCGCAATTGTTATAATTTATTTCGCCTTAATTTATATTTGCTAACTGCTCGTGTGGATTGTACGTGTGCGTATATTATTTGGGCCATCCGTACTGGTTATTTAGATTGCACGTAAATTATTCATCTTTTATGCGCACGTGTAAATTATATATAAAGTTTAATTTTTAACTAAAGTAAATACTGTAAATATGATAGTAGTTATTTTGAGTGACCAAAATGTTAAAAATTAATAAAATAAGTAATCAAAATTTACTTGATTTTGGTCCGATTTAAGATAGAGTTTTAAGTCCCATTTTAGCAGGGGAGAGTGGGACTAAGAAGTGTGTAAAAAATTAGATTGATCAAAAGTCTCATTATTATTAACAGATAATTTAAACAAAAAAAATTATTTAGAAGTATGTTTATCATCAATTTTAATTAAAATCATTTGATTTATGTTTTTAATGATATGCTATTTATTACTTAATTTATTGACAAATAATTATCGTTATGTTACATTACATAAACATGTTAAAGTTAAGTTGTACTATTTACTTACTCACATATTTATGAAAATATAATTATTATCATTCTTACTAAATAGTTTTAAAACATTTTTTGTCATTAATATATTTATTTATATTATCTTAGATTATTAATAAAATAAATTTTATAATAAATTTATTACTAAAATATATTTTTCCTATTAAAATATTTTTTTGATCTTTATTAGTCGTAATCATGATTGCAAAATATAATTAGTTAAGTAATTTCATTAAATAAATTATTTTAAATCTTCTTATCCCATCTAAACAAAGAATAACATGGTGTACTTTAACCCGGGATAAGAAGGAAAATATGGTCATTTTTAAGCACATATTCTCATTTGTATCCCCAATTTTTATCAAACGAAGAATAGGAATATTCTCGTACTTATCCCTTCGCATACCAAACGTACATGAGAATAAGAATAATAATAAATTAACTCGGAATGACTTATACCTATTCTTCACTTAAATTATCTCGATACCAAACGACACCTATGTTTACGTACATTATTACTACCGATCCCACGCGCTCGAGCTCGAAACAAATCAAGACTTTGGGCACTGGGTATCGGGCCTGGGTGGCACAGGGCCCAGTGGGTCGTCCTGGGAGGATGGGCCACAAGGCCCACAGGGTCCAGTTAAGAAATAAAAAGTTTTAGGTTAACAACCTTTCCCTTTCACTTCTTGTCGAGATCGGAAACAAGAAATTAAGTCCAAAAAAAAACATAGTCGAATCTTGTGGATGGTTTATAATATTTCTTGTCTCGAGCAATGTTACCAAGTCCGAAATTGGAGGGGAACAAAGATCGGCCCCAGAAAAAAAAATCTCAATTTGGCAAAATTAAAAAAACTGAAAATTTTGAGGAACGAGGAACTGGAAATAATGTTAGTTTTTAAAATATAAAACGTAAAAACGTGTAAGAATTTCTTTAAAGCGTACATCAGTAGGATCGTGGTTTTTTTTTTTAAAAAATTGTAATTAGAATATTGTAAAATTCTTTTAATATGCCGCGATTTATTTGTGCGAAACGATGCTGAAAGTGAGAAAGTTTATATCAAATTGTCATTGTTTTCAAAGAGATGACGAATTTATGTGATATTGATTTCGATCAACTGGGAGCTCTACGCATTATTTTTGTTACCGCTGCTCAACATGGCAGTAAATATCTACTCCATGACCAACAGAAGAAAACATCTACCCAGCTCACCAAGTAAAACTCAATGGTTGCCCTCCCAAGAGGAGATCATGTGAAGGTGGGAGGTGGAAATTAGTTCAATGCCAAGAGGAGGGAGAAGAGAGGAGACAAGTGTGCAGGGTGAGGCAAGAAAGCTCTAAAGGGTGAGACAGAAAAGCTCTAAAGTCTTCATCTGTTGAGTAGGCTTTAAACAGGGAAGCACTTCCTTTTTGCTCTTTCCCTTCCCGCATGGATGGGCAAGCAGATTCGTCCTTCTTTTCTTTAACTGGATAGACCAAGGGCAGCCGGGGTTTTAATTTGTTTAACTGAAGGAAATCACTTTCCTACCTACTCTCCTTGTGGTTTTAATTTTTGTATTCCTTATATATGATCCATACTTCTATATCAACTGCATCATTAGCAAGGTGACAGCACCATGCATGTCTCAACTTTATTCTTCTTCTTGCTCTTGGACTTACGCGTTGAGTTGAGAGAATTCTCAACATACAAGGAGGGAGACATTCACAGATTATCTAATGTGAGATTAAACCTCAACACTTCACTTAAAGTCCCGAACTTTAACTCAAAATGAGGGAGACACCCACAGATTATTTAATGTGGGGCTAAATCTCAACACCTCACTTAAAATCACGAACTCTAACCCAAAATTTAGGTATTGAGTTGAGAGAATCCTCAACAAATAAGGAGGGAGATCGATGCTCACAGATTATCCAATATGGAACTAAACCTCAACACCGCCGTAGTGCCCAACCCGAATAGTTACAGTATGAATGACGTGCGTCAACCCCGGACACCCCCTCGGCACCGAACCCAAATGGTTATGATACGAATGGCATCCACCCCACTCGTTCAATTGCGCTATTTATACCGTAACCATTGGGGTTTATACCATGACCATCCATATGTTTTCAGTGAACCATGAATCACAATTAGCTAGCTGATTCAACATTGAGAAATTCTCACTTAGCTCTGCTTCCCGTTGACTTCACCTCGTGCGAACAATATTCGAAGCAGTACGTAACGATGAAGCAAGAAACGTTTTCCCCCAATTTAAAAAGCTTTTCCTCACATGGAATGAAATGTTGCAGAAGATTCCAATTCTCTGAGCTAAGTTTGATTATTCAGATACACGTTTTAGCAGCTGCTTCCTCAGAAATTTGCCGACAAATATTCGTAATTAACAGCATTTGCGACTCTGAAGGTCTGAATGATCAAACAACTAACAACCTGGGATTGAGGCCAACTACTATGGCGCACTAGCTAGTAGTCCTTAATTAATTACTTATTATACCTCTTGCTAATTAATTAAACAGAATTTATCGTTCTCCATCCACGGCATGCACATGATGCAGGGATACCTGATTTTAAGTTGGAGCCCCGCTAGCTAGCTCCAAGTGGGGTACTGTATGGTACTGCTACAGCTTAGTTTACACCTCCATGTTTCCAAAAGGAACACATGCATGCAACTCAAAGGCCGTACGTTGATGGCAGGTGATATATATATATATATATATATATATATATATATATATAGCCCTAAAAGCCATGTTCGGTGTGTCCATCAACGGTCATAAACATGGCCGGTGGTGATGCGAAGTTTCCATGATGCGCACCTCTGCCCCTACCCTTATTAAAGGGAAGTGAGCAGGGATTCTGCCCATACACACATGAAAGTTAAAAAAGCACATCAACAACTCAGCTTTGGGCAAAGCTACACTTTCTCCTCCAGGGGACGGAACACCATAATTAATGCATGTCGTGCCCCTAGCTAGCCATGGCTGTTGCATGTTTTAATTATTAATTACGTGCATACATACATATATATATATATATATATATATATATATTGTAATCGATCGATCCCTGGCTGAACCCGAGTATTTGTCCAATTAATTAAACCACGACGTAGGTACGTCCTCGTTAATCAGACGAGCATTGCGATAATCTGGGGACATGCAGCTTAATTTTGCAAAGTCATTTCCGTAATTAATTATGACAAGGCAGCTGGTATATATATATATATATATATATATACCCCGCTGCAGGCTTCACTTGTCCTCATCTCACGGGAGGCAGTACTACTGCATGCATGCTTTCAAAATCCACCTAGCTATATATATATATATTCGATCTCTGCAATTCTTTTGTCAATATTGTGATGTAGTCCACTCCCACCAATGTACGTTACCATATATGGAGGACACCGCAAGTAATGATGAGAATATATGACGTAAAAGAAAAGATGCCTTGCTGGGTGGCTGTCAATTTAGAAAAAGTTTCAGATTTGGTGGACATCTTCCCCCCCCCCCCTGCAGATCATTATGCCACGGGTTGCTTCATGGTGAAGAAAAGAAACTCGATCCTCAGAACACCAGCAGCTAGCTAGCTTGAAGGCATATATATATATTATATATATATATATATATATCGGTTCTGACAAGAAAAGGAAGTTTTCAGGGGGCAATTAAAAACAAGAAAAAAAGGGTACTACTAGAAAAGTAGTGAAAGATATTCTCGTAACAGTCTGGTCCTCCCTCCACCGTGCATCCACCTTCAGTTTCTCCTCTTTTTTTCTGAATTAACTTTCAGGCCGGATATATGCCCTCTTTATATAATTAGGGCATCAGAGCCATGGTGCTTCCCACGCATTGTTACTTCAGTCGGCTGGCGACCAAATGCTACTTCAATGCAAGCAGATGAAAAGCTCGAGCTTATTTAGAAGGGGAAAAAAACAAAAGAAATGTCAACTAATTGATATATGGAAGAGGCAGAAGAAATCCAACATGCAGCTGACAATCTCTCTCTCTCTCTATATATATAGTACAGTACTCCTGAGTGTGGTAGACCCAGTACGCAAATATATATATATATATAGTTGCATGTGAGCGGTGAAGAACTGCTAGCTATATATATATATATCTCCTAATAGCGTACGTAGCGGCCTTCTGACATGAAACGTATATACAATATAGCCCTCTAGCTCACTCGGTATTCTCCCCTTCATATATGTTTTCTTTTGTTGGATATATATATTAATATATCGTTGGCGCACCCACAGACTATTTCTCAACCAATTTGATCGACCCCAAAGCAACTTCGAGCATCGTATGAATAACCTATACATGCTTCCAGCTAGTCGCTTCGTTGTGACGTCCATGAATAATGAACAATTAATTGTCGGTATATAAAACCAGCTAGAAGTTTAATTTCTTCTTTTTATCGGTTCATGAGACCTTAAATCTCATTCTCATGGTGGAAAGCAGATCCAAAACTAGAATAAGTTTGACGTGCGGCAGATCAAGATGATGCAAGGTAGCCTCCCCGGATCATGTAATGTGTGTCCAACTGGATGCCACATGCAGTAGAATCAAAACTATACGTACTATCATTCTCATAATGCATGCATGGGAATCGAATTCAGTGGTGCCCATGTGCGGGTTCAGGCAAGGAATATATTTTCAGCTTTGAAAGGCGCTGATTTGAGTCCACATATCTATATATTGGTGTTAAAGCTGCTTGGGGTTTGTCAAAGGGCAAGTTAGATATATAAAACTTAGGAGAACCTAAGTACGTACGATGATGAGTACGTGTTATCAACCATGAATTTGGAAGTAACTGGCATCTAATGCCCATATTGAATGCAACACGTACATGCAAGGGGGTCAAGAATATAATTAACTGAAGAAGAAAAAAACACCCCAATACCATCTCTCTCTCTCTCTCTCTCTCTCTCTCTCTCTGTGTGTGTGTGATTGTGATTGTACAACATTCTCACTGAGACGTACAAACGGCGACCTACTAATTCGTAAATAATGTAATGAACCTCATGAGAATGCGCGTGCAAGAAACATTATCATTCAGCAAGTTTTTGAGCTTGAGAAGTAGCCTGAAACAGACTGCCGTTGCTACTTAATTAGCTAGAAGAAGTTCTTAAACATGCATGCGTGATCAAGCAGGGACATCTCAACACTCACATTAAAAACACCAAATATGGAAACACTCAGATTAAGAGAGAAAAAAAGAATGACAATATATATATATAGATGTATATATATGCTCGCGGATTGATCTATTGGTTAGGTGATTTTATGCTAGGACAGCTTTGATGTTATATTGAATTAATATGACACCTGCCAATATATTATGACAGTAAACACCCATCCACTTACCCACCATCCAGGTTTTGGACACCATCATCAGACATTTTTTCGCTTGTTATTTGTCTTTCTTCCAAAGAAGAAGAAACATTAAAAATAGGTGCAAATGAATGATAAGAACTGTACAAACATGCATTATGAGATCCATATGTTGTCTGTCATCTAAAAATATGATGACGGCATCTATAAAACCAATGTCGATCATGACTTCTGAGGTCTTCGTAATTCCATAATTAAGCATGTCAGGAGAAACAAGCCTCTTAGACACTTTGAAACAAGATTCTGAATGATTACCAACCAATAATAATGCCATTTATTGTCAAATTAATGTACTACGTACTACAAACTGATATATCTATTCTATTCTCTTGCTAGCCAGATCGATCCTTGATATATATACATGCGTACCTTAACCGATCGATGGGAGATCCATATGCATGATCTCGCGTGCCTTTTACATGGGTTTTCAAGCAAACTTGTTAATTTGCAAAGTGTGATCATACATGATCTAGACAGGTTATTCATACATGTATGTGATTTGAATTGCAATATCTGAGGGGAAGATTCAAATGAATATATATTACAGCTGCTCTGATATGGTTTTGATTGAAATGATGAAGAAAAAGTTAATGGAACTCACCTGATCTTCGTCTTGATGGAAAGCAAGGTGTAAGGAATGAAGCCTGGTCCGAGATCTCTCCATCGTTGTTGGATGAATGGATCCGGGGATGGGAAAACCTGAAACTGTTTTGATGGGGAGTGGATGGATCTTGGATCAAACTTCATTCCAAACACCTGCTTTCCTCTTTCATGAATTCATACGCATCCCTCATGATTCCTCAATCAAATATGTAACCCCCTACGTACCTATATATATATATATATATATATATGCCTCTCCCTCTCCCTCTCCCTCTCTCTCATCATTCCCTAATCGATCAGAATCATATCACTGGAAGATATAAATATCTGGCCTCCCTCCCTCCCTCTCCCCTCATGATTCCACAATCAGAATTACCTGCGCACAGTAGGAGCGAGAAGGCCGGCCGTATGGGTTTGCTGGGGGGCAAGTGATGGGGGGTGGGGGCATCAATAGATATGATATTATAATCAGTTGGGAGCACATGACAGACAGGTCATTTGGGGGCATAAAATAATGGAAAAGAGATGGGTTCTGGGGAAGATTTGTCTTCTTCCATGGGCTTCTTTATATGGGAGCGAGGGTGGCATAAGCTTTTTACAGGCTATCTCTGAGGAAAAGAACACCTATACATGTAATTAGTGAGGGGAAAGAGCACACCGGGGATCGATGGGAAGGGAGGGCACGGGGAAAGAGGGGTGTGGAGGGGACACGGAGGTACCTGCTGGCCTCTTAGTGGGGCTTATTATTATGCAACAAAAAGTCTAGGTGAAAAAGCCAGCAACAGATGGGGGTTGTCCTTGTGTCGTCTATCGTGGCTCCTTGGGTGTGAGAAAGGAAAGAAAAGAAGAAAAAAAAAAGGGAGAAGAACGAAAGGCACTGACCAAACATTCAAACATGATATGTGATATGAACACATGACATATCACATCCACCTAGCCATGTTTGCCACCTCGATCGACTGCCTTGATTAATTAGTTGAGACTGGCTACCTGTTCATGAGCTGTTCAAATTAACCTAAGCACTCATCATATATGCATATCTCATCTTCTCTTTAGCCGCCATGTCCAGCTAACTTAACTTGTAGTGAAGGAGTGAGAGCTAGAGAGAGAGATGATAGGGCTTGATCGCTACCATATAAATTTTACAATCTGCAGGAAGCCTCCAATATAATCAGTACTGTCTGTGTCAACTATATATTAGCTATATATACTCTTTCTTGCTTGATATACATTGACAGGATCTTAATTAAGTAGAAATTTAGGGGACACTTCTGTAATGCATATGCATGTAATGTACAAGGTGGTGACTACATTTACTTTACCTCTGAATAATTTGAACTCTGTTATCCACGCCTGATTCATGTTCTCCGTGATGATATATAGCGTTGATTTATATTCCAAATCTTGCTAAACGACATAAATATGCAACATAATGAATTCATATTTTATACTATATATGTCACAATGGAGTCTTAAAAGGAGTCGTTATGCTTCCGTACAGACTAGTTAGGGGGGCAATTAACTAACCCATGGCATTTGCATTGTCATAAATGCTTGTCTCATGCAAGTGGCCTGAGTGCAAAGTTGATAATTTACTTATTGGGCATGGATATAGACAGTTACTTTGAACATACATTATATAATGGAAAGGAAGTGATCGATGTATTCTTTACCTAGCCTTGCATTCATAATAACCGTTCAAAAACGCATGTAAGACTGTTTAAAGATTTTTCTTATTAAAATATCATGAAGAATTATTGCTATGCATGGATCAGGCATAGGACTTGCTTGACTCGTAAAGTATAAGATGCACGCCTATGGAGTGCAGGAAAGAGTTCATGATTTCTTAGTAATTCTAAGTTTCCCTTAAGTAGAGTTTTTTCCCTCACACTTCTCAACATTTTCGCCCTATAGTGCAACAACAGCGATTGTACTCAACAATCCCATAGTGCGAGGAAAAATGGCATGCGGACGAGAGAGAAGCACTAGCGACCTTGTTGGTTCACCGATCCAAGGGATACCCACGCCTACGGCGAGGGCTTCACACTGCCGCCAGCCAATGCGAGGGTTAATGCACCACCTTCTGGATTGCTTCCTCTCACAAGTCTCCTCTGTGCCTCCATTAATCCCTTCTCCATCGATTCCGAAGGTGTCTTCTACTTTGGACAGGAGGGACAAACAATTAGGTCACTGAGGATGATCTAGATCTCGATCTCGGCCTTTAACGAAGGTGTCCCTTTACCTGCAAAACTAGGCAAGTCTATTCAAGACCCTTGATTCCAATCTTCTACTTTGGATAGGAGTGGACAAGCCTAGGCGTAAGAACTGGGACCCCTGAAATACTCGCCACGTCTGGCGAGTGCTCAGAGAGTGCTCGCGGGGCTCGAGGTGTTTTCGAAGAGCCTTCGGAGTGCTTGGAACAGTGGATCTTGTCTCTCTCTGTGCCCTTCTGTCTCTATCTGTCTATCACTATATCTGTGTGTGTCCCGTTGGGCGTCTGATCGGAGGCCGATTTATATAGGTTGTCCTGACAGTGATGGTCCATTCCTCAACGGGGAAAGGCATAAGACGTGGAGTAACACCCCCTTGATCGTAGGGAGAGTTGCCGGTTGTGCACCTACTGATTCGGGGAGAGAGGCCTCATGGCGAGAATCTCGGTGTTGTGGGCGCGACCTCGTCCCTACTAGGGAAGGGTCTATAATGGCGGAGACAACGTTCGGTTGCTGGAGAGTTTTCTGGCACCCGAGATGCTCGTGTCGTTCTTTCTCGTGGGCTGGTGAATCCTTTATGGGCCTCAATCGGGCTGCCCGGCTTGGGCTACAGGCCACCGAGCGACCTGCCTCAGGTCTGACTAGGCTGGGCCATCGTGGGTCTGGCGCTGATGGGCTGCACTGGGCCTACTGGATTTTTGATGGGGACATCAGAGCAAGACCACCCATATTTTATTTTACATTTGTGTCCTTTTTATTTATATTTATACCCTTGTGTAATTGGGTACGCAATTGTATGGAAAGTATAAGCCAAAATGTGAGTATTTAGGTTTTAGTGGGTTTATGTGCAAAAGTCCAGTAGGTCTAGCTAGGGCCCCCCACCTTCTTCCCCATTGGTCCACCTAAATCTTAGGGCCCATGCGGGGCTGGTCAAATGTCCAAGGTGGACTTCTAGAAGACTTGACCATTCAAGGGGACAAATGGGTTAAAAAGTCCAATATTCCCTCCCTTAAGGTCAAGGGGGCGCCCCCCTCCACTTAATGTATTTTAATTTTTGTTTTTGACCACATGGGGATTAAATCTTCTATCCCTTGTATATCCCTCCCCTAACCTAGATCTGAGAGTAGTTTAGGTCTTTTTACATTTTCTATATAAGCCATGTAATTTATGAATTACTTAGCATTAATGAAGGAAAAATTCTCATTTGTGCTCAATAGCCAAGGGCGCCCCTCTCTCTCCCTCTAGAGCTGTGAGAGCTCTGATTTCAGATGTGTGAAGCATCTCCTCCACCACCACTCTGAGTGTGACGCTCAGCACCGCCGCCACCGTCGCCATCGAGTCGCCACCGCACCGCCACCGCCAACCCGCCGGAGATCTGTCTACATCAGGACAGAGGTCCAGTGATCTAATTTTATCTCCCAAACCTCATATCTGAAGAAGTTGAGATTTTGAGGGTAGGTTCCCCATATCAATCCTCATATCCAGAAAAATTCCTTCGAATTTAAGCCTTCATTTCATTTTCCTTTCCATTTAAGTTTCTAGACCATACAGATCTGTCCCTGTGCGGATCTTGTCACATCAGCCTTGTTCTTCCATTGTTTGACCTCATTCCCCATTTCTGATTGAGTCCAAATTTGGACTGGATGTTCTATCCACCAAAACCCACCTTCACAAATTTTTCCACGAATTTAGGACTTCTTCTTTCCCTCTGAAAAATTAAAACTCAGGCTAAAAGTCTGTTCTGTCCTATGCAGTCCAGATCCGACCTCTGACCAGTCAAAAATATATTTCCCCTGTTAAAGCACCTGTAGAAAATATACAAAAAATATTTCCGTTTTCCTTACTTCCACCTCTACAACTTTCATCAAGAGCCCAACTTCCAGATCCGAATTTTTCCCTTCGGTCAACCCTTGTTCTCAAGAAAATTCAAATCTATCCTGCCAAATCTGGTTCTGTGATCTAGCAGGTTGTAAATTCGACCAAGGCCATTACAGAGACAGACAAAATTTCTTATCTGGCCATAGGTTGTAGCCCTCTGAAAGAGCTTTCCAACGGCGCCAGGATCGCGTCAATCAGAGGTCGGGGCTGATCTCAACAGCCGTTCTCGTCGGCAGAACAGAAGTACCAGCCCGTGGACAGTAAGCTGCACCGACCGCCCGGCCGGCCGACTCGCCTTCCACAAGGTGAACCAGCACGTCGCCTTCCCAGGGAACGTCCCTCCAGGAGCCACCATCGCAGTAGTACCATTCCCGACCCACTCGGCCCACCAGCCAGCATGTGGGCCCCACAACCCGCAGCACGCGTCATCCGGACGGCACCGACGGAGCTGTCCAAGTTGCTGCCCGTCAACTCAAGATCGGTCCTCCCAGGCCCACATTGTAGCCCTTTACCTCCCTATGTGAAGTGGGCAATAATATCACTGCTGTAATTATTATAATTATTTTTTTTACCGGGAGTTACCGTACTTGGTCGTCATCTTCCCCACGCCTGGCGCGTGGAGGTATCGTGTCCACTCCCCATCTTGACATTTGCTTTACTTGTATTTATTTGTATATGTCACTACATGAGTGATAGGTTACGCAGCTCAATCTTTATTTTTATCACCGCTACGAGAGTGAGTGAGTGAACCCGTCCCGTGACTCCATCCGAGTACACGCGGAAGAGCCAACTACTCGACTCATTGCAGGTTCCTCAACCGTGCACGGTCCCATGTTTCCCTCGCTAGGGACGAGTTGCGAGTTAGAGTCCCAGGTCGCGTGTCCGTCTCGCATCAGTTTTCCCCTCCTTACTAGCCCCCCACTCTCGGACGCCAAACACGCTCGGGGTTCGAGAGGAACTCCTAATAGGCCAGTGGGAGAGGTTTCTAGGAGGATCTTCCTACACTACCTGGCTCCCTAGCGCGTGGGCCCCACCACCTACTACAGATCTTGGTGCACAAGGCAGCCCCAATCAAGATATTAGATGAAGTCACCATCATCATGGCGCATTCATTTTTGGCCTAGAGAAGCGGGCACAAACGGTCGCTTAGATTTCTCGCTACCAACCTCAGTGGTGATGGTTACTTTTCTCCCGAGGCGGCCACTTCGCCTTCGGGGTTTATAAATTAGGGTAGAAGGGTTTCTGGAGAGGCTTCACATATCTCCTTCATCTCCGGCATAAGTGTCTGTCGCTTCCACAACATCTGTTCTCTTTTTCTTTCTGCACCTCATGGTGCCCCGTAGGAGGCTCATTCTTTCTGGTTCTGAGCCTTCCATGGAGGAAAAGGTCAGCTATGCTGGTGTCCTAACTACTTCAGGTGCCGGTCCCAGCCGTCCACATTCTCCCCCTCTGGTATCTTATCAGGTAGTCCATGGCATCCGGGAGGCCTTTCAAATCCCGGCTGATTATGACATCATCTTCCATACTGCCGAGAAGTATATGGGGTGCTATCAACCTGGCGGCATTAGCGTCCCCATAGAGTCCTTTCAGGTAGGGTTCTATCTTACTCTTCATCCCCTTCTAGAGTCCGTCCTCCATTTCTACGGTAGGTATCTGGGTGACCTCCCCCCCAATTCTTGGTGCATTCTTTGTGCCTTTGTATATATTTGCAACTAGGTGGCGGTCACACCTACCGTTCACCTATTCTGTTAGTTCTATAGTCTTGCGTTGTCCCGATGCTGAACATCCGTATTTTTACCTCCAGGTTAGGAATAATATGTCCATCATATTCATTTCCTCCGCTGTGTCCAACATCAAGTGTTGGGCTGAGCGCTTTGTCATTCTGACGAAGGTAGGGGCTGGGTTCTGGCTAAGCTAGTGACTGGGGCTTCCTTCAAATTCCCTGACTTCATGCGGGTGACAGATTGTTGACCCCGACCAGTGAGGAGGCCAAGGCGGTGAAGGCCATTCTTCACCACCTCCTTCACGACGCTGACACAAGGTTGACCCCTACTGTTCTTCAGGAATTAGGACTGAGCCCCCCATTGCCTCATGGTACGGCCCTTTTTATTCCCTTGATTCCTTTGTCTTTGAGTTCTAACTCTTCTCGTCATGTTGTAGGGGCTCCAGCGCCACCAGAGATACAGTTTAAGATGGTGGAGTTGCCAATGTTCGTCTCATGGCTGTGCGACCACATCGAGCCTGGTGCTGATCAGGTGACCATCGCAACCCCTCAGCTAGCAGTCGCCTTCGAGCCGGGTGTTGACATGCAAAATTTGACTTCCACAATCTATCGCAACATGTTATAAGTTGTGGGAAACTAAGGAGCACTGCCACAAGCTCGACCCTAACGACTCGGTAGTGAAGAAGTACAAGAATTGGCCCCAGACGGTAAAACCTCAGGGATACCCCCCGTATGACATCAACTCGCGTCCCAACGGACGAATTAAAATTGCAGGATGCCGTGGCAATCCTGAACAATATGCTGCTGCGGACTCCACTGTGAGGACTCAGCGGTGAAAAATATAAGGATAGGCTCGAGACACTCGAGCTTCGGAAGAGACCGGCTGCGCTACTATAATGACCAAGTAGTGCCAGAGCACTGTGAACTCGCGTCCCGAGGGATGAATTAAAACTCAAAATCAAGGGAGTCCAAGGCACTCCGGAAGACACATGGCCACGAACCGGATTACAGAAGTCAGAGTAGTAGAGACGAATAAAAAAGAAAAAAATAACAAGAGAAGTAAAAGAAGAAAAAAATGAGAAGACGGGATGATCTGGCAACCCTGAAACGGCAGCCCAGGAGCCCTTAACCGGCAGCCCCAAGAGGCTTAAATCCCACAGCTCCAGGGTGCCTGAACCGGCAACGTTCAAGCTGGTGAACCGGCAGCATTCCCTTGCCTCATCCGACAGCGGCCAAAGCTATCCCATCCGGTAGCCTTTCAACACCATGCGGCAGCCTCAAGCTGCTTCATTTGGTAGCATCCAAGGCTAGCCCATCCGACAGCCTGTCAACCCCGTGCGGCAGTCTCAAGCTGCTTCATCCGGCAGCATCCAAAGTTGCCCCATCCGACAGTCTCCACACCCCCATACGGCAACCTCCTGCCGCTCATCTGGCAGATATTGCTAGCCTCATCCGGCAGACCACGGGGACCTCAATCGACAACCCTCTAGCGGCTTGTTCGGCAGCCCATTAGGGCCTCATCCGGTAGCACGATGAAGCTTCGTTCGGCAGCGACGACAGCGTTCATCCATCAACATAACAAAGGCCCCACGCCCGTGGCTCCTTCACCCCTATATAAAGGGGAGGGGTTGCAATGCAGAAGAGGCATCGCATCACAGACGAAGAAGGCAAGGCAACACGCACAAACACCTCGTGTCCGGTGAGAGCCTCAGAAAACCAGGGAGGAGAAAGAACCTTCCTGCAGAGAGATATCGTCACACAGACAAAAAAAGGGAGATGAGAGGGAGGTAGAGAGAAGAAAGGTGAGGTTTGGGGGGGGGAGAGAGAAGGAGCCAACTTTCTGCTTCCCCCCTGGCCTTGTATTTTCATGTTTTGTCCATCCCTTATGTATTTTCTTCTTCTCTTTAGCTTTCGTTGCTTCATTGCGGTGGATGAACGAAATGGATTTCCTATTTCTTTGTTTCCCTCATGTATTCCATGCTTCTGGCTTCATTTTTTTCCTCGTAGTGAATGAATGTAATAGCCCCCCCTTCCCCACAAGTGGTTTGTGTTCACATTGTGTATCCCCTACTATCTCGTTTTTTTTAGCACGTCCACTCCCCCTTTGTTCTTTTCCTATTTCTCATTATTCTCTCCCTTGTTGTCTATCGTGATCATCTATTGGAGGGATGCGGATGTGTGGAACGACTTCGAGGGGAGATGAACGTATCTCCAAAAGGTTTTATACTTGGAGTTTATCTAATACCATGGATATGACCTCGAGCCTCAACCCTTGGGGATTGTTCAATTGAAATCATTATTCCAGGAACTTGGGTCCTACAACCTACCAAGTTGTCTATCTTGCGGGCTTCATATCACATAATTATATGGAGTGTTTTTGCACTCTATTTCTTGTTTAATTGGGTGAATCGGTAGCCCTCGTACACATGAATCGGCGGCCCCCCTTTTCTCAGCGAGTCGGCGGCCCCTTTTGATCGAACCAGTGGCTCCTCTCATCAACACGATCCGACAACCCCCACGCAGGTGATCCGGTAGCCTCTATATTGTTGGATAAATGTTGTGCATGTGTGGTTAATGCAGTATCTTGTTGGTTTTAATGATGTCTAATTATGAGTCATTAGTGTAATATTGATTTTGATCCAACTATTATTCAACATGTTAATTGTCGTGATTCATTATTTCTGTACTGTCATGGTACACCTGAGACCTTTATAAGTGTAAAGACTTTATTTCATAGAGTCTCATGTTTAACCTCTTGAATCATGAATGAAATCTTAATATGATGATATATTTTATTCCCCTTACATAAGAATAAATGAACTCTATTGAAAGCTCGCAGAAAAAGAACATCAGCAATACAGTCCTTCAAGGACTGCGTCGACGCAGTGAACAGGTGGCGTCGATGCACCAAGCAACAGAAGAAGCCTGTCGCTCAAGTTTACAATAGCAGTGCAAGCAAAGATCAAGTAAAATCAAAGCGGATGATGAAAAGCTAAGATATTGCTGGTTGCACAGATATCGAGGTAGTTCAATGCATAGAAATCAAGGCAGGTGATGTAAGAAGAATGAAAATGAAAAGAGAAAGGAAAGTGGAGGTCGCCCCCTTGCTCAAACAAGTGAAAAATCAAGGCAGACAAATAGTTGAGTTAAGGGTGACAAATGGATAGATAGGGCACACAAATGAGCGATAAAGGTAAAAAATAGCTAAGCAAGGCTGACAAATGAATAACAAGGCAGACAAATAGCTAATATGGCCAGCAAGCGGTCTCAGCTATGTCGACGCCACCTCTACAATGCGTCGACGCCATCAAAGCTCCAGCAACAGTCATGCAGCAAAGGACCGTTGGAGGTGCCAATGCAGTGATCATAGCTGCGTCAATGCAACCACAGGATGCGTCAATGCAGGACCAGTTCCAACATCGACACGGGCACAGCTCTTTAGCTGTGTCGACGCACTAGAAGATCTTCAAGCAGAAAGGGATGATCAAAGGCGACGGCTCATGAAAGATAAGGGTGACAAATAAGTGTTGACGCAGTGACAAATAGACATTCAAGGGTGAAAAATAGGTGCTAACAGCAACAAATGAGTCATAGTTGTGATGAATGGCTTATAGGTGAAGGCTGTGCTAACGCAACACCATCACTGCGTCAACGCCAGCTACATTAAAATCGCAACGGTGAGAACTGCAACAAAGGCGACGGCTATTGAGGATCATAAGGGTGAAAAATGCCTCCTAAGGGTGACAAATGCCTCTTAGGGGTAACTAATAGACAACTAATGGTGACAAATAGCTCATAGCCATTTCAAGTGGCCCGTGAGTGAAGGCTGCGTCAACGCAATGCCCTCATTGCGTCAACGCCATCAAAAACCAACTCACCATCCACTGCAGGACTCATGAAGGCCGTGTCAACACCAGCTCGCCAGTAGACTCAAGGCCACATGAAGCTGTGTCGACACAATGACCTTGCTGCGTCGACGCACTAGAAGATTTTCAATCCAAAATCTATATTTCCTGCAATGTTTCAGAAGGGTGCCAGAGGATGAAAATATGACCTGTAAACCTTCACAAACATGAATTTTGAGGTCTGGAAAAGGCTCCTAGGACAGGCAACCATCCCTGTCATCATTGGATTGCCATAACAACCTTTTTGGTCAACATTTCTATCAGTTTATGAAAATGGGAAAGGTCACCTTTCAAGGCAACCTACTTTTTGCATCCAACCAATCAGAGGTGCTGTCTAGAAGATCCTCTAGAATAGAAGGACGTCCTTCCTTCTGCCAACCAATGAGGGAAAGATGCTGCAGGTTTGAATTATGTGAAGAATACTTGTTTATTACAGCCAAATTACAAATCTTTTGGAGGGAAATTTCTATGCCCCTTATGCCTATAAATAGGATCGGCCTTGCTTGCATGGAGACGCTGCTGCTACCCTCGAGAAGAAGAAGAGAGCCAAAGAAAAAAGTGCGCCTGAGCTTATAGAGAAAAATCTTTGGGAAAGAAATAGGGAGAAGAGAAGAAGAGTGAGCAGCCATATATCATTAGTAGCCCAGCTCTGGTTCGACCCAAACCAGTGTTGTTCAAAGATAAGAAGAAGGAAGGAGTGCAACCCTCCCTGTAGCCAATCTGAGCTTGAAGAAGAAGATCTTCAGATCTATGTCTGAAGTTGCATCCAGTAGCTTCCAGATCTGTATCTGAAGCTACATGTGTTTTTCCTGTAGTCTATATGCTTTTCATTTGCAATTTTTGATCTGCATATCAGTGTGTATCCGGTGCTCTGGTTAGAGACCGGAAGTGTTTTTGCTGCACTTGCAGCTTGTTTTCTTTGTTTGTGTGTGTGTGTGTGTTGAGGACTTCGTCCTCATGTGGAAAAGCTTCACCGGTTCGGTGAAGGGTGGATGTTGGTTGCGGGTTTGCAACCAAACCACCTTAAAAATCCTTGTGCAATGGGTTGTGCCTTGTGTGTTTGATCCCTATTCTCTATCCCCATTCTTAGGTTCGCATGTTGGTTTAAACGCATGCTATCTTAGTCATTTTTCAATCAACACAAGCTGGTTTACTCTCCATACACTAGGAGTCTGTTGAGCTGTTGTTCAACTTAAGTGATGAACTGTTTGTGTGGAGCCCTTGAACCATTCTTGTTAAAACCGTTGTGCATTAAGTCTAAGTGTTTTATTTGTTTCATGACAGTAATCCGTGTGTTTATCAGTTAAGTTTTTTAAAAGGGCAAAGTTTGTACCGGATCTATTCAACCCCCCTTCTAGATCCTGTTGCACCCAAGGGACCTAACAGTTGGTATCAGAGCCAAGCTCTATTACACCCAGATCCAACGATCTGCAGAGAAGGATCCCGGTGCTTTTGAAATCATGAGTTCTTTTACCGATCAGATTTACATGTTTTCCCCTCCGATCTTTACTAGTTCTGATTTCAATGATTGGTTGGGAAGATTATGTAAGTTTGTAAACTCACATGATCCTAAGCTCTGGAGGATTATTGCAAATGGCCATTCGAGTTTTCCTAAGGACAAAACCAAATGGACTAATCATCACAAGTCCATACATTCTTACAATCTCAGGGCCTTAAATTTGTTGAAAGCTGCAGTAGATTTCACCACATTTCTATTTGTTTTAAGTTGCATCTCAGCCAAAGAGATCTTGGATGGCTTGGTCGGCATCCGCGAAGAACAGGAGGCCAGATGTTTGATGGCCAATAGAGTGATCACAACAGTGATCAACAGGATAAACTATCCTCTCAGCTAAGCTCTGATCCTGAGGACTTTACCTTTGATGAACTCATGAATGCATATGATGAATTAGTGAAACAATACAAAAAGGTAAAGTCAGAAAATAAAAATTTGAAGAAGAAGTTTGAAAACAATTCCCATAATGACTCTTCTTGTGAAAAATGCTCCTCGTTCGAAGAAGTGAATGAGTCTCTCCTATTTGATGTTGCTATGTCCAAGGAACAAGTTAATTGGTTCCTTAAGAAAAGAAAATGAGATCTTGCTTCAAAAGATAAGTCAATTCAGTGAAAGTGAAAAAGTGCTCAAGGACAAGCTAGAACCTATGTCCAATGATCAAATTCTGATTGATGAACTGATCAAGGATAAAAATCTGGCTAATGAGAATGAGAATTTAAAGGAACAAATAAATGCCCTGACTGAAAAGCTGGCCATTCTTGAAAAAGGTAAGCATGTCATGAATGATAGCTCTGAAAATTTGCAGGTCTTAGAGCAGGAAATTGAGAATTATAAGTCTGTGAATGCCATGCTAAACCAACAACTTGCTGAATGTGAAGAAGAGGCCGTTGACTCTGAGCTACATATTTCCACCCTAAAGAAGGAAATCAAAGACTTAAATGATTCCCAGTCCAGGTTTGTTCAGGGACAAGAAAATCTGGATAGATTATCGGGGATAAAGGTAAATGTCTGAAGAGAAGGACTTGGATACAATCCAGTAAACAAAAAGGGTTTCGGGAGTAAACTGTACACATCCCATGTCTCTAGCTCGGGTGAGGCCCATCCCTCTAAAAAATCCCCAAGTCAATCTAATGCTCAGAAAACCCCAAACCAGTCTACATTCCAAAGAAATAAAAATCAAAACAAAAGTCAGAAAAAGAAAAACCTTGATCTAAAATAGAAAAATCAGTCCGCTTATTCTGATATGCTTGATAATAAGCGCAATGCCAAGTACCATGTCTCTCATAAACTGAATGTTCATTGTTTCTATTGTGGTATGCATGGTCATATTGTGCATAACTGTTTTATCTTGAAGAGTGATGAATTAAGAGTAGGCAAAAACAGACCGAACAATGTGGAAGGCAAGAGACAGGTAGACGCTGGGGCAAAGCATGCTCAGCACGCTCATGCTCAGAAGCCCAGGTATGACCCAGTGCATCGACGCACTCACCAGGTCAGGTTGACGCAGCCTAAGGCTACCAGAAGAAATCTTCTTCCCAACTACTTTCATTGTTGAAAAATTGGCCACACAGTCAAGGACTGTTGGCATCTGAAGGGAAGGACTCACTCTCATCCCAAGTATGTTAAATTCTCTGTGCACCCACAAAAGTATGATGCATATGCACACAAGAAGAATGACAAATCATTTATGTGCTATTTTTATTGTGGTAAATATGGACATGTGTTTGATGATTGTCCTTGGATGAAAAGTGATGAATTGAATGCAGAAAGGGAAAGAAATTTGCATGTTAGACATGTAGCTAATCATTAAGGGCCCAAGAAAACTTGGGTACTGTTGCGCGTGTTTTTTTTATGCCGATTAACTAGGGTAAGGGAAGGAATATAGCAAGGAAGGAAAATACGAGAGTTTGATATATCTCGGGTATCCTCCTTACGGGTGCATGCCTCTCACGGTGGTATCGGGCACTCTCCTTTCACGGAAAGTCGAAAAGGGTCGAATGGCACGGAAGTGTCGGGATAAAGGTTAACCAGACAAGATGCGGGCGTGCCAGTCGATCTCTCGACAATCACTCATGGAACCAAGGTTTGACCGGGGAAGTACCACCAGGGCGCGGCACGTGGGCTCGGGCGATCGGGCGACACGTGGAGAGAAGGGGTTCCATGGGTGCGAGTGCGTAGGCGATTGCGGGAATCATGTACTGGACGTCTTTCCCCACCGGCCGCAAGCAACCGGTGTTTATTTACATCGGATTGAATACAAATACCTTCGTTCCATGCTGAACAGAAGTTTGTGTATGTGTCTGAAGCCGTGGGTAGAGGGCTAGGGGGCATTCAGTAGCTAGGGGTGCGCATTGGACCGAGGGGTGTTTACTGGGGTTAGGGTGTTGGGCACGGATGTCGAGTGATGTAGGTAGGAAGCTGGGGGCCCGAATGCGGGAACATGTATGTTTACTGGCTTTATGATGAGCCACATGGGCTTTACAAGCGGGCCTTAATGGGCCAAAGTACAACTAGAGCAAGCCGCGGGACAATTCCGACACGTGGGTCGATCCCCGGGTCATTGCGTGATAAAGCGGATATCCGCGTGTTCTACAGGGACTCTTTATAGAGGAGTTGCTGTGGGTCCGACTGCCTTGGTGGCTAGAGCAGACACGGACTGGCGTCTGGCAGAGATCGGACCCGGCTCGAGGTGAGCAGTTGGGTCCGGGTCTCGGGCGGAGAGTGTTGTCATGCTGGAGAGTCGAGGCCGGCCCCGGGACTATGATTCCTGGGCTAGAGGTCTGACTAGACTTGATTTGTCAATCTGAGGGGCCGACGGCTGACTGGGAGGTGAACGGCGGGCACGCGGTTTCGTGCCGGGGGCCGGCGCGACATCATGATGTGCCCTTCTTTACCATCGTGAGTTGACGTAAGTTGACATACACGGGTGGACCCGGGATGCGGGCGTATTTACCATTGGCATAGTCATCTTACATGCGGCGGGGATGGACTTGGTGTGAGACGGCTAAACACCGCGTGAGGGGAGTACGTGAGATATACCCTCGGCGTGTGTGAATCGACTAGCAAGCCAAACGCGTGCGCACTTATTTTCATGCGTTCCCGGCCCTTGCCGAAAGCCCCGGGGGTCCGAGTGTTCGACAATTAGGCCGGGGGAGTTTGCTCATCCGTCCGTGTGTCCGTGGGTTGCTTCACATACCATATGCATGCATTTTTTAGCTTGTTGGTAAGGGGGCAATTTATAGAAGTTGAAGGGGTGGGGGTGGGGTTTAGGCGGACCAAGTTGGGGGTCCAACTTGGTCCAGGTAAACCCCCCAATAGTGCTTTTATTTTTATTTTATTTGAATTTTTTTTGTGCATTTGTGTGTGTGTGTCGAAGTGGAAGGGGTGGGATTTAGGCAGACCAGCCCAAGGGGCTGGTCTGGTCCACCTAAACCCCTCCTCCAGGGGGGGTTTAGGCGGACCAGCCCCAAGGGCTGGTCTGGTCCGCCTAAACCCCTCTTTGGAGGGAGAAATTCTTTTTTTTTTAATTTTTGGGGGGTTTAGGCGGACCAGCCTGGGGGTCCAGGCTGGTCCGCCTAAACCCCTCCCCCGGGGGGTTTGGGCGGACCAAAGTGTCCACTTTTTTAATTTTTTAAAATCTCTTTTTTTTATTTTCAAGGGGTTTAGGTGGACCAGCCTGGGGGTCCAGGCTGGTCCGCCTAAACCCCTCCCCCTTGGGGGGTTTAGGCGGACCGGATAGAAGAGAGAGAGGGAGTGGTCCCACCTCTATAAAATCCAATTTTTGTGTTATTTTAGCCCCACTTTGACTCAGTTTGGACGCTAGAAGACAAAGGATACGGGCTTGGACTGGCTAACTGGCTGCTTGTGCGTGAAGATCGAGGGATTGACGTGTGTGACTCAACGTAATCCTGGGACTCCGTCTTCGTGAATCCTTCGACACATGGGTACGACGAACGAACTTTGCACGAACCTCGGACCGTGAAGTTAGGAATTTCCACGAACTGGGACTGGGGAGTGCCGCCGGGTCTCTGAGCTGAGGAGAGGGTGCGGCCCCCGGGGTGTTCGCCCTCTCCGGGGGCACGGCCATGCCCGGGGGCGAACGGGCCCCGGGCGAGTCACAACCCCGAGGGATGGCCCCCGAGGGTCTTCCTTCATCGTCTGAGGATATCCTTTGCAGGATACAAGGTTTCGGGATATTGAAACGGCCCATGTGGGCCTTTGTTCTTCGGGCTATAGTGGCCGCTCGCAAGGTGTTCGGGCGAATGCCCGACACACCCCGGGTTGCCGAACGAGCCGCGTGGGTGGCCGACGGGCATTGGATTTGGCCTAGGGCCAAGGGTAGAAGTCCGTAGGAGCTGGGAGGAGGCACCTTGGGCCTTACCTCGTGTTGCGTGCCATGTTGTACGGCGGGTTGGCAGGGTAGCCTCGGGTTGGCCCGAGAGCTAAGTTCAGTGGCTTGTTGCCACGTGTCTGAGGGTCGGGGATGGCCCCGACTTACTGGGGGGTCGTTATGGGACCCAATTGGTGTTCTGGAACCACGGGGTGGCCCATGGGTTGATGTAAAAGGGTTGAAACGTACGCGCCCACAAGGTGTTTGGCAGAATGCCGAACACACGCGTGTGAGCCGTACGCACATGCTGCGGGCCTCCAAGGCCTGTGGTTGACCTATTTGGGTCCCCCTTTGACTTTGGAGGGTTAAAATAAGTGGCTCAGGGTGGCCCCCTAGCCTTTTTGCTGAGTGCCACGTGACGTGGCTTATAGTCGGAGCGTCCCCGGGATGGCCCGGGTGGTCGTGTAGAGTGCTAGGAAAGTCCGCAACTTATGAGTCGGGAGCGGTCCCGATCGATTGCTAGGGCCGCCGTACACCTCGGCTAGCAGGTTGGGGCCGTTGGTCGGGCCCCTTGGGTTTTCGGAGGGGTTGGGTAGCCCATGCCTTGAAGGTGTTCGAGGAAATTCCCGAACCCTTATTTCTGGGTATTTTGTTGGGGAAATAGTCTGAGTACAATAAATGCCCCCCACGAGTCGTGCGTCGGAGGCGGTGATGAGGGCGTACGGCCCGTGAACCCCTTCTTTTGAGTTGTTGTAGTTGCATTTTGACGCTTCATATGTTTGTGATTTGCTGTATTGTATGCGTTGAATTTCTGGCATACTGACCATATTTTTGTGCTATATTTTGCAGCTATGGCCCGATTTGGCAGGGACGAGAGGGTCCCGAGGCGTGTGGTCCGGGAGGAGGACCACTGGGTGAGGATGACCGAGCGGCCCATGCCCCCTTTGGGCCCGCCGGTCATCACTGCGGCTAATGTGGAGCAACTTGACTGGGGGTACACGAATGTGGCAGAGGGTCCCGTTGGCGAGAGCGGCAGTGGGGTTGGGACTGTGGAGTTGGCCCGCGCGTCAGAGGCAGGCGTGATTTACATTTATGACCGCAGCGGTGGCTATCTCGTGGAGTCCCCTCTGGACCAGCACTTGTTTGAGTTTATCAGGCACTTCGTCCTGCCAGGCATGGAGGAGAGTGACTCATGGGTTGCTGGAGCCCATCACCGACTGGAGCGGGCGATCTTGGTGGGCCGAGACAGTTTGCATGGAATTGTCCTCTGTGGCTTTTCGAGTTTTTTTGTGGATTACTGGGGGCAGAGCCAGTTTCCCAGTGCTGAGTGCCTGGGCTTCTTTAGCAGAGTAGACCAGTTCGGGGTTCGCACTGGAGTGATGGGTCCCGCTTTCTGGGACTTGCATGGACACCACCGAGCAGAGACAGAGGGTAGTCCAGGACTAGTACTGGAGCCATCAGGGCTGTAGTACGCCAGAGAGGGCTATGACGACCACAGCCTTCTGTCTGGGATTCTACGACAGATCGCCGTTAGCTGGTATGGCCGCTGGGCGGTGATTTCATCACACAGATATCACCAGGGAGCTACTGAGTGGTTAACGGGCATAGTACACCACTACCGGGTGCTGCTAGACTGTGCCGATATCAGATATGCTATGACTACGACTCTGTATGGGTATCCTTGCTACACAGGACTTCTACAGGCACTGGCAGAGCGCTTCAACCGTAGGTGGAACACCGTGGCAACGGCTGAGGGAGAGACCTTGTTAGACTTGTGGTCTCGGTACAGGATCTTCGGGTTGCTGATCAACGGCGAGGGGTACGAGGAGGTAGTGCTGGATGACCTCCATCGTAGCCACACAGACGGGCACAGACGATATCGGGTTTCTTACAGCTACCGGTATTTACTGAAGACCTGGAGGGACTTTGCCCTGGCTGGGAAAGAAAGAGCGGTGCAGACTCCCAGGGTGCCACTGAACGCGTGGATTCGCCACTTTTATGACGGACCCTTTTGCTTTCACCAGAAGTTCGCAAGGAATCAGACTCCCTGGGAGGAGTACATAGAGGTGGAGCTGCATTTTCGGACATATAGCCGGTATATCTATGCACCATAGGAGAGGTGGAACCCCCATAGGCTGCCGGACGTGACCCACTTGGCCTCGTACTTGGAGTACTAGCTGGCGACGTTTGTGGTCCCACACGGGGAGGACGGCCAGCTGAGAGTAGAGCTGTTGTGGCCTGCGTGCCAATTAGCAGAGGGACGGAGGCTGGCCTTAGCCCCGACGGCTTTGGCCAATGTTTACCAGGGGCTGGGGGTTCTGGCGGTGCACCCGGCCCCTCGCGAGCGGAACCTGCTTCTGCCGACCCACTACCTCAGTGCGTGGGCTGGCCTACTATTCCCAGGGTTGGTGTCTCGCGGGTCTGTGACGAACCAGGTGGCACCATTGTAGTATAGCTTCACTGGGCAGCCAGACGGAGACGCCGTCGTACAGTTGGAGGAGGCCCGGAGAGTCTTGTGTTACTTGCCCGACAGGGGCGAGGAAGGTCTTCCCTTTGACGGTGCCACTAGGGACTCCCACCTGATTATGGTTCCTTCTAATGGCGGGGCGGCCTGTGCCCTACCCTACCAGCCGGAGCCGGATGTGGCGTTGTACACTGAGTGGGTGATGAGCACCCGGCCAGCGGTGCTACCTTTACACCGGTCTGTGACGAGCTTCTTAGAGCCGTACTACCCGCACAGGCTCGCTCGGAACTTCGGGTAAGACCAGGGGATCCCGCCGAACCAGGAGTTTCCTTTGGCGGGTAGTCAGTACAGAGGCCGAGACACACACTTGCTAGCCGCGGCGTTGTGGGACTTCTACTGTCGTCGAGAGCCGGAGCGACTGCAGACGCCTGTGCCGGGACGCAGGGGACGATTCGATGTCCACTACGCCAGGTGGTGATTTGAGCATAGTCATAAGTACCGACAGAAGGCCTCGGCGATCCGGAAAGCCGAGGAGACCCATCTTTTGAGGGAGGATCTTTCCCTCATCGCACTCGATGACGGCTACCTGTGGGCTTGCTTCTCTCAGATTCACCGGGAGGTAGAGCGGCTGGCGCAGCAGGTGCCCCGGGGGAGCCGAGGCTCTTTGTCTGCAGGACGGAGCGATAATGGGGCACTGAAGCCCCTCAAGCAGGCGCGAGCGGCGCCTGGAGGTACTGGAGTCAGGGCACCTCGACCCGGGACGTCGAGGACTTTGTGGACCCAGTTTCTGGCTGACTGCAGGTTCGAGCAGAGGGGTTCGCTGGACCGAGTGCTCCCTGAGGGGAGTTTTACAGATACTGCGACTGACGACTGGAGGCATCATATCGCCCACGTGATTGGGTCAGCTGGACCCGTAGAGCTCATGTACCTTATTGAGTGCGCCTACACCCTGAGGGACGTGAAGGAGGTGGTCGCGAAGGCCGCACATGTCGTGGGCTTGAAGCCGGAGCAGTTGGTTCCTCTGCCATTGACCCCTTTTGTGGCTTCAGGTAAGACCTCTTCATTAGCCTGTTGTCCCTGCTTTGTCATTTTCTAGGGTATATGGCTGAGAGATCCTGTGTGGTTGTGTTTATTGGCAGGTCCTGCGGCGGACAGGGATTACCCCTCCACGGGGACGTCTTCCGGGGAAGGTGACGGGGCCCTTCAGCCCCGAAGGAAGCGCCCCCAGGTAGAGACCGGAGTCAGGGAGGTTGGTGAGTCCTCTTCGGGACCCGCTGCCAGGGAGCATATCGAGGCGGACCTGGCTCTGATTAAGTGCCATATTCGCTTGCTTGTTTTATATTGAGTCAGCCTTGACGATCGGCTGATCTTGTACAATTGGGTTTGCCTTTCACAGCGCCATTGGAGACCGGGACTGACGCGGCCTTCTCGCCACCTCAGGAGGTCGACCCACTTCCCGACGACGGGGCCGATCATGAGATAGATATGGAGGGACTTCTTCATATGATGGATGAGACAGCCCCCAATGTCGAGACCTTCCCCGACTTTGAGCCATGGAAGGCTTCCAAGGATGCCCAGCCAAGTAAATGACTCTGGGACCGAGCATGTTGCTTTCATGGCTGTATTTGATTCTGGGAGTTGACATAGTTGCTGGCGTCATGCATAGGTAGTCGGGGAATCAGAGACTGTAGCTTCTTCTGAGATGCGAGGCGAGGTGCCCCCATTGTAAGCGACGTCACGCGGATGTGGCGGCGAGCGGAGCGCGCGGGCTCGTTTTGCTGCGACATAGAAAGAGGGAGAGAAGCAGAGAAACCACCACGGGAGATTACTCCGGCGGGGTGTGAAGAATAGATACCGCGTAATAAAATTTGGGGATTAAACGGCCATAGCGGGAAATGACTCTCCACGACCTCGGGGGATGGGAATGGTACAGAATTTAAGTGACAGAAATTTAAACGGCCCTAGTGGGAAGTGACTCGCCGCGGCCTCGAATATATGAGAATAACACAAGATTCAAATGATGAAAATTTAAACGGCCATAGCGGGAAGTGACTTGCCGCGGCCTCGAAGATATGAGAATAACACAAGATTTAAATGACAGAAATTTAAACAGCCATAGCAGGAAGTGACTCGCCGGGGCCTCGAGGGTATCGAAGATATGAGAATAACACAGGATATAAACGACAGAAATTTAAACAGCCATAGCGGGAAGTGACTCGCCACGGCCTCGAGGATATCGAAGATATTAGAATAACACAAGATATAAATGACAGAAATTTAAACAACCATAGCGGGAAGTGACTCGCCGCGGCCTCGAGGATATCGAAGATATGAGAATAACACAGGATATAAATGACAGAAATTTAAACAGCCATGGCGGGAAGTGACTCGCCGAGGCCTCGAGGATATCGAAGATATGAGAATAACACAAGATATAAATGACAAAAATTTAAGCAGCCATAGCGGGAAGTGACTCGCCGCGGCCTCGAGGATATGATGTGATCGCCAGGGGCCGGAGACCCCAAAATAAGAAGAGTGATCGCGTTTACCTCAAAAGTAGGAAATGGGGGGTTGCTTCTTCCTTTCCCTTCGGCCGACCGATGGAGAGGGCCTTCTTTGGTTACCCTTGTAAAACAAACAGATAGCAAATGAATCAAAAAAGTGATAGTGTAGTATTAGTCCCTTGTGATGAAAATGGTAAAATCATGGCGAGACACACATCTGGTTGGTGTTTGTTGAACCCCCTCTATGTGGTTATTGTAATGGATGTAATGGATTTTGATGATGACTAAATTTAACTTGAATGCCATGACAAATTCTGGAATTGTCTTCACTTGATGAGATAAGGAGCTTTGCAGTTCGGGAATCACTTCACCTGGTAAGATGTTTAATTTCAGTTTGAAATCGCCAAAGCTAATGCAGAATGTATGTTTTGACAGGGGCAAGAAGGCGGTTCATGAATTGGATAATACAAGGACATTTGGTGAGATCCATCCTAACACATAAACTCTTGATCATTTGATTTTCAAGGTTGAAATTCATGTTTTGATCCCAAAGGGTAAATTTGCTTGGCCTTGATCTAAATCCAATTAAGGTGGGTTTTACTCATTCATGCATAAGGATCAATCCTCTTCTTATCTTGAACCCATTGGTGAACCCCCCCACTTGTGTTCCTTGGACTAAGCTTATATTTTAACTTTCATTTTTGATGTTCAGGAACAAGGGTCGACCCATGGGTCTCCATTCCTTCAACTCAATCGAGCTTTTCAACCCCAGTGCGAGGGTCGACCCCTGGGGTCGACCCCTGTGAGTCTTTTTCTCATTCCAACAGCGGGTAACTGAAAGGGTCGACCCCAAGGGTCGACCCCTGTGGACAAATGTCCAAAACCAGCACGGCTGCTCTCGAGGGTCGACCCCAAGGGTCAACCCATTGCTTTTGGCTCATTAACCCTCTCACGAGGGTCGACCCCAAGGGTAGACCTTCAGTTCCGACCTCCAACCGCCGTGTTTGACTTCTGTTCCCTTGCATCTAAAGTCTTCCAATCCAAGTCTAACTTCCACAAAACATTCCAAAAAATGTGGATCTGGTTCCCAAGCTATCTTTGACTGTCCTAATCAATTAAATAAACCCTAGTGGCATTAAATAAATAGAATGAGAGGTGAGATCTGCCTGAAGTTGATTGGGAGTTCTATTTTGTGTGTGCAGGTTCGGAGCTGCAGCTCTCAAGCCCTCTTCCACCTTGCTCTGAAGCTGAAATCGAAAGGAAGAAGCTTGAATCAAAGCTCAAGATCATATACAACTGAAAGCTGCGTCTGAAATCAAGATCCAACCTCTGTTCTTGTTGCAATACTTCACACTTGCTTCAAGTTCGTTCTTCATCCTATAGAAGCATCAAAGAACATTCGAAGAAGAGAAAGGGGGAGTTCTATCCCTGAATATCTATTCTGCTCTAAACTCCTCAAGTACTTGTTGTTTATTATTGAACATCTGATGTACTCTTAGAATCTCTTGAAACACATTCGTATGTGTGTGCTCGTGTTCTGTGACACGAGAGTGTGTGTGTGTGTGTGTGTAGTGGCCAAGATAGGCTACTGTGTGTGTGTTGGCTGTCTATTCAGCGTGTGTGTGGCTCACGTCATAGTGGAGCATTAATCCTCTGTGTGAGGGGTGGATGTAGGGGACACATTCGTGTACCCGAACCACCTAAAAATCTTGTGCTTCCATTGTGGTTTGGTTTATCGTTCTTTGCATCGAGTGGGCTACTCGCTTAGCTGAGTGATCTCTTGTAGTGCCATACCTCACTCGCGACTTCTTTCAGTTCTCATGAGAGAGAGATCTTGTTCCGATGAGATTGAGTGCTTGTTTGCTTTAGAATTATTTCTGTCCTATAATTGTCGATTACTTGTGTGCATCTTTAGGTAAATAATTTTTATTGCCCAATCAATTCACCCCTCCCCTCTTGATTGCCACCTTTCGGGACCCAACAATTGGTATCAGAGCTTTGGTCTCTGTATTGCCCGACCTCACGGTCGAAGAGCAGATCCCTTTCTATGGCAAACAGAGGGATGATGCCCGAAGGGCATTCAGTGCACAGGCCTCCATTTTTTGATGGAACAAACTACACTTACTGGAAAAATAGAATGTATGTTTTCTTGCGTGCACAAGATTATGAAGTGTGGAATGTTATCAACAAAGGTCCTTATAAGTTGCCTGACAATGAAGATGATTGGGATGACGACCATATCAATAAGTGCTCAGCTAACTTTAAGGCCATGAATATAATTCAGTGTGCTATCCATCCGAATGAATACTCACGCATATCTATGTGTTCCTCTGCACAGGAAATGTGGGACAAACTACGCTTGATCTATGAAGGAACTTCTGAAGTCAAGGAGACCAAGGCAAATCTTTTGGTCCGGGATTATGAATTGTTTATGATGAAGCCAGAAGAAACCATCTCTGAAATGTTCGCGAGACTGATGGAAATTACAAATGGTTTGAAGGCTCTTGGCAAGGAGTATTCAAACCGTGATCTTGTGAGGAAGGTACTGAGATCTCTATCACCACAGTGGCACACAAAGGCCACAGTGATCGAAGACTCAAAAGATCTCAGCACTCTGACTTTGGACGAGTTAGTTGGCTCCCTGATGACATATGAAATAAACATCAAAAGGAGCGAGGAGGATAACAAAAAGAAGAAGGTTGCCACAACATTGGCACTGAAGGTAAACCCACAAGAGTCTGATGAAAGTGAGGAAGGATCCATGGCCAATACTGAAGATGAGGAGCTTGTTGCCATGATCACCAGAAGAGCAAGAAAATTTGTTAAGAACACCAGGAAGTTCGGAGGTCAGTTTAGAAAAGGACCAAGAAGGCAAGGGTTTAAGAAGAATGAAAGCAGCAAGAAGGATGAAGTAATCTGCTATGAATGCAAGAAACCTGGTCACATGCGGGGAGAATGCCCGGAGTTGGCGAAGAGATTCAAGAAAGGAAAATTCAAGAAGCCCAAAGCCATGGTCGCCACATGGAGCGATGAGGATGAGGAAGCATCCGGAAATGAGGATGAACTGGATGAATTAGTCCAGAACTTGTGTTTCATGGCAGATGGAGATAACTCAAATGAGGTAGACTCTGAATCTGAATCTCTTACTTGTGAACAATGGCAGATTGCATATGAATCATTATATGGAAAATGCAAAAAATTAAATCTGAAAATAAACTTCTGAAAAAGAAATTGGAACAAGCTGTGCATGCTGAAAATCCTTGTGAGAATTGTAATGTCATGGATTCTGAAAATGAGAATCTCAAACATGAGAATGAAAGTCTTCTGTCTAAAATTGAATTGTTTGAAGAGGAGAGTTCTTGCATGCGAGAGGATCAATCCAATCTTGTTAAAATGCATGAAAAATTGAAGAGCGAATTAGAAAAAGAAAAGTTGGAAATGACTGCTTGCATTCAAACCAAGGAAACAGTGAAAAGAGAATTGAATCTTTGATGATTGAGATAGATGAGTTGAAAAATGCTCTTGCTGTCTTAAACAAGGGGAAACAGGTGATGAACACTTGTGTAGGTCCTCATGTAGAAAGTTCTCTACCTACTTTTGAGAAGAGAAACAAATCTCAGTCCAAAACCCACATGACTCCATGGGTTTCACGAACCACATATGCCTCATCATCTAACATACAGATGCATAGCTCATTTACAAATGTGAACAGAAAAAGAAACCGTGACAACAGAATCACTACATGCTTTTATTGTGGAAGATTAGGCCATGATATGTATGAGTGCAGAACCATGAGATTTGATGATGAAACTTTTGCAAGAATAATGAATAGATCATACATGCCTTTTCTGCCTAACCACCGAGGACCCAAGCTTGCTTGGGTACCAAAAACCCCATAAGTATTCTCTTTGTATTTGCAGGTCTACCTTGGAGCTCAAAAGAACAAATGGTACTTGGATAGTGGATGTTCAAGGCATATGACGGGAAACAAGGAAATGTTTGCAGACCTGCAAGACAAAGATGGTGGGGTGGTAGCTTTTGGAGGTAAAGACAAAGGAAAAATTGTTGGAGAAGGTAAGATAGGTAAGAACCAAACTCAAGTCATTGAAAATGTTTTGCTTGTCAAAGGCCTGCATCACAATCTTCTAAGCATAAGTCAACTCTGTGACAAAGGTTGCAATGTGTCTTTTGATTCTACTCACTGCACTGTGGTAGATAGAAACACCAATGAAATCAAGTTCATAGGGCTTAGACACAACAATGTTTATATGATTGATCTTGATGATGTTTCACATAAAAATCTTTGCTTAGTTGCTAAAAATTCTGATGATGCATGGTTGTGGCATCGCCGTCTTGGGTATGCTAGTTTCAATGTGATGATGAAGTTGTTCAGGAAAAATCTGGTTGTTGGCTTACCCAAGTTGAAGCTGGTCAATGAAGGAATTTGTGCGGCATGCAGCAAGGGCAAACAGATAAGAACATCCTTTAAATGTAAAAGTGATGTAACCACCTCTAATCCCCTTGAATTGATCCATATAGATCTTTTTGGACCAAGCCGAACACATAGCTTGGGTGGTAAGCTATATGGATTTATGATTGTGGATGATTTTACTAGATATAGCTGGGTGTATTTTCTCTCAAACAAAAGTGATGCTTTGATGGAGTTTGAGGCGTTTTGCAGGATGGTTCAGAATGAAAAAGGATGGTGCATCAAGACCGTGAGAAGTGATCATGGTAGGGAATTTGACAACCATGAGTTCAGCAATTTTTGCAGGGATCAAGGTTATATACACAACTTCTCCGCACCAAGGACCCCCGAACAAAATGGGGTCGTAGAGAGGAAGAACAGGACACTTGTTGAAATGGCAAGAACCATGCTAAATGAAAACAACCTTCCAAGGTATTTCTGGGCTGAAGCCGTCAATACAGCATGCTACATAATAAACCGAGCCATGGTAAGGCCATTGTTAAAGAAAACACCTTATGAGCTATATCGAGGTAAGAAACCAAATATTTCTTACTTTAAACCATTTGGCTCCATCTGTTACATCCATAATAACGGTAAGGTGGATTTGGCAAAGTTTGACCCCAAGAGTGACAAGGGGATATTTCTCGGATACTCCCTTAACTCAAGAGCCTATCGAGTGTATAACTTGAGAACTCTTGTAGTTGAGGAAAGTCCCCATGTTATTGTTGATGAATCATCATCCAAGGACACTAATGAAAAGCATGTCTTGCAGGAAGAAGAATCAGAAGAGGATGCCACCGAAGAGCTCTCAAAGGAAGCAAACAAATCAGGAGGTGAAGAACAACAAAAGGATGATGAAAATCAGCAAACTCTGAGTGAACTACAGCTGCCTCGACAATGGACTTTTGCAAAAGATCACCCACCGGAAGTCGTCATTGGCAATGTAGAAGAAGGAATAAGAACGCGTTTCTCATTCAGGGAAGTTGAGAATCTGGATTATATTACATTACTTTCACAATCTGAACCTCACTCCCTTGAAGATGCTTTAAAGACTGATTCCTGGATCTTGGCTATGCAAGAAGAATTACACCAGTTCCAAAGGAACAAAGTGTGGTTCCTCGTACCTCATCCTAAAGACCACTCAGTAATCGGAACAAAGTGGATCTTTCGTAACAAAACAAATGATCAAGGGGTGGTAACTAGAAACAAGGCAAGGCTTGTTGCCAAAGGTTATAGCCAGTAACTAGGAGTCGATTTTGATGAGTCTTTTTCTCCCGTAGCAAGACTCGAGGCAGTGAGAATTCTTTTGGCATTTGCATGTTGCAATAATATAAAACTGTTTCAGATGGACGTGAAAAGTGCATTCTTAAATGGTTTCATTCAGGAGGACGTATACGTGGAGCAACCACCGGGGTTTGAAGACACAAAGTATCCAGACCGTGTGTACAAGTTAGACAAGGCACTCTGCGGTCTTAAACAAGCACCCCGAGCATGGTATGAACGGTTAAATGATTTCCTTATACAAAATGGATTCAAACGAGGTAATGTGGATCAAACCCTTTTCACAAGGTTGAACGGTAAGGAAATCTTAATTGTTCAAGTCTATGTTGATGACATTATATTTGGCTCCACCAAGGATACTCTCAGCAAGGACTTTGCAAAATTGATACAAAGTGAATTTGAAATGAGCCTTATGGGAGAGCTGACATTCTTTTTGGGATTGCAGGTCACACAGATGGCCGATGGGATATTCATTCATCAGAAAAAATATGCAATGGAGCTGCTGAAAAAGTTTGACTTGGCATCTACCAAACCACAACCGACACCTATGTCCACATCAACAAAAATTGATCAAGATGAAATAGGTAAATCTGTGGATCAAAAACTTTTTAGAAGCATGATAGGTTCCTTGTTGTACTTAACTGCTAGTCGGCCCGATATTCAATTTGTTGTATGTTTGTGTGCTCATTTTCAGTCCAATCCTAAGGAGTCGCATTTGTCGGCTGTGAAAATGATCTTTAGATATATTTCTGGCTCAGTGAACTTAGGTTTATGGTTTCTACGTAATTCGAGCCTTGATTTAATTGTTTATTCCGATGTCGATTATGCGGGTTGTTAAGTGGATCGGAAAAGCACCAGCGGGTATTGACAGTTCCTTGGAGGATGCATGGTTTCATGGGCCTCCAAGAAACAAAACTCAGTGGCCTTATCAACCGCCGAAGCCGAGTATGTGGCTTTAGGTAGTTGTGTTACCCAGGTGCTTTGGATCCAACAACAAATGATTGATTATGGCGAATCCTTCAAAAACACCGCAATTCTTTATGATAACACCTCAGCCATTAATCTATCCAAGAACCCTTTCCATCATTCTCGCACCAAGCATATTGAGATTAGACATCATTTCATTAGAAATCATGTTAGCAAGGGTGATGTAGAAATCAGCTTCATCGAGACAAATCATCAAATTGCTGACATTTTCAGAAAACCCCTATGTGAAGAGAAGTTCACCACCTTTAGAAGAGAACTAGGGGTTTGTAGAATAGAAGAGTCTACATCATGACTTTGTGTGCTTTTGAGTGCATAGTTCACTGCATTGCATCCATTTGCATTAGTTATATGCTAGCTTACATTTTCCTTCTCATACATAAGCATCAAGTTGTGTGAAAAATCCAAAGAACAAAAACAAATTGCGTGATAAGTCATCTATGTGTGCTCTTGCATACCTTCTATATATATAATATTCGCTCATTCTTGTTGTAAATTCTATGGCCGTTTATGACCTTGAATACACTCTCCTGCCATCAATGGAGTAAAACTGTCTGAATCCTAAAATCTGGAGAATTGGATAATAGCACGTCAAATTTTGATCTTAAAATGGTTGTGGCATTTCCCCAATTGTCTAAAACCTTATATACACTCTTATTTTTATTGATTCCAACATGTATGTACATTGGGGACTCGAGCCTAACGTCTCTCTTGGCCATCCGGGGACATTTATCACATTTTTGCTAAACTTCACTGAATGGGTCGACCCCAAGGGTCGACCCTCACAAAAACCACTTCTGTTGGGGTTGAGTTTACAGGGGTCGACCCAATGGGTCGACCCATTACGGCGACGCGGTTCCACAGCGTCTGGGCCGTTCACGAATGGGGTTCTAACCCTAAGTTAGCCCCTCCCATGCCTATATAAAAACTCATAACCCCATAGAAAGCCAGCCACCATCTATTGCAAGCCCTAACAACCCCTTTTTGGCTCCAAAATCGTCCAACCCTAGCCGCGGATCTTCCGGTGGCTCCCCGTGCGAATTTCTTTCTACGGGTCCAAGGATCGTTCTTTGCCACTCCGATCTCTTGAGGTATGCTCTTGGTGTTTGTGGAGGATCACAGACTCTCTTCTATAACTCTCCTCACCAGTTGAACCATCAAGATCTAAACACCATCGTGTGGCCCTTTTGATTTTTTCTTAGATGGCCCCAAGGAGACGTCCGTCTCGGAAAGGCGTAGAATCAAGCAAGGCACAAGAGATTCGCTCGAAAAAAGCCGCACACGCTGCGTCTCTTCACAGCCAATCTTCATCCAGCAAGGTGCTGGACTGAAAAGTTCTTCATCCCCGAGCCGTGGACTTCGGTAATTTGAGCAAACATATTCCCAGTTTAGTTGATGTCATTTGCAGTCAGCCTAACTTGGATGTTTTCATGTCTGGCCACCGACGGATGTATCCCAACTTAGTGCATCAATTCTATAGCAACCTATACATGGCCGGTGAAAGTCTGATTTCTAAAGTCAATGGGGTTCAAGTTATTCTTTCCCCACAGCTGCTAGGCGAAGCTTTTCAGCTCCCTCCCGAGGGATATGCCTTTGGAGATATTCTTGTTCCTGAAGATACAATTTATCTTTACATGACTTCTGAAGCTCGAGAAGGCCGATCTGTTGCTGGGTTGAATGCAAATCATTTCCCCCCTGTTCAACACATTCTTCATAGAATGATTACTACCATCTTGCTTCCGAGAGGGGGAGGACATGACAAAGTTACAGAAATTCATATGTTTCTTATTTACTGTCTCTTGGATGGCATCCGTATCAATTTTCCAGCAATTATTTTGGAGCATCTGTGCACAAGCATAAAACACAGGAATAGAACTCTACCATATGCTGCTGCTTTAACCAGCATTTTCCAGTACATGGAGCTAAATCTTTCAGCAGAATCTTTACAAACTATGCGGGAGGCCGACATTTATACCATTCACTCTATTTGTCACAATATGGGTTATGTTCTGCGTGACGGTGAATTAGTCGGGCAACTGAAAACCGCAGTTCCTGCTGCTAGTTCTGATGAGGATGATGCGGATGAAGACGCCGAGCCTGATGAAGCGCCACTCCCTGCTCCTGCAGTAGATATACCCTCTGAGGCGGTCAGGCTAATCATAGATCGGTTGGATCACATTGATGAGCGGTTAGACAAGTATGGGGAGACCTTGGAGGTTATTGAAAATGAGCTGCATGATCTGAAGCTTTCTCACCAAGAATGCACTCAAACTTTCACTGATGCCTTGACTCATCACACCCAAATGTGCCACGAAATTATGGATTATGTCCGGCGTGCTCCAGGTCCACCAAATCCGGATGATGACTAGGCTGTTGCACTTCATTCCGTTGGCACACTCCTTATCCTATTTCACCCCCTCTTTTTGATGATGCCAAAGGGGGAGAAGTTTTGCCTACTACTACTACTTGTGTGCCCGGCTACTTATAATCTATGTGTGATGTATGCTTGCATGCATGTCTGTTGCATTTTCATCTTCATATTTGATTAGTGTTTTAGGTGTTGCATTATCCTTGTAATCATAGCATGGCATCTTGTTGCATTGCACTTCACTTCCCCTTGTTACATTGTAATCAGAGTGTGGACTGTGGTTGTTTCCCTAGTAAGATATGCTGGTTGTTGGAATATGCCTTTTTTATCAATCGCATAGCACTATGCTCCAATGGAATGAAGTTTCTAAATTGATTCCTGAGTTTGAGGTGGTTAAGTCAAGTCCTTTTTATATTGTTCTGACTCGACTCATTGTTATCATGGTATGGACTTTGAATTTTGTATTTCCAATTTCTAAATTTTGTCATCATCAAAAAGGGGGAGATTGTTGAACCCCCTCTATGTGGTTATTGTAATGGATGTAATGGATTTTGATGATGACTAAATTTAACTTGAATGCCATGACAAATTCTGGAATTGTCTTCACTTGATGAGATAAGGAGCTTTGTAGTTCGGGAATCACTTCACCTGGTAAGATGTTTAATTTCAGTTTGAAATCGCCAAAGCTAATGCAGAATGTATGTTTTGACAGGGGCAAGAAGGCGGTTCATGAATTGGATAGTACAAGGACATTTGGTGAGATCCATCCCAACACATAAACTCTTGATCATTTGATTTTCAAGGTTGCAATTCATGTTTTGATCCCAAAGGGTAAATTTGCTTGGCCTTGATCTAAATCCAATTAAGATGGGTTTTACTCATTCATGCATAAGGATCAATCCTCTTCTTGTCTTGAACCCATTGGTGAACCCCCCCACTTGTGTTCCTTGGACTAAGCTTATATTTTAACTTTCATTTTTGATGTTCAGGAACAAGGGTCGACCCCTGGGGTCGACCCATGGGTCTTCATTCCTTCAACTCAATCGAGCTTTTCAACCCCAGTGCGAGGGTCGACCCCTGTGAGTCTTTTTCTCATTCCAGCAGCGGGTAACTGAAAGGGTCGACCCCAAGGGTCGACCCATATGCCCAGAACTTAAAAACACCCCCGAGGGTCGACCCCAAGGGTCGACCCCTGAGGACAAATGTCCAAAACCAGCACGGCTGCTCTCAAGGGTCGACCCCAAGGGTCGACCCATTGCTTTTGGCTCATTAACCCTCTCACGAGGGTCGACCCCAAGGGTCGAACCCTTCAGTTCCGACCTCCAGCCACCGTGTTTGACTTCCGTTCCCTTGCATCTAAAGTCTTTCAATCCAAGTCTAACTTCCACAAAATGTGGATCTGGTTCCCAAGCTATCTTTGGATGTCCTAATCAATTAAATAAACCCTAGTGGCATTAAATAAATAGGATGAGAGGTGAGATATGCCTGAAGTTGATTGGAGTTCTATTTTGTGTGTGCAGGTTCAGAGCTGCAGCTCTCAAGCGCTCTTCCACCTTGCTCTGAAGCTGAAATCGAAAGATAGAAGCTTGAATCAAAGCCCAAGATCATATACAACTGAAAGCTGCGTCTGAAATCAAGATCCAACATATATTCTTGCTGCAATACTTCACACTTGCTTCAAGTTCGTTCTTCATCCTGCAGAAGCATCAAAGAACATTCGAAGAAGAGAAAGGGGGAGTTCTATCTCTGAATATCTATTCTGCTCTAAACTCCTCAAGTACTTGTTGGTTAGTATTGAACATCTGATGTACTCTTAGAATCTCTTGAAACACATTCGTATGTGTGTTCTCGTGTTCTGTGACACGAGTGTGTGTGTGTGTGTGTGTGTGTGTAGTGGCCAAGATAGGCTACTGTGTGTGTGTTGGCTGTCTATTCAGCGTGTGTGTGGCTCACGTCATAGTGGAGCATTAATCCTCCGTGTGAGGGGTGGATGCCCGACTGCTGGCTGAAGGAGGGAGCTCCCTGCATCCAAGGCTTCATCCTATCGGAGACTCCTTCCCGAACGTTCGATCTAAAGCCACATCCAGCCATCCCAGGAGAAACACAGGCTCTTCTGCTTCTACTCTTCTTCTGTTCTTTGTTCTTCTTCTTTTAACTGCATTTGCATGCATGTATCATCATCTTCTTCTTTTACTTTTCCTTTCTCAACTGCGTTGCGAACGTCCCACAGTGCAACACTTGCACGCACACTTTCACATTACCATTCATTATATCTCCCACCCTTTGCATAAGGGGTTTAAAGGGCTAATGCCCGACAGGTGTGTTCTATTCCATATTAGTTTTCATATTCTATACTTCATTTGGGATTGATACTACACGTTTGAATCTAATTCCATATCTATTATTGGTTGTTGTCTTTGTTTTGCCTGTAAGGGTAATCGAGTAAGAAGACTCTCTCCATCGGCCGACCGATAGGAAGAGAAGGAAACACTGACATCTCCCCATGCTTCAAAGGTATTCTGCGATCCCTCCTTATTTATTGTTATATATTTTGAGGCCTGCGAGTCCTCTGGCTATCACCCTCCTATACAGCATCCCACGTATGCTCCCTTACCCTTTTCCCCATTATTCATAGCATTAGCTTTTTTTATTCTTTTATTTGAAGTGAGTTTTAAATAGATCTACAGTGTTGTTCAAAGACAAGAAGAAGGAAGGAGTACAGCCCTCCTTGCAGCCAATCTGAGCTTGAAAAAGAAGATCTTCAGATCTATGTCTGAAGTTGCAGCCACTAGCTTCCAGATCTGTATCTGAAGCTACATGTGTTTTTCCTGCAGTCTTTATGCTTTTCAATTGCAATTTCTGATCTGCATATCAGTGTGTGTCCGGTGCTCTGGTTAGAGACCGGAAGTGTTTTTGCTGCACTTGCAGCTTGTTTTCTTTGTGTGTGTGTGTGTGTGTGTGTGTGTGTGTGTGTGTGTGTGTGTGTGTGTGTGTGTGTGTGTGTGTGTGTGTGTGTGTGTGTGTGTGTGTGTGTGTTGAGGACTTCATCCTCTTGTAGAAAATCCTCATCGGTTCGGTGAGGGGTGAACGTAGGTTGTGGGTTTGTAACCGAACCACCTTAAAAATCCTTGTGCAATGGGTTGTGCCTTGTGTGTTTGATCCCTATTCTCTATCCCCATTCATAGGTTCGCAGGTTGCTTTAAACGCATGCTATCTTAGTCATTTTTCAATCAACACAAGTTGGTTTACTCTCCGCCCAGTAGGAGTCTGTTGAGATGTTGTTCAACTTAAGTGCTGAACTATTTGTGTGGGAGCCCTTGAACCATTCTTGTTAAAACCGCTGTGCATTAAGTCTAAGTGTTTTATTTGTTTCATGACAGTAATTCGTGTGTTATCAGTTAAGTTTTTTAAAAGGGCAAAGTTTATACCGGATCTATTCAACCCCCCTTCTAGATCCTATTGCACCCAAGGGACCTAACATATATGACTGATCCAGCAACTGCTACGTAGCTGATCTTGCAGCCCCTATATGTGCCATATGGCAGCCCCTTCTCCTCCTGTTCCTTTGTCAATTGGTGGTATATGTCACCCCTTTTGTTCACCCTCATTTCGCTCAGCATGAGTCGCATAGCAACCCCTTCAATATGAGCCGACACGCTCATTATTCACTCGTTCCTTCCTTCCGTCTGCAACTTATACGGAGCGAGGATGACTGTGGATGTTGTCGCCTTTGTGTGCATCCGTTCAATCAAGGGACTATCTTAGATTTCCATCGATGCGCACCCATTTTGCTCACCAGAATGCCTCACTACAAGAAATGGGACCTATAGTCACGAATTTTACCTACGTTTGCAATAAAGGTAGGTATATACAACATATTCTGACATTTTTAAAAATGCGTAGGTAAATTTCTTACATTTCATTATAGCATAGCTATATGGTCATCTTATTCCAACGGTTCATTGAGAAACGTAGGAAAAGTTTATCTATTCCTACGCTTTGTGAATAAATGTGAGAATAGGTCATAGATATTCTTTCACTTTTAACAAAGCGTAGGAATAAGTCACTTCAAACAAAAATAATAATAAATAAAAAACATAGTAATTGAGCTGGCCCCGATGGTAGGAAAGCGACCACCCGATATTTTTCATTTTTTCCATTTTAACACTCATTTCTCTCGAATCCAACCCATTCTCTCCCTCTTTCTCTTCCTCCCCCACCCCTTTCTTCTTCATCCTCCCAGATCTAGCGAGCAGAAGGAGATATGAGAGACCGGCTCAGCCATCTGTCGGATGAGATCCTCATCAACATACTCTCCCTCCTTCCCACCACCAAGCTCTGCGCCGCCACCAACATCCTCTCCTGCCGCTAGAGGCACCCTTGGACCCACTGCTCTGCCCTCGACCTTTGCCGTGAGAGCGACGACTGCTCCTTTAACTCCCGCGTCGTCGACTGCTACATACAAGACTACAGAGCCGTGACCCTCCGATGCTTCACCGCTGACATCATCCCGTTGTAGGATGAGGAGGATGACAGCGGCAAGAGGGAGTACCCCATCAACGAGGCCCGCCGCCGTAGCGATCGGTGGGTCCGGTTCGCAGAAGGGAGGTCTGTAGAGGAGCTCTACCTGATCTTCTGGGCTACGCCCTTCCTTGAGCCACCCCCGTCCATCGTCGACTGTGGCCGGTTACAGACAGCACTGATGCTGAGCGACTGCGACTGCGACTGGACCAATTTCCCCTGCCGCGCCGATGGCTTCTCATCTCTTCTCACCCTCCAACTCGCCCGAGGCATCCTACCTCAGAAGAAGTTGTGCCCCCTGCTGTCCATGTACCCCCTCCTGGAGAGCCTCAGCATTGAAATGTGCCACCGTTTGGTGTCGATCGAGGTGTCTTCCATGGTGAACCAATGCCTCAGGGGCCTGAGCATCAAGGCTTATTCCTGGGTGGTCGCCCTCGACGTTCCCCACGTCAGGTCATTCATGTTCAGTTGTAACATCACCACCCTGTCTGATGCGGGACGGAAACGCGACCTGGGACTCTACCTCACGATCGTCCCTAAGCGAGGGAAGACGTGGGACCGGGTGCGGTTGAGAAACCTGTCGTGAGTCTCGGGTATCGGCTTTTCCGCGTTAACTCGGATTGAGTCACGGGACGGTACACTCACTCACTCTCGCAGCGGTGATAACAATATATCAAGCTAGGAACCTACACTCGCAGCGGCATATACGAATGAATATGAACTAAGTAAAATGCGATAAAGAGTGGGAGCGAGTTTACCTCCACGCTCCGGGCGTGGGGAAGACGATCCCGGTCAAGACAGTAACTCCCGGTTAAACAATTATTACAATAATTACATAAATGGTTTCTACTTCCCACTCCACGCAGGGAGGTAACGGGCTACAAATGGGGCCCGGGAGGACCGAACTTGGGTTGACGGGCAGCTTTCGATGTAGCTTTAATGGCACGCGTATTCACGAACGTGGGGCTCAAGTGCTCATCGGTGGGTCCGAGTGGGCCCGGAGTGGTACCGCTGTGTCGTTGGCTCCTGGAGAGGCGCTCCCTGGGACAGCGGTATGCTGGTTCACCTCGTGGGAGGCGAGTCGGCTCCGGTCTCAATTGTTGACCGTGCTACCCACGGATCTGAAGTTGTTGTTTTACAACGCGCGACCCGACGAGATCTTCTGTTGCGATCACTCCTGACGTCGGATCGATGCAAAAGAGGTATCGTTGGAAAGCTATTTCAAAATTCTTCGATCTAGGGCCAAAGAAATAATTTTGAATTTCTCAGATCTGGCCTTGACCGATTTTACAAGCTACTTTTTCCTGGGAACTGACGTTGACCGTGGATCAAAGTTCAGATCTGGAAGTTGACCTATTCACGAAAGTTGTAGAGGATGGAACAAGGAAGACGGGGATAATTTTTATGAAGGATTTGGTGGAGGTTTCGATTTTTCTGGGATTTTATACTGACTGGGGGTCGGATCTTAACTGCACAGGACAGAACAGATTTGGAAAAATACAGCAATTTGTAAAAATACAAAAAGGACTTTCGAAATTACAAGAAATTCGTGGATGATGGGAGTGGTGTATAGAACTACCAATGAATTTGGGGATTCAAACAAATAAGAAGAAGTGGGTCGAAGAGGGGAAACTCAGGGTTGCTGTGATAGGATCTGAACAGAAGACAGAACTGGAAGATGGAAATACACGAAAATGAAAAAAATAGCAAACGAAAGGTAAATGACGGGATTTTTTTGTGGAGGCTGGGGTGGACGTGGATGACTCACCCTCCATGTTTGGTTACGATATGAGCTCCTTATGGAGAGCTAAAAATCATGGAGTAGGGCTCTATCCTGATGTAGATAGAATTCCGGCGATGAAGATGGCAGCGCGATGGCGGTGCGATGGTGGCGGCGGCGGTGGCAGAAGTAGAATCCAGAGGGGCTAAGGAGAAGGTAGAAGGGCATCACACCCAAAGATTAGCATAAATCCATCTGCAAGAGGGGGAGGGAGAGAGGAGGAGGGCACACCCTTCTTTGGCTCCAACCAAATTCACAATTTTTCTCTTCATTAAACCTTACAAAACACTATACATGGGTTTATATAGAAGGGGAGGAAGGGGGAGGGGGTTGGAATTCGTGGGAGAGAGGGGATGGGTAGCATTTTCTTCCCCATGTGGTCAATTGGCCTAAAAATATATAATATAAAATATCATTTTAATGGGGGGCACCCCCTTGACTTAAGGGGAGGCATCTTGGACATTTTGTAACACTTGTCCCCATTTGAATGTCAAATCATCTAAAAGCTCACCTTGGACTTTTGACTGACCCCACATGGGCCCTAAGACTTAGGTGGACCAATAGGAAAGGAGATGGGGGCCCCTTGCTGGTCCTACTGGACTTTTACACAAAAACCCAAAGAATCCTAAGGAATGACAAATTGGCTTATAAAACCTTACAATTACAAACCTACTTCCCAAGGATATAAATGTAAATTAAAAGGACACAAATACAAAAATAAAAGTCAGTGCCCGGTGTAGATTCCCATCAATTCTCCCCGGGTGGGAAGAACTCGACCTCATCGAGTAAGGGGTGCGGCTGCTCGAGTAGCTCCGGCGGATGCGTCACTGAACCTGGAAGCGCGGAGTACGCTCCACTCCAAGTAATCGACACCTGCTCATCCCATATAGATTCGATATGCACACGCTGCTAGGAGGAGGCTAGAGGTGGACACTCCGGGGTGGGATCACTCTCAAATGAAGGAAGCGGCTCAAAGACTCACTAGGAATCACCGCTGAGTCCCTTAAGTGACTAGATCCGATATGAAGTAGAACCGATCCCAAAGTCTGACCAGTCTCGAACTCGAAAGGGACTAACAACGCGAGAGTACAAACCGACTCGACTCGATGTATGCACAAACACATGACCGATAAACGAAACAAAGACTCACAAAGATCCTAAACAAACCTAATGTTAGTCTGACCCGTACGTGTGTGACGGCGGACCAGGACACCCGAATGTGTGCCATGTATGCATCTGACGTAACCGGAGGTTGACGTCATGGGGAATTCCTAGACCTCCTAAAATGGACCATGCATGCATAGTGGACTTAGATGTGAGAGGGCCAGGGGTACCAAATGCATCTTTTTTCTTTCCCCTAGATGATGGTGTATCATGCAAGTGAACGGACTTGGTGGGTGAAGATGACCTGGCCCATAGGGAAGGGGTGTGGTAGTGGACTCCCTCGAAGAATTGAAGTATATATGGTGGGTCAAGGGATCCACTAGGGACTGGGTCAAAGGGATCAAATAAGGTATGACCCATTGTGGTGGGTTCCCACAAGTCACGGTCCCATGTGTAGAAGTCTTGAAGGTGTGGATGGTCACCTTCATGCATTGTGGCGGGTAGGACGGTGATCGTAGGTAGGAAGTATGATTCCTCCCTCGGACAAAAGGTTATGAAGTCGGGCTCGGTCGACATGGGGAGGAATAGAAGAATCTCCGTGGTGACACAACCTACAGTGCACACAGAGGTAATGGACCCTAAGGCCGGATGGGTGAAGCTAAGACTAATGGGTTGGTCGAAGCTTCGGGCCAAGGAGTGCGTCAACTGCCATTGCGAGTCTAATCCCATAACAAGGTCATCCAGGGTATCAACATGGTGACTAGACCAGAATGTAGTGTGGAAGGAGTTGACGGGGCACCAATTGTAGGGTGGGGTCCATGGATGGGTAAGGAGGTGGGACCAAGCCATCCTTAAGCCAACTAAGTAGTGGCTAGGCGATGAAAAGCGTACCCGTTAGAAACACGTGTGGCTCGGGCTTTGGTGGCTCCAAATAAGATGGTTCCGAATAAAGTTCAGAAGTAGAGGGTAGCAATGGAGCACTCATGGGTGGTGAAGAAGCACGTGTCCTTTCCAACCAATCTGAAAACATTTTCTCGATTTCATCAAACGTGCGGGTTGGAGTAGGGACCTCGGGGTGGACTCGCTCCTCATCTCTCGGCCCGGATGCGAAACTAGACTCGACTATAAGTGGGACTTCCACTTGGGTTGAGGCAACTAGGCGGACCACTTGATTAGGAGTGCTTTGGTGGGCTTGGAAGGGGCAGGGTTGGTTGGAGGTGTGGCCCACTTGATTGCGGGTGAGTTGGTGGGGCCGACTAGTGGTATAACCCCCGTGGGTGGAGGTAGGTGGGTGGAGCCGGCTGGAGGTGATTGGGTGGGACGGTTTTGAGGGGACCAGGTGGGGTAGGTAAACCTTCCTAAGCTCCCTTTTCATGTCCCACCATGATTTGACAGGTCCTTGTCTCCTAATCTACCTTAAGCATTCAATGTATCCCCACTTCTTGGCAGTCTCGTGAAGCAGCCTATCCTTGGCAAAAGAGAATGCATGGGCCTCAGACATGATGTAATAAGCGAAGTATTTGTCCATGGCGGCTTCCCAACGTAGGTAGTCGCTCGGGACTTTGGAGCCATAAAAGTTCGGGGCTTCGGACCCAAGCCCATGAGGGTGCCAACGGTAATATCGCCTGGGCGATCGAGATTCCATAGGGAATGGGGAACTACAAGGCGGGCATGTCGACACACGGAGACAAGACACTAGACACGACCCTAACTAATGCAAAGTTGGAATGCACTAACTAATGCACACTAAGGACCCTAGACTTAAAACAAGACTCGGTACGTGACGGAGTTAATCGATCCGAAGATCACTCGCGTAAGTGTGCGACCTTCCCGATAGGCGTAGCCTACCGTTCGGACAACACATTTTGATATACCGATTAATGGTATGCAAATATGACACTTAGACCGACTTAAACGAATCTTTTTTTTATTTTGTTTCCACCAGACTACCCTAGACTCAACTGGCGCTCTGATACCAAATTGATGCGGGACGGACACGCGACCTGGGACTCTAGCTCGTGATCGTCCCTAAGCGAGGGAAGACGTGGGACCGGGCGCGGTTGAGAAACCGGCCGTGAGTCTCGGGTATCGGCTTTTCCGCGTTAACTCGGATTGAGTCACGGGACGGTACACTCACTCACTCTCGCAGCGGTGATAACAATATATCAAGTTAGGAACCTACACTCGCAGCGGCATATACGAATGAATACGAACTAAGCAAAATGCGATAAAGAGTGGGAGCGAGTTTACCTCCACGCTCCGGGCGTGGGAAAGACGATCCCGGCCAAGATAGTAACTCCCGGTTAAACAATTATTACAATAATTACAGAAATGGTTTCTACTTCCCACTCCACGCAGGGAGGTAACGGGCTATAAATGGGGCCCGGGAGGACCGAACTTGGGTTGACGGGCATCTTTCGATGTAGCTTTAGTGGCACGCGTATTCACGAACGTGGGGCCCACGTGCTCATCGGTGGGTCCGAGTGGGTCCGGAGTGGTACCGCTGTGTCGTTGGCTCCTGGAGAGGTGCTTTCTGGGACGGCAGTACACTGGTTCACCTCGTGGGAGGCGAGTCGGCTCCGGTCTCACTTGTTGACCGTGCTGCCCACGGATCTGAAGTTGCTATTTTACAGCGCGCGACCCGGCGAGATCTTCTATTGCGATCACTCCCAACGTCGGATCGATGCAAAAGAGGTATCGTTGGAAAGATATTTTAAAATACTTCGATCTAAGGCCAGAAAAATAATTTTGAATTTCTCAGAGCTGGCCTTGATCGATTTTACAAGCTGCTGTTGGACAGGACCCGAAATCTCAGGGCAGAAGTGATTTTTCCTGAGAACTGATGTTGACCGTGGATCAAAGTTCAGATATGGAAGTTGACCTATTCATGAAAGTTGTAGGGGATGGAACAAGGAAGACGGGGATAATTTTTATGAAGGATTTGGTGGAGGTTTCGATTTTTCGGGAATTTTATACGGACTAGGGGTCAGATCTGAACTGCACAGGACAGAACAGATTTGGGAAAAGATAGAAATTTTTAAAAATACAAAAAGGACTTCAGAAATTAGAAGAAAATTCGTGGATAATGGGAGTGGTTGATAGAACTCCCAATAAATTTTGTGATTCAAACAAATAAGAAGAAGTGGGTCGAAGAGGGGAAACTCAGGGTTGCTGTGACAAGATCTGAACAGAAGACAGAACTGGAAGGTGAAAATACACGAAAATGAAAAAATAGCAAACGAAAGGTAAATGACGGGATTTTTTTGTGGAGGCTGGGGTGGACGTGCATGACTCACCCTCCAAGTTTGCTTGCGATCTGAGCTCCTGATGGAGAGCTAAAAACCGCGGAGTATGGATCTGTCCTGATATAGATAGAATTCCGACGATGAAGACGGGGGCGCGATGGCGGTGCGATGGCGGCGGCGACAGAAGTAGAATCCAGAGGGGCTAAGGAGAAGGTAGAAGGGCATCACACCCAAGATTTAGCAGAAATCCATCTGCAAGAGGGGGAGGGAGAGAGGAGGAGGGCACACCCTTCTTTGGCTCCAACCAAATTCATAATTTTTCTCTTCATTAAACCTTACAAAACATTATACATGGGTTTATATAGAAGAGGAGGAAGGGGGAGGGGGTTGGAATTCGTGGGAGAGAGGAGAGGGGTAACATTTTCTTCCCCCATGTGGTCAATTGGCCTAAAAATATAAAATACAAAATGTCATTTTAATGGGGGACACCCCTTTGACTTAAGGGGAGGCATCTTGGACATTTTGTAACACTTGTCCCCCTTTGAATGTCAAACCATCTAGAAGCCCACCTTGGACCTTTGACTGACCCCACATAGGTCCTAAGACTTAGGTGGACCAATAGGAAAGAAGATGGGGGCCCCTTGCTGGTCCTACTGGACTTTTGCACAAAAACCTAAAGAATCCTAAGGAATGACAAATTGGCTTATAAAGCCTTACAATTACAAACCTACTTCCCAAGGATATAAATGCAAACTAAAAGGACACAAATATAAAAATAAAAGTTAGTGCCCGGTGTAGATTCCCATCATTGTCCCTGAAGAGCGCGCCGCTACGACTGCGCAAGCTAGGCCAAGCTCCATTCACTCCACTGGCGCACCTCCTGGTCGAAGGGGGCATGGAAGGAGATCATGTTGGCGGTCTCCGCTGTGGAGATACTCTCTGTGAACGATTGGTTCTTCGAGGTTCTGGGATTGTTGCTACACACTCATTTGATTTTGATTTCTCCAAGAATATATACCTAGTGAAAGGTAAGTGCTAATATTATTTCCTATCCAATTTGATGATGCTGAAATATGTCTGGCAGTTCATGGCTATCGCGGGGGGCATTGCAGGTGGAAAATTTGTGTTCAAGAATATGAGAGAACTGTTCTGGTATGTGGAATCCATTATAGACTCAAATCTTGATGGCTTCCTCTCCTTCCTCTGAGGATGCCCACACCTACATTATGTATCACGGATCCTAGCCAAACCATAGTATACACTGATTTATATTCACCTATATCATCGCAGGAGCTGTCCCACGCTTGGCTCCACCAGCTGTCTGGCCCACCTCCTCTGCATGGTCGCCCTTCCTTGCTCTATCCGGAGAGCATCTACTTTTCCCCCTTTTTTTCTTTTAGTGATAGTGACTGTGAGCCATAGGCTATGGGTTTTAAATAAATTACTTTAGCCAATGCTATTACGAGGTAATTGAGTTCTATTTTACATGTATGACTGCTGATTCCAACTCGTTTCGGTGCAGAGAAGTCGGAGCTTATGGGCTGGAATAGCAAAAAAGAGCCTACGTTATTGGGGTGAATTCAACATAGGAAGTGAAATGTTGCCTCTTTCATGATGGTAGGAATTCTATTTTTTTGTTCTTTTATATGAGATGTTTGAAACTATGATGTCCTATGCTATGAACATTTGGCATTATGTGTTTCAGCTTATCAAATTAATCTTCAAGGCATTAGAGGAACATAAGTTCACATTGTAAAGTACGTAATACCCTAACTTTAGACCATTTAGTCTACAATTTTGCATAAAGATTGTCTCTATTTCTGGTAGGAAAGAAAAAGATCAATAGTAGGGCCGGGTTACTGAATAAGCTAGGAAAGAATTTCCTATTTGGGACTAATTTGAATCCATGCTGTAATTAAGTCTTCACAATGTATTAGTTTCTTTAGTATGTTCATATTTGTGTTTGTTTTGATATATGATTTACATTGTCATAGAGAAAGATTGTGTCAGGATTCTCATGGTGGTTACAGATTCAGGCACCAATGGATTATAAGAAAATGGTAGGAAACCTAGGAAACAATGATGGCAATTGAGATGGGCATTATGTACTCAGCCCAACATTTGATTTTTTGGGTTAAGGGTGGCTCCCTTGTGGTGTTCAAGAGAAACATGTCAGGGTCCCATGCCTTGTCTCAGGAAAGTTTTCAGAACGTGTCAAAGGCAATTGACGCCTATCAGGCCGGTAAATTAAGTCAGTCACGCAGACTTGACTTAGAGTGTGTTTAAGATTTTAGGGTACAACTTATCCAGTGATCGAAGAGGGAATCCTTCGATGTCGTGATCTTTTGGAGGTTTGGTTGAAAAAGATTCCAATCTGATGAGAGGAATTCCTGACGGAGGGTCCTTATTTCTCCAAGAGATAGGGGTTTCTCGTGGAAAATGAAATAGTGAATCACGTCACAGCTCTGTGACATGGATTCCAAGATTTCTAGTTTTCTGGATAGAAACATGGAGAAAGACAGGAGAAACACGTCAGAGATTTATGACGTTCAGTAAAGACGCATCATTAGAAATTGATATCTATGAAGAAAGCCACGTCAGGTTATCCTGATGTTACTCACACAATAATAAAAATCATAGAAAACAAGTTCTGGTAAACACACGATAACAATATAGGCTAATAATATCGATAATCTAAGTTTAAGAGATAGTCGACTATCTGAGTCTCATGACACAGATAGTAAACTTTCAGAGTTTATTAAGACATCAAGCTTAGTTGACACTCCACAATAAAAGAAAACGGCGTCAAACGTTGTTGATGCAGCATGCGTAAAACATGTTGTATTTGACGCTTCAAGAGTAGCGTCATCTGTACCTGACATCTATCAATGAATCTTTACAGAACGATGAAACCTTGAAACTTGATGATGCTATGCGATGATTATCCTACTATGATCATTAATTTAGTCTTTAGGCCCGAGAGAAAGTCTACCTTAAACAACAATTAGTTTAAATACGAACACCCATTCACGTCCTACAAATAGCACGCCCCACGACCATGAGCAAACCTCCTTGAGTCCACACAATAGTTAGGTTTCTGTTGGCACTCAAGAGTCATATTTATAGGGTATTAACTTTAAGTTTCACTTTGATATATGGTTAGTTCTGGGTTAGTCATAGTTTAGCATATGTTTAACTATTTTTGAAGTCTAAATTATTTTGATACTTAAATCTGAATTAAATCGGGAGGATGAATATTAAATCCGGAGTAATCCTCGACTTTGAAATCCCCCTCCATAAGTGGATTTAGAAAGGTTAACCCAACAATAAATACGTAATAAATGCACCCTCTCTCTCTCTCAATATTTTACTTATAAATATTATTGAGTTAACCCACTAACTACCAAATCACAATAGATTCAAACTAGGTTAGTCCACCTACTTATTTCTGAGTTAATACTCTGGTTATCAAATCAAAAATAGACTAACTATAGATTAACCTAATTAATTTAATTTAACCCAAATCCCCTACCAAAGTGAGGCTAAGAGTCCTTCTAGGATTCTTATTCCGCCATTGTAGGATTTATCTTATTATTGTTTGTTATTATCTTTGGAGAATAGCGCCACCATAGTTTTTGATGAGTTTAGGGTTTAGGGAAATTAATACAGTTTACATGTTTCGGACATTAAATACAATTTACAGAATGAATTACAGATTCCATATTTAAAGAATTAATTTACAAATTTCACATCAAAGGTTAAATCACGATTTTGAAGTCAATATTAAGAAACTAAAACACGGTGTTAAAAACTGGAGTAAGGACTTTGAAACGCGTGATATATTTTTGATGTTTTATGAAAAACGTCTCTTGTAAATGACGTTATTAAATATTCTTAAGATTGATTTAATCAAGGTACAGAAGATGATATATATCTAAAGAAATACATTATATATATATATATATATATTATTTCATTTATCACGATTAACTATCTCAATTATATATTTATTATTATTTTTTTGAAATGATTAACATGTAGATGTTAAATTGATAAGCGTCAATAAGCATAGACACTTAAATTGATAAAGCCTCTATAAGAGCGGACGCATGCAACATATCCCCGTTAAAATATTTTAAAATATTTCTATGAATAGTATTGACATGCTTTCAAATACAAAATTCTCGATACACACGCGATGAAAACTTGTGATCTAAGTATCAAACCGAAGAGCACACGAAACTCTATCTACCATGATAATTAATCTAATCTTTGCCCGAGAGAATGTCTATCTTAGATTAGAAGAAGGAGAGACGAACACGTCACGGCCCAACAAAACTTATTAGTTAAGGCTCACTTAACTATTAGATTATTTTAATAATAGATTACCATCGAGCCTATTTATTTTTACGACTTTAACCCATTTTGATGAATATTTAGTGGCTACGGTGGGCCATTAAATTTTTATTATTAAATTAATAAAATAAATTTGTTAAATAACCTACGACCCATTAACACGTTAATAGATTTTAGCTCTTTAAAAGCTTAAATTAAAGCTCATTAAATCTTAAATCTTTTAAGAATTCATTTATATTTTAGATTTGCCTTTTAGTTATCTAATGCAGTCTACTTATCTTATTAAATTTTGTTTTATCTATTCAATAATTAAATCTTTAATTTATTTAATTTACCCGGTTGCCATAGGGAGGGGGACGATGAGGGGGGGATAATGTTGGGGGAGAGGGAGGTCATGGCGATGGTGGGGACAGGGCTATGGAGGGGGCAGGGCCGCCCTGCAAGAGGGGGAGGTATGGCTACTGGGAGGACAAGGAGGACGGGTTGGGAGCGGGGGTCGATGACATCCTAATGAGGAGGTGGGGGATGGGGCAAAGGGAGGGAGGGGGAGGGGGCCGGTGAGGGTGGGGTCACACTAGATGCAGGGTGAGGTTGGGCTGCGGTGGAGGCGGTGAAGGGTGTAAGGCTACCTTGCGAGAGGGGGAGGTGGAGCTACTTGGAGAACGAGAAGGAGGGGTTGGGGGCGGGGGCTTCCAAATGAGAAGGACAAGGAGGTGGAGGAGGGGGTAGAATCCATGAAGGAAATGACTACAAGGACACAAAAGATGGTTGACCTAGGTCTGATTGGCATCACAGGAGATGCCCACCTAGTCTCAAGGGGAAGGTCAAGGCATTCAATTGGTCTAGAGGTAATTCACCCGGTGCCACCTCCCGGTCGAGCATAGGTGAGTACAACATGATCGCGAGTGTCTCAGCTATGGTGGTGAAGAACAGGTACCCAAGCAAGTTGAGTTCACAGGCGACGTCGAAGGCATCCATCTGGAAGATGTCCATGATGAGGGTGGTGGGTGGCGCAGAGGGATGGTAGAGAGGCCTTGACAACTAGGGATATGCAGGTCTCGAAGAAGGCATCCTGGGGGATGGAGGCGACGGTGTCGGCTGGGGGTAGCTAGAAAAGGCAGAGGCCGTCTGGGAGGGACAGAGTGGAGGAGCTAGTCATTTCGACCATCAGTGGGTGATGGTGGAGTCAGGCCAGAGGAGTAATTGGCATTGTGGCCAAGGAGAAGGTACAAGTCTCTCTCTCTCCCTCATTCTTGCCTTTTTCTCTCTTTCACTCCTTTCAACAAAATGGGGGGGGGGGCAAAATGATAATCTCACGTGAGTGACTTACCATCGTTAACATAGGATGTAACCCTTGGGGCATGGCAACTCGAGTTAAGAGATTTGAGGTGTTTAGAGGTAATACTATAAAGGTAGGAGTATAGGGGTCAATGTAGAAGATTTTAGTGGTATACAGATAATTTTATCTTTTTATTATAGCTTTTTTCTAGAGTCTAATTTGTAAATCAGATAGCAAGATTAGCAAAAGAAATATGACAAAACGTGTGGCACCTAAACATTCCTCTCTACAATTCTTTTATCACAAATCGTCAAGATAAAATCTTCTCACGTGACTTAGGGTACATTTGGTTGGGCTTCTAAGGGGATTTCAATCATTGGAATCCCCCAACAACATTTCATCCCAACCAAATGCGCTCCTCAATGACCTAGGCATACGCGCACTATGAATTTTCTTAAGAGTGAGAATATAGATATTGAAAGAAATGTACGCCCTACAAGCCAATCACTTATGAAGTGATAGCGTCATTTCTTATATATTATCATTCATAATTATGGCAATCTCTTCATTATGTCTTATTTATTTATGCGTATTAGTGCTTGACATGATGAAGTCCTTGAACACGTGCTATGAAGGTTGGATCATAATGAGATTATGATAGTGAGACTAACCTTCTAGACGTATGTGTTCTAAATATTCCTAGTCATATTATCTTTGAGATAGGACATCAAAGAATCTGGATAGACCAGTGCACATGATGTCCTCTCGAATGATGAGGGTGACTGATCTCATAGCCACTAGTGTGGAGACATTAAGATATATGTGCAGGTGTCCATTACAAGAATGGGGTTCACTGAACTGATCTGATCATGAATATCTAGATGGTAATTATAACTAACTATCAACAAAGAGGTTCTTCAGTCATAGTAGCATAGTTGGTCTTTGGACATGAGTCACCAAAGATATCTTACATGAAGACTTCTGTATTTTGATTCATGGCAAACGGACTTTATCCATAAGTCTTGGATGCTCAGGTATTCGGATACGACGGAATACATGCGAAGGTAATTGAGTGACAACAGTAGATCATTCACTCTCAGATATAGCATGAGAGAGAATGTCTTATAAATGATACTCAGTTAAATCTTTAGCCAATGTAGACAGTCCTGTGAAAAAGGTAAATAAGAAGGGTTTGACAGTATGACCATACCCTTAATTATGACCAGAGACTGTGGGTATGAATGAAGGACTATAACTGTGTGGTAACTGTTGACGGAAAGGTCCCAAAGTGGTTTTATAGAACTCCTTCATTTTCTAGGGTCACGGAGTGTTACTTGGTACTTATCGTGACTTGAAAGTCCATCAGAGGAATAATCATGAGAAGATTATTCATGATAAGATGATTAATTAATTATTTAAGTTATAAAATAATTAAATAATTAATTCCATGTTAATTATTAATGTGGAAAAGATAAGAAGGAATTCTTAAGCTTATTGGACCTAAAGCCAGATTGACACTGGGCCTAGAGGGTCACACGTATTAGGGTTATGGACGGTGACAGTATATTCGCAATATCAACTTTTGAGGATTTTTATGAAAGATCGAGAAATCTATAAATAGTTGCGAGGAGAAATTATTTTTTAATATATATTTTTAATAATTTTTTAAAATCTCATATTTTTAATAATTGTAATGAGCATAGGAATGATTTTTAATAAAGCTCGTTAAGGCCCTCATTTTATTTTCAAAATTTCATAAGGTCTTATAAATTGACTCAATAAATCACTAACGAACACATATCCCGTGCACTATTCACATATTATTTTTATTATTAATTATTTTTATTAAATGTTACCAATTATTTACATCATAGTTATCGTAACATTATTTTCAAAATGGATCATTAAGGATGTTAATCAAAGTTAAAAAGTGAGAGAGATCTTTACATTATTCCAATCAACTTGTTTTGTGGATAGGGGCACAATAATCAATTGCTCTTTCCGTCCCGACCGTCCTATCTATTTTTAACATGTCATACATCCTCTACACATGGGATTGGGGGGAACATTGAAATATTGAAATGCAAACAATGTCAAGTGTTGTACGGTGCGAGAGATTTTGAAAAAATCACAGGTCAACGCGTTATCAAACGCGCCGCCCTTAGACGTCACACTCCTGCATGTGCTACCAGATTAACATGTTGTTAGACTCTCGTGAAATTGTACAACTTTTAAATCTCGAACATTAATGCTTGTTGCGCCCCCCCAACCTCAAATTACACCTCCACGGGTGCAACAAATTTTTTATTTTTTTCTTTAAATTTTTTGGGAGGTGGGGCTCATCCCTCTCTTACTTGTCATATATGTCAATCTTGACATCAGATTTATTATTCACATAATTCATTTTATTATATTTTTAAATTTTTTTGGATCTTTGGACGATAGAATATCGTGAATGACAAGTTAGAGGGGGATGAATCTCAACTCTCAATTTTTTTTTTTAAAAAAAAGAAATCTTTCTGCTCACCCGTGGAGTGTATTTGAGGGGGGGGGGTGCAAGCAAGTGTTAGGCCCAACTTTGGGCATGGTTTTCAAGACATAATCATCTTACACGTTTTAAGTTTTTTCTAAGTCCAAAACCATTCTTGACTTATGTGAAGATTAAATTTTGCAAAAAAAAGAGAGAGAACTAGGCACAAAAAGTGCCCAGTTCTCTAATCTCCCAAAGCTCATGTTAGATTCTGGAGATTCTATATGATTACTGATAGAAAATAGTAATGCACGGGTAGAGATATTCTACTAGATCGAAGCACAGAAATCAACGGGAATTAAGATCAAGAGGATCAAACACAGGTCGAATCGCGTATTCGCTTTCTTTAGAGTCGTTCCGCCCCTACTCCGGTGCAGATAGGCTTCGCGACGGAACTTCCCCCAAGATACGACGACCCAGAACCGGTGACGACGCGAAGGTGCACTCCAACTCGCGTTACCGGGGGCGAACACCACAAAGACCGATGGCTCTTTCAGGAGGAAGAAGACGAAGGGAGAGAGGAGTTCGTGAGAGATAGCTTTCGGGTTAGAGAGAACCGAAAACCGTGCCTCTCACAGAAAACGACTCTCTTCAAATACCTCCTTGGGAAGCGACCCTAGACCGAGTCACATACAACCGCCCAAAGAGAGGAATCCGAAGAGACGCGGAGAGAATCCAAGAGACGCGAGTCAAACGGTCACAAAACAAAAGAAAAGAAAAAGGAAATAATCTAATGAGAATCACACGCACGCACGACACGGCCACGGCAAGGCAAGGCAATTCGCGCGTGTGTGAAATAGAGAATACGGGCCAAGGAGCCCACTAGCCCAAACGGGCCAACCTCCATAGTCTCCTCAAAGGTATACACAATAAAGACACAAGTCCCAACTAAAAAACAAATGGAAACTTTTTCCATTTTCCAATGTGGGACTAAGCAATATAAAGAGAGACTTAAACCTTTTAAAATTTAAACACAAATTCCAACAATTACAAATTCACACTGGCTGCAAATTATGTACGATAGATGAATTATTTAGAGAAGCCATAAGTGATGGGCCTTCCCAAATGCTGCCTTAATCTCGAATGAGGGAACATTAAAATCCGACAAATGTTAAGTGTCGTACGGTGCCAGAGATTTGAAAAGAATCGCAATGGCCCAGCGTGTTAAAAATCGCAAGGGCCCAACGTGTTATGAAATGCGGCCTTAGTCAGACTGTCGTGTGTGCTATCATGATTAAGATGGTGCGAGACTCCTATATAATTGTAGGACTCTCGCAGAGTGTTCGAGAATATATTTTTAAAAAAATTATGTTTATCTAAAAAATTATGTTACATCAATTTTTAACTTAAATTTTAAAATTGATAAAAACTGAATACTACGTGTTTGACAGAAGTGTCATTATTTTTAAATTTTATATAAATCTGTTTGACATACACTCTATAATTCTTTTGACTATGGTTGCGGCCGCTTCTGCCCCAACTACCGTCGCAAGAGGCCCCTGGAGCGGCACCGGAGTCGGAAGGAGGGAGGAGGGTGCATGGACGCCAGGGGAAGCTACTGATGCTACTGCTACGTGGCCTGATGGGGTCGGAGCCGGACGTCGACGACGATGCCGCCTGCTGCTCCTGTGATTGCCGTAGCCGGGGGTTCTCTCCCCTGTCTTGGGGACGCTCCGTGAAGCGCAAGCTGGAGGAGTTGGAGGACGAGGGGGGTAGGGGCGGGTTCCGCGCGGACTTGGCGGCGTGGGTGGAGGTGGAGAGCGAGGCGGCGGCTCTGCGGGAGGCACTGGCGAGCCACCAGCAGACGGTGGCGGAGTTGTGGACGGAGCTGGAGGAGGAGCGGGCGGCATCGGCGTCGGCGGCAAGTGATAGAGACCATGTCGATGATCCTGCGGCTGTAGCAGGAGAAGGCGGAGGCGTAGATGGAGGCGCGCCAGTTCAAGCGGTTCACGGAGGAGAAGATAACTCACAACCAGCATGAGTTGGTCGCCCTCGAGGAGCTCCTCTACAAGCGTGAGCAGGCCCTGCAGGCCCTCTCCTACGAGGTCTAGGCCTACCGCCACGCGAGTTCCTCTCTCAAAAAAAAAATATGGTGAGACCTATTTTTATTTTAAGAGAAGTTATAACTGAACTAGATTCTATCCTAAAAAATTAAAGAGGTCTTATCAAACTTGTTTAAGTGAGTTCTCTACTCTAATTTTTATTTTGAAAAAAAAAAGAGAAAAAAATTACAATCAAACACCCTATTAAATCTCGAAGAGTAATGTTTGTTTCACCCCCACCCCTAATTACACCCCACCGGGTGCAACAAATTTTCTATTTTTTTCTTTGAAAATTTTGGGAGGGGGTACATCCCTCTCCTATGGTACATGTAAATCTTAGCATCAGATTTACCGGTCACATAGTTTGTTTTATTTTTTTATTATCTTAAATTTTTGGGTCTTTAAATGAAGATATACCATTTATAATAAATTAGAGAGAGATAAATCTCAATTTTCAAAATTTGTTAAAAAAATTTACTGCACACCACGAGAGTGTAATTGTTGGGGGGGGGGGGGGTAAATTTACACTTACATGCTTCGACAAGGATAATTGTGATGCTTTCTTCCTCTAAGGATCGTATTTGCGGAATTAGGATTTTAAGTGGCCTTTTTACCTGAATAAAAATTTATTATGATCTATTCTTGCAAAAATCTTAAATAAATTTTAGTTTTTTTGCATATTTACTATGTTAATTAGAAATACAAATTTTACGTTTGTATGCATACTTTTAGTATGTGAATTAAGCGACGTTTGTGCCCTTCTCGTTGTCATCTTCTATTAACGGACTATTAAAATCTCCTATGAACAGATGTAAACGTATTCCTACTTAGAAGTTTAACTCGAGCGTTCATCGATAAGAGTATATATGCAAATGTAAATATAAAACAGATTATCATGTAATTTTATTCTAATACTAGTATACATGTAAAAATATAAAATATTGATATAGAGAAGTTCACAAAAATAATCCTCCTATATACATAATTGTAAAAATACAATCCTAAGATAGATATATATTGATTCATATAACCTCACTACGTAACAAAAATACCCCTACCGTTAGGCATCATAATCTACTCTGAGATAAATGTAACTATTGGTCGGGGTTTTACAAACTAGTCTGGTAAGGAGTGATTCGCCCATAGGACCATGCCAACTGGCAGGCAGGACAGACGGCACATGGTAAGCAACCGGTGCACAGTGAATTGCACAGAACCGTGCGTCCTGTTCCGTATCAGACTGGTTTGTCGTGGGGCCGGCCTGGTATTTGCGGGCCGGGCAGCACGTGTCGATTCGAGGGGTTAAAAGTCAGCCATGGGCGAGGGGGGGTGGAGGCGTCGAGCACAACGGCGGTGGGCATCGTCCAGCAGCGATGCAGGCTGGCGAGGAGCATCCTAACATCGGGGACCGGTGATCGGAAGCCTCTAGCGAGGTAAATTTTTCTTTTGTATTATTTGTTTTTAGAGAGGAGGAGGGGGGCATGGGTGGCCGGTGGGTGGGCGGAGGGGCCAGTGGACAGTCATGGGGGGGGGCGTGGGAGGGCGGTGGAGGGCAGAGGAGGCGGCGGTGGGAGGCTATGGGAGGGCGGAGGGAGGCGGTGGGATGGAGGAGGGGAGGGGTGGGAGGGGGGTCCAGCCACCACCTCCCACCACCCATTGCCGCCTCCTCCGGCCTCTGGCTGATGGGAAGTCGGAGGAGGCGATGGTGGGCCGTGGGAGGCCGTGGTATTAGTGGGAGGGAGGAGGGGGCGGTGGGAGGGGGGAGGGGGGTACGGTCAATGAACATTGTTGATGGGAATCAACATCGGGCACTAATATTTTATTTTTACATTTGTATCATTTTATTTGCATTTATATCCTTGGGTTAATTGGGTTGCAAATGTATGGCAAGTATAATCCAATGGATTACTTGGGCTAAGTCAATGGGTTTCTTTGCAAAAAGGCTGCGTAGGCCGGCGGGACCCCCACCCTCTCTCCCATTGGGCCACCTAGACTCTCTAGGACCCATGTGGGACTAGTCCATGGTCCAAGATGACCGGCCCCTCTTGTTGACTCCAAGAGGGGGGCGCCCCCTCTTTTGTCCCCATATGAAAGATTTGAATATTCTTCCCCCTATTTTACCATCTTTATGTATTTATTTATTTTGGTCATTTGACCACATGGGAGAATAATTCTCATATCCCTTATTTATCCCTCCTTAACCCTAGATCTAAGAATAGTTTAGGTCTTTTATCTATCTCTATATAAGCCTTGTATTTCCATATTTCATACAATTAATGAAGAGAAAAATTGCATTTGTGCACAATTGCCCAAGGGCACCCCCTCCCTCTCCCCCTCTTGCAGTAGAGAATGCAGCAGAAATCTATGGTGTGAAGCCATATTCTGGGAGTGATTCTCACCTCTACGACCTCCGCTGGATGCGACTTCTAGTCACCGCCGCCGCTGCCGCCTCCTCCGTTCGTGCCGCCGTCGAGCCGCCACAATAACATCTCCGAGCTGTTGTCCTGAACCACGAAATCCAGAACAGCAACCTGAATATCTAGTTGGTCCTCCCAATCTGTGTATCTGATGATCTTTAAATTTTGAGAGATCATCCCCCTTGTTGTTACCTCCTCCCATTTTAAATTTCATGCCAATCCGCCACCGTTTACTATTTTTCTCAGTCTATTAGTTCCACCCCTGACAGTCTGCGAATCAGCAGATCTGCAGGATAGTATCTTGTTATGGTATTTTTCTCGCCGCCTTATCCAGCTATAAAAATTACTAAAAAATTCATCTGTGATCCTCACTTCCTACCCTATGCACCATAAAATTCCCAAGATCCAGTTCTACCATTCCCCTATCGGTCAAAATTCATTTTCAGGCAGATTCTGTTCTGTCCTGACTGTCTGTAATCCGAACCAGTAGAAATATTGGGGGAACAGTGGGTTTCATTTCCAATCCGTTTGCTGGATGGTTCTGAAATAAATATATGTTGTATCCCTTTGAGTCCTCTGTCCAACGGCGCCGATCTTGCCTCGATCCGCATCTGGATCTGGGCACAACAATTATTTTCATGGAGACGCGCAGATCTGATCCGTGAATAGGCCAGCAGAACAGTCCGCCAGTTAATTCTGGAAAAATACACCGGCGCACATTCGGTCGCCGCCGCTCCCGGGGATCAACCAGCAACCCTCCAGCAGCGTCCCAGCCAGCCGCTACAGCAAGGAGAAGCCTGGAAGCCGCTGTCCCAACAGCCGAATTCGCTTGCTGTCCAGCAAGCCTGAACCGAGTTGGAACAGTACCGAGTCGGACCAGCAGTCCGCCTCCGGCTCGATAGCCCTTCCGGCTTGCTACCCGTCAACCCGAGTTCACTACTCTCGGGTCCCACGTGTAGCCCTTTACCTCCCTATGTGGAGTGGACAATAAAAATTATTTATGTAATTATTGTTAATTACTTGTTCCGGGAGTACGAGTCTTGACCGGGGTCGCCTTCCCCACGTCTGGTAGCGTGGAGGTATCGTTTCCGCTCCCCTTTTTGGCATTTGCTTTACTCGTATATATTTCTACATGCCGCTACTTGCATGTGATAGGTCCTATCTCGTTAAAGTATTTTAATCACCGCTGCGAGAGAGAGCGAAACTCATCCCGTGACTCGATCCGAGCAAGCGAAAAAGCCGATACCCGAGACTCATTGCCGGTTCCTCAACCGTGCAGATCCACACGTTTCCCTCGCTTAGGGACGTCCGCGAGCTAGCATCCTAGGTTCGCATCCCATCCCACATCAAATTGGTATCAGAGCTAAGTCGAGTCTAGGGTAGTCGGTCCAAAGTTTACATTGCATTCTATTCTGGTATATCAAAAGGTGCCTCCGAAACAATAGGTTACGCCTATTGGGAAGGTAACACGCTTGCGTGAGTGCGATCTTTGGATCAAACCTCCACCATGTACTGGATACTGGTTGAGTCTAAGTTTGTATTCGAGTCCGTATTTTACCCCTTTTCACCATTTAGAGTCGTGTCTAGGTGCTTGTATTAGTTTTGCATAAAAAAAAGAAAAAATAAAAAAGTATCTTGCACTTTGTTCCAATGCATGCCCACTCCTAGGGGATCCAGTTCCCATCTCTTTACAACTATGGCCAACCCCTACGCCCAAGTCCCCCCCAATGCAAGAGAAATCCCTGATCAAACCCGTCCAAAGCAACACGTCCGTGTCTGAGTACATTAGGGACTTCGATGAGTACCGGTTGAGAAGTGGAGTTGGAGAGAAGAGCACAACGACCGCATTTCAGTTCCAGAGAGGTTTGCGGCTTCACTATCAGTTTGAATTACTTTGCCACGACGTGACCACTTTGGAGCATTCTTATCAGGTCGCTTTAGAGGTTGAGCCTTTCGAGTCAAGGTTTGATGCTGCCCTACGACGAGCATCTACCTGTCAGCAGAGCGCCGAGCCGGTCGGCCGGTCACATGAGCCCACGAGGCAGGACGCTCCTGCCCCACGGCCTCACCCACCCCAGTTGGGGAACCCTTCCCCTAGAGCTCCTTTGCCACCACCCTCACATTCCGATCTTTATTCGGAGCCACCTCAGCCAAAGTTACTCGTGCTTCTAACGGGAAAGCTATTCATCGCCGAGTCACTACTTAGTTGGCTCAAGATAGGCTTGGTCCCTAGACCGCCTTGCTACCCATCCGTGGACCCCACACTACCATTAGTGCTAGTCAACTCATTCCATATCACTTTCCGATCATGTCAACATGTTGATACATTAGATGACCTTATTAAGGGATTAGACTGGCAATGGAAGTTGACGAACATGTTGGCCCCAGGCTTCGACCAACTCAATGGTCGTACATTCACACATCCAGCATTGGGGTCCATTACCTCCGTGTGCACCGTGGGTCTGTCACCACGGAGATCCTTTTACTCCTCCCCATTCCTGATGAGTCTAATTTCATTACACTTATCCCGAGGGAGGACCCATATTTTTTACATGAGATCACCGTTCCACTTACCACAATGCATGAAGGTGACCATCTACACCTTCAAGAATTCCAAACATGGGACCGTGTCATGAGGGAACCCGTCACAAGGGGTCAAACTTTCTTTGACCCTTTCGACCCCTTCGCAAGTGAACCTTATGACCCACCTTATCCATTTCACCTTATCAGGGAAGTCCCCTATCACACCCCTCCCACTCGGGCCAGTCCACCTACACTCCGCCAGGGGCCCGTTCATTGGCAAGAGATACATGCATATAGAGGTGATGAAGAAGGTGAATTCGGCTCTCCTAGTCCACCCAAACCTTCCAAATTCAAAGGGCCGTCAGTGTATGAATGGTGCATGTTAGGATGTCTAGGATTCCATTCCACCAAAATTAGGTTGCGTCATGTGTATGCAAGGCACACATTCGGATGTCTTGGTCCACCATTACATATGTATGGGTCGGTCTAACAGTAGATTTGTTTAGGGTCTTGTGTGAGTCTGTGTTTTTCTTTATTTGTTCAGTTTGTTAGTAGTCTGCATGCATCGAGTCGAGTTGGTCTAATGCAAGGTCGTGGTGTCAGTCCCTTTCGAGTGTGAGGCAAGTTGGGTCTACTACGTACGTTATAGGCTTCTGGAATTTAGGATCGGATCTACCTCAATGTCTTCGATCTAGTCACATATAGGGACTCCGCGGTGATTCCTAGTGAGTCATTGAGCCGTCTCCTTCCTTTGAGAGTGACCCCACCTCGGAGTGTCCACCACTAGCCTCATTCTCACAGCAGCATGTGCATATCGAATATATACGGGATGAGCAGGTGACGATTACTTGGAGTGGAGCATACTCCGCGCTACCTAGTACGGTGACAGATCCGCAGGAGCCACATGAGCAGTCGCACCCCTTACTCGACGGGATCGAGTTCTTCCCACCTGGGGAGAATTGATGGGAATCAACACCGGACACTAACATTTTATTTTTACATTTGTATCCTTTTATTTGCATTTATATCCTTGGCTTAATTGGGTTACAAATGTATGGCAAGTATAAGCCAATAGATTACTTGGACTAAGTCAATGGGTTTCTTTGCAAAAAGGCCGTGTAGGCCCGACGGGACCCCCACCCTCTCTCCCATTGGGCCACCTAGACTCTCTAGGGCCCATGTGGGGCCGGTCCATGGTCCAAGATGACTAGCCCCTCTTGTTGACTCCAAGAGGGGGGCGCCCCCTCTTTTATCCCCATATGGAAGATTTGAATATTCTTCCCCCCATTTTACCACCTTTATGTATTTATTTATTTAGGTAATTTGACCACATGAGAGAATAATTCTCCTATCCCTTATTTGTCCCTCCCTTACTCTAGATCTAAGGATAGTTTAGGTCTTTTATCTATTTCTATATAAGTCTTGTGATGCGGGATGGACCAACGACCTAGGACTCTAGCTCGCGGACGTCCCTAAGCGAGGGATGCGTAGGACCGTGCGCGGTTGAGGAATCGGCAATGAGTCGGGTAGTCGGCTATTCTGTGCTCGGATCGAGTCACGGAACGGGTCTCGCTCTCTCTCGCAGCGGTGATAACAATTATATCTAGCTAGGAACCTATCACTCGCAGCGACATATACAAATTAATACGAGTAAAGCAAATGCCCAGATGGGGAGCGGACATGATACCTCCACGTGCCGGGCGTGGGGAAGACGACCCCGGCCAAGTACGGTAACTCCCGGTACAATAATTATCAAATAATTACAGAAGTAGATTTCTACTGCCCACTCCACGCAGGGAGGTAAAGGGCTACAATGTGGGCCCGGGAGGACCGATCTTGGGTTGACGGGCAGCAATTTGGACACTTCGTCGGTGCGGCTCGGATGACGTGTGCTGCGGGTTGTGGGGCCCACGTACTGCTCGGACCTCCGAACTGGGCGGGATGCATCCCTCTGTGAAGAGTACTACTGGAGGGGCGATCCCTAGGAGAGGGATGCCCTGGATCGCCTTGTAGAAGGCGAGGCGGCTCCGATCGTCAAGGTGGAGCTTGCTGTCCACGAATCTGAACTGCTGTTTTAGACCTGCACGATCCGGCGACAGAAATTGCTACGACCAGCTCCGATCTCAGAACGTCGCAAAATTGGTGCCGCTGGAAAGCTAACTCGAAGTACTTCGACCCTCTGTGGTTACAGAATTTTTGCTGGGGCCGTATTTTCCATGGTGAAATTTTGAACAAGACTGCTCTCTATCTTAGATCTGGCCGGGCAGAATTGGATCTGCCTGAGAATGGACATTGACCGCGGCTCAAACTTCGGATCTGGGAGTTGGCCCTTTATGAAAGTTAGAGAGGGGACAGTGAGGAAAGTGGGGATATTTTTTGTGTAATTTATGGTGGAGGTTTGGTTGGGGAAACGGATTTTCTAACACTAGGTGGTCGGGTCTGGACTACAGGGGAGAGCACAGATTTGGGAAAAGACAAAGATTTTTAGAAAATGTAAACGAGATCTAAAAATCTCAAAAAAATTCGTGGAAGGGAGATTAGGTGGACAAAACCCCCAATTAAATTGGAAACTCAATCAGATAAGGGGAAGGGGGTCGAAATATGGAAGAACAGAGCTGTTGTTACACAGATCTGCAAAGGGGCAGACAGTACAGACTTGGAAAAACGTGGGTGGAACAGAGGGCAAACGAGGAATTTAAAAAGGGAAAAAAAATTTGGGAGAGGGTATTTGCATGGGGAACCTACCCTAAACATTTGGGCTTCAGCAGATCCGTGGATTGGGAGCTAAAATTCGGACAAGGGGGCTCTGTCCTCATTTGGACAGAACTCCGGCGATGGTAGTGACGGCTTGATGGCGGCGGCGGCGGCGGCGGCGCTGAACTTCACACTCAGGAAGGGGGTTGGAAGGGAGGCTTCACACCTCAGAAGAATGGTAGAAATCCATCTGCAAAGGGGAGAGAGGAGAGAGGAGAGGGCCGCACCCTTCTTGCTTCAAGCAATTTCACATAAATTCTTCATTTTTTTTCTACAAATGACACTATACACTCTCTTAAATAGAGAATGGCAAGGGGAGGGGATGAGAATCACGTGGGAGAGGGAGGGGGATCAAGGGGGGGGGGGGCAAGGAAGCTTCCTTCCTTTGAATTTTCAAAGGAAGGAAGTCCAAGTTTGGTAGGTTGCCTACCTTGGACCAAGAAAGGGGATGGATTATAGACTTTTTTCTCCCTTTGTCCCCTTGAATGGTCAGGCTTTCTAGAAGCCCACCTTGGACATTTGACTAGCCCCACATGGGCCCTAGAGCTTAGGTGGACTAATGGGGAAGAAGGTGGGGGCCCCTTGCTGGACCTACTGGACTTTTGCAAATAAACCCACTAAAACCTAAAGACTCACATTTTGGCTTATACTTGCCATACAATTACGTACCTAATTATACAAGGGTATAAATACAAATAAAAAGGACACAAATGTAAAATAAAATGTGGGTGGTCTTGCTCTGATGTCCCCATCACCTTGTATTTTCATATTTCATACAATTAATGAAGAGAAAAATTACATTTATGCACAATTGCCCAAGGGCGCCCCCTCCCTCTCCCCTTCTTGTAGCAAAGAATGTAGCAAAAATCTATGGTGTGAAGCCATATTCTGGGAGTGATTCTTACCTCTACCACCTCTGCTGGATGCGACTTCTAGCCATCGCCGCCGCTACCTCCATTCGTGCCGCCATTGAGCCGCCACAACAACATCTCTGATCGAGCTGCTGTCCTGAACCACGAAATCCAGAACAGCAACCTGAAGATCTGGTTGGTCCTCCCAATCCGTGTATCTCATGATCTTGAAATTTTGAGAGATCATCCCCCTTGTTGTTACCACCTACCATTTTAAATTTCGTGCCAATTCGCCACCGTTTGCTATTTTTCTCAGTCTTTTAGTTCCACCCCTGACAGTCTGCCAATCAGCAGATCTACAGGATAGTGTCTTGTTGTTGTATTTTTCTCGCCCCCTTATCCAGCTCTAAAAATTACCAAAAAATTCATCTGTGATCCTCACTTTCTACCCTACCCACCATAAAATTCCCAAGATCCAGTTCTACCATTTTCCTATCGGTCAAATTTCATTTTCAGGCAGATCATGTTCTGTCCTGACTGTTTATAATTCAAACCAGCAGAAATAGTGATTTTCATTTCCAATCCATTTGTTGGATGGTTCTGAAATAAATATATGTTGTAGCCCTTGGAGTCCTCTGCCCAACGGCGCTGATCTCGCCTCGATCCGCCTTCGGATCTGGGCGCAACAATTATTTTCATGGAGGCGCGCAGATCTGATCCGTGAACAGGCCAGCAGAACAGTCCACCGGTTAATTCTGGAAAAATACACTGGCTCACATTCCATCACCGCCGCTCCCGGAGATCGACCAGCAACCCCCCAGCAGTGTCCCAACCAGCCACTGCGGCAAGGAGACACCCGGAAGCCGCCGTCCCAGCAGCCGAGTTCGCTTGCTGTCCAGTAGGCCTGAACCGAGTCGGACCAGCAGCCCGCCTCCGACCCGATAGCCCTTCCGGCTTGCTGCCCGTCAACCCGAGTTCACTACTCTCGGGTCCCACGTATAGCCCTTTACCTCCCTGCGTGGAGTGGGTAATAAAAATTATTTCTGTAATTATTGTTAATTACTTGTACCGGGAGTACGAGTCTTGGCCGGGGTCACCTTCTCCACGCCCGGTAGCGTCGAGGTATCGTTTCCGCTCCCCTCTTTGGCATTTGCTTTACTCGTATATATTTCTATATGCCGCTGCTTGCATGTGATAGGTCCTAGCTTGTTAAAGTATTTTAATCACCGCTGCGAGAGAGAGCGAAACCTGTCTCGTGACTCGATCCGAGCACGCGAAAAAGTCGATACCCGAGACTCATTGCCGTTTCCTCAACCGTGCAGATCCACGCGTTTCCCTTGCTTAGGGACGTCCGCGAGTCCCAGGTTCGCGTCCCGTCCTGCATCAATTGTAAACTTGGAGATGTTAGATCCCAATGCAGATGACGACACTCCCGAGCCATCCGTAGAGCCCCGCATCAGTGGGGGTCATGACTTTGATGATGATAGTACACCGGCAGGTTCTTTGTCTCATAATGGTGGCGATTCTCGTGATGGTCAATAGAGTCATCATGGAGATACTAGTGCTGGTGGCCAAAAGTATAGTAGCTGTCAAGGTAGAGGTCATGGGGCCCATGAATGTGATCGTCACAAAGGCATGGTATGGACAAGAGCAACACTTCACACATGCCACATAGAATGAGTATCACGGTGCTCCACCACCAGGGGCTAGGTGGGCAGCTGATTATTGAGATCCCTACTATGGAAGTTCTGTTGCAGACAGTATTAGCTATGAAGCTATATTGTCTAATTTTGAGAGGATAAGCACACATGACTCTCAAGGATCTTGCAGTGAGTATGGACGATTATGGCAGTAGCATCCCAGATATCATGACGATTCTGAGAGGAGTAGTTCATTCTTCCCATCGTAACCATATTCTTATGGCTATACTTCAATGCCGCAATATACCGAAGGATACGGTCAGCTCTCAGCTATGTCATTGCCAGTTGTGTACTTACAGAGTTCCCAAGATTATGAACACTACTTACATATGTACTGGGAGCACTATGTAGGTTCAGTGAAATATGAAGATTACTTGTCCTATTTTAGAAGCAAGCATAATGTCAGATTGTTTGGAGATGGGATGTGACCGAGTTTGAGCCCATATAATTAAGAGTATGTATCATTTGCATATATTTGTATGCAACCATAAATTAATAATTTATTTCTTCATGTCTTGACTTTTGCACTTTCCCTTCAAGTTACTGATGCAAAACTGTTCAACACTTGCAAGTCATCATGGACAGACGACGCCACCCTGTGTGAGAGCACGAGTATACTGCTGAGGGTGATCGACATGTGTACTGTAGATACTGTGGACATTGCGTCATCGGCATACACAGATTTACAGAGCATCTCGCGAGAGTGGGACGGGATTGCCGTGCATGCTCCTTAGTTCCAGAGGATGTCCGAGATTACTTTCGGACACAGTTACGGGAGTGATATGTTTCTCGCAGCAGAGCCGAGACATCATCTTCCACGTCTAGGGTTCTCCCACCATCCTCCACGTCCCGGGTTCAAGCACCATCAGCACCAATCCCACCAGTAGCAGATGATAGACATGTATGTATAGATGCAGTTAGAGTTTTTTTTAGAAGATTTCTTGTATCTTCCACCGCTGCACATGACTCATTATTTTTACATATGGTTATATATTTTCAAACTCACCCTTATACATCTCTACCCACTAAGATAGAGTTAGATTATACAGGTCATGAGTCTCATGTATCTGATTCTTATTGGGATTTGAGATTCACAGATGAGTCAGATGGATAACTTTTGACATTTTATTCTTTATGAGTGGAGTTGAATAATATCATAAATAAAGTTAATTATGTATATGTTCACTTTAATAGTTTAACTTATATTTTTTTGCCTCTTTAAATAACATGTTTAAATGAGTGGTGTAATAGGTTATTTCAAGAAATAAAGTATTAATAATTTCATATATATAATTATTTAGTTATGTGTATAAAATCATGTATTCTTATAGATACATAATAAATTTACTAATGCATAAGTAATCATATTTATATCTTAATAATAGTTGGAAGAGTAAGTAAACTAATTATACGTAACGTAGTATGAATGCATGATCACAAAAAAGGAACTCAACATTCTATTATGTTTCGGATGAATATATTATTTTACAACTTAAATAAATTAATATTATAATTTTATTTTTAAAAACTTATAAAAATTTAAAAATTTAAAAGTAATTGAAAAAATAAGAAATGCCCCCTTCAACCCGTACCGATATGTTACCCGTATCGGTCATACCGTCCCGTATCGAGCCGTGACCGGTACAGTCAGTACAGTCGGATCGATAAATTTTACTATTGGCATTATGGCTGAGGAGGAGATACACATCTCTCTCTCTCTCTCTCTCTCTCTCTCTCTCTCTCTCTCTCTCTCTCTCTCTCTCTCTCTCTCTCCATTTCTTGCCATTTTCTATGCTTACACTCCTAACAATACGGGGGATAAAATCATAATCTCACGTCAGTGAGTTACCCCCGTTACATATAGGATATTACCCCGAGGGCATGACAACTCGTGTTAAGATATTTGAGGGGTTAATGGGTAAATGTCTTATTAAAGATAGACGTATGGGGATCGTTCTCGAAGATTTTAGTGATATACTGATATTTTTGTCTTTTTTATTATATCTTTTCCCAGTAATCTAATTTATAATCAGATGACAAGACTAGCAAGATAAATATGAGAAAATGTGTGGCACCTAAACATTCCTCTCTACAATTCTTTTATCGCATATTGTTAAGGTAAAATAGTATCACGTGTTTTAGGGTGCGCATTTGGTTAGACTTTTTTAGGGCTGACAACACTCCAACCCCACCAAATACATCTCAACGGCCTAGGCTTACGTGGACTATGGATTTTATTAAGAGAGAGAACACATATACAACTCTAACCCCTTAACTCATTCTGCCCATAAACTCGCCATGGGCTACTTTATGGCGGATTTTAAAGGCTATTTGCGATATGTTACTCTCACATCTTTTTCTATCCAACATAATAGAACGGAGAGAGAGACTGTCCTACAAGAGAGATATTATTTTTTAATATATATTTTTAATATTTTTATTAAAATATTATATTTTAATAATAGTAATTAACATATAAATAAATTTTAATAAATCTTATTAAGACTCTCATTTTTATTTTCAAAGTTTCATATGATCTAATAAATAGACCTAACCAATCACCGATGAACACATATCTAGCGCACTATTCACATAATATTTTTTATTTTTACTTATTTTAAATAAATTTTACATAATTATTTACGTCATAGTTATCATAATATTATTTTCAAAAGGAGTCGTTAAAGATGCCGATCAAAATTTAAAAGCGAGGGAGATCTTTACGTTATCCCAATCAACATGGGTTTTGTGTACAATGACACAATAGTCGATTGCTCTTTTAAGTCATGACTGTCGTATCCACTTTCAAAATGCCAGACATCCTCTGCACATGAGATTGGGAGGAACATTGAAATCCGACGTACCATTGTCAAATGTTGTACGGTGCCAGAGATTTTTAAAAAAATCGCAAGCACCCACTGCGTTATCAAACACGCCCTTAGTCACAATGTTACGCGCGCTATCACATTAAGATGTTGTGAGACTACCATATAATTGTAGAACTCTAAGATCTCGAAGAGTAACTAATTACACCCCCACGGGTTGCAGCAAGTTCTTTATTTTTTTCATTGAAAATTTTGGGATGTAGCACACATCCATCTCTTACGCGCCATACATATGTCAATCTTGGCATCGGACTTACTATTGACATAGTTCGTTCTATTTTCATTATTTTTTAAATTTTTTAAAGTATTTATACGAGAGTATATCGTGTACTAAAAGTTAAAGAAATGTGAGAATCACCTCTCAAAAATTTCAAAAAAATTATTGCGCACCTTGAGAGTGTAATTGAGTGGGAGAGGGGGTGCAACAATTATTACCCAATCTAAAATGAGAAAATGCTGGTGCTCCATCTCTCTCCGGTATCCCGAAACTATGCAAGTAGGGTGTTGATCAAGGTCCAACCTCCAGCCAGTCCTCCCCCCCCCCCCCAACCATCCCCCTTCCCAACTTCCCACCACTATCCCGCCAACGCCCTCCGCCATCCCCACCTTCCCGCTGTCCCCCCCTTCCCTCTGAAATCTATTATCTCTCCCCCCCCCACTTCATCCTATTCCCTGTTCAGCTCTCTTTCATGGCGATGGGCATCTCTCTGAGCATCCGTCGAAGCAAGGGTCAACTCCGCGGTGCCGATTTTGATTTCTCACTCTCGATCTCAAGAAGACTCGGAGAATCTGAGCATTACCCCCATGCATCCCACAGGATGCTGATCTCCCGAGTATCCTACTCACACTGCCTTCGGTCAGCGCGATTCGAAAGCCATGTGCTCCGCGAGGATGAGATCCGTCACCATCGAAAGCGGCTGCCTCTTCATCGGTGTCTCGAAGAATCCACAACCATGTTTGACGTCTGTAATCTCCTCAGTTCTCTTTTTGCTTCCTGTCTCTTAGATGTGCTGTCGTCTGTATGGACCCGGCATGGCCGCTTATGTTCATTTCAGTGTCAAGTGTGTCCATGTATTTTGGTGATCGTTTGCTATGAATGAATACCATATGTTATGTTTCCAAAAAAAAGTTAAATCAGGGCATATAGGATAGAATTTGCAATATTTGTATAAACATCTCTCTTTGCGGTAGCATAAATTTACACTTACATGCTTCAAGAAGGATAATTGTGATGCTTTCTTCCTCTAAGGATCGTATTTGTGTGACTATGATTTTAAGAGGTCTTTCTCCTTGAATACAAATTTATTATGGTCTATTCTTGCGAAAATCCTAAATGAATTTCAGATTTTTTTACATATTTACTACGTTAATCAGAAATACAAATTTTACATTTGCATGCATACTTTTCTTATGTGAATTAAGCCACGGATATATATGCCCTTGTTTGTCATCTTCTGTTAACGGACTATTAAAATCTACTATGAACAAATGAAGGAGTATTCCTACTTAGAGAGAAGTTAAACATTAGAGTTCATCGATAATTAAGAGTATATATCCGAATGTAAATATAAGATAGATTATCATGTTATTTTATTCTAATAGGAGCACGTGTACATGTGAAAATATAAAATATTTTTATCTAGAGAGAATCACAAAAGATAATCATCCTATATGCATAATTGTAAAAATACTATTCTTATATAGTTAATCAGATATACATTGATTCATATATATAACCTCACTACACAACAAAAATACCCCTACCGTTAGGCATCGTACGTAATCTACTCTAAGATAAATGTAACCAATTAACTCAAGTTAAAATCTAACTAAGTTTTTTTTAAAAATCCTAATATATTCTTTACCCCAAAAAAATATTCCTAATTGTATTGCTGTAAATACCCCTTCATTAGACACGGTCATGTACATGTGTTTTAGACGACAGTTAACTGCAAGGATATTTGAATACTGAAGTTCGCGCACAGTAGGATTCCTGTAAATAATACATACACACATATATATATATATATATATATATATATATATATATATATATATATATATATATATGCATATGAGAGGGGAATTTCTAAAATTACATATAACAGGGTTAATTTTGTAATTATCCCTAAAATTTAATACATAGAATGGGGCGCCATATGTGTAGTGCAATAATTGGAGTTCCTGGCTAGAAATCAAAGCATCTTTCACCTTGTAATGTCAAAGCTGTGTCTATGTATATATCTCCTTATTTTTGTACAGCAAACAAAATGAAGGGGTGCGCGGGCGCCCTTTGCTGAGCTTGAGATCAGCGAGTAGCTGGGTCGACATGGGATTTTTGGGGTGGGGGGGGGGGGGGGGGAAAGAATAAGTGAAGATGAGACAAGGCACCCCCTCACGTTGCGGCTGCATTAATTCTTCTCCCCCTCTCCTCCCTCTCAAGCAGGCGCCACCTGCACCCCCCGCGCCTTAATATATTCCACTGATCGACCAGCAGTTCGTGCGTATTTCCGAAAGATTAAAAAAAAAAAACAACAACAACAACAAATAAGACACAAACCCCGCCCACCACGTCGGAAATCGAACCTCTTCTCCACCCTCAAGAAATCACCATGGCATAATCCCCACCCCAAGGAACCAGGAAACCCTAATTATGGCCTGCAGGCATCTGCTGCATGCCCACGTACTATTATAAAATTAAGGGCGGCCGCCTCCCCTCCTGCCCCGTGTGTCTTCTCATAACTACACATATATATATACATCAATCACCCAACTCATCCATCATCTCATCAACCATATATCGGCCGGATCATTCACAACATTTTCTCCCTCGACCCGAGGAGGAGGAAGAAGAAGAAGCAGCAGCAGCAGCCTAGAGCGGACATATATAACTAGAATTAGTACTACGACCGTACTCTCACGCCCCGCGCCCCCATATGGATCCCAGAGCTCGCACCACCTCCTCCACCGCGGGAGACCGCGTCTACGTGGACGTCCAACCTCAGTACGGGTGGGTTACCGGCGACAAGGAGGACACCCTCGTCGTCGACCTCACAGGTAGGGTACTACTACTAGCTACTACTACCCCATCATCCATCGATGAGCCCTAGCTAGCCTTTCATGCATCATATATGTATGTCTGATTATGCAGTCATGACCACTGCCGTCCCCGTCTCTGCAATTATATAACAGTCAATGGATAGAATATTGCATGCATCCGCATGCGACGCGATGGGATCCGAGGTGGCCGTTAATTAATGATTCGTGCATGCTGTTTTCCTGTTCTTTAATTCCTCTCCCGGCCCTCTCAATCCATATTGCTGCTGGTCGGGTGCAGCTTTGAAGAACGAGGTGGGGTTCAGGAAGGAGCACCTGAAGATCCAGATCGACAACTACGGCAACCTCAAAGTGAGCGGTGAGCGCCCCCTCGGCGGCGACCGGTGGAGCCGCTTCCAGCGGGTCCTCCACCTGCCGGAGGACTGCGACGCCAGCGGCATCAGGGCGACCTTCGACGAAGGAGTCCTCCAGGTTGTCATGCCCAAACTGGTCAGGGACCAGCCGCCAGCAGCGCCGGCCCCAAGACCAGCCGCCGCCGCCCCCACTGCTGAAGGGGCGGCTCGGAAGCCCCCAGCACCGGCTGCGCCGGCGCCTCCCCCTCCGGCCCAGGCCCCAGCGCCCGCTAGGGAGAGTGCAGCAGCAGCTCCCCGCCAGGATGAGTCGAAGTTGCCGGCCGCCGTCCCGGGTACCGCTGCAGCTGCCACCGCAGCCTCACCACCGTCACGTAGGCCGGAGGACCGGAGGAGCGCAGGGAAGACGGTGCCGGAGAAAGGGAAGGAGCAAGTGGGCGCTGCAGGTGATAAGAAGGAAGCCCAGCCGACGGCCGACGTCGCCGGGAGGACGGTGCCACCTCCAGTTCCGGCGGAGATCGCGACTCCCCACGTGAGAAAGCGGGCGGCGGCGGTGGAAGAGGAGGCGAAGTATGGGGCGGGGAGGGTGGGGGACCTGCAGGGGGGGCAGCTGAGGCAGCGGCCCAGGCAGCTGCTGGTGAACGTGGTGGTGGCCATCATGGTGCTGGTTGGGCTGGGCTTCTACTTCGTCTACAGGTACAGGGGCACCCAAGACGACCAGGAGCAGCAGCAGCATCATCCAGCAATGAGCATCATATCAGAGGACTAAATCAATCGACGACAAGAGTTTCAATGGTGATGATGATCATGGAGTCTATATATATATATATATATATATATATAATATATATACACACTAAAAGCTGAGATGGAAGTCAAAGATTGTAATTAATACATAAGATTATGTAATTCTAGATGATTTGCTATACACAGATTTAAGAATAAAAATAAAGATTGAGGTGTGAATAATTATGAAGATATGTGATGAGGCTCTAGATATGTATTGGCACCTAATTTTTAGTTAGTTACTTCTTGATTCCAATGATATGGTGGAATTTCCGAAGTGATCAATGCTTATATCTGCATGATTTAATTAACCCTGTCGGTTAATTAATTAATGTACGATCGAGGGCGTAATTTTATCCACCATGAGCTGGAAATATGTTGGGTAACTTACGCTGTCGGTCTCATGGCTTATGAGGATCGAAGTGACGAATCCTGAAACTGGAATCCTGTCCTTCCTAATTAATTAGGGCCGTCAAAGTAAGTCTAACATTGGGTCTGAGTTAAGGATGTAAATGAGTCGTGTTTGACTCGGATAGATCAACATCATATATTATCCGTAAAAAATTTATAAATATCGTACTCGGATAGTATCTAATTATTTTTGCAAATATGAATACAGGTATATCCGTCACGGATATGAATATATCTGTGGATATCTGTATCCGTCTAAAAAATGTGAGTCCACGTTCACATCTAAGGGAAGATGGAATTCGTGAAAAGTGAGAAAAGGAAAATCCGGTAGATTCTTTCATTCTCAAAGTAATTTTTATGTTTTACAAAAATTTTCTAACAATTTTTTCAAGAGGTCCAAATACATATACCCAAAAAGATGACAATTGGATTGAGTTCGTGCCAAAATGATAGGCCCAACATGCACAGTGAGTTATTAAGAACGAGTTTAGATCGGGTATGAGTTTGATGTACTAAATCCATACCCGATCCCAGTATAAAATGAGAATTTTTAAAATTCACAAAGCCGATTCTATATCCGTTTATTCGGATATTATCTGACTCATCACGGGTCGGGTGACGTGAGTATTCGGATTTACGGATATTTTTGACATCCCTAATTTGAGTGGATCCGTTAATTAACTCAGTAATAGATTATTGATTTGCATGTGTTAGATGAAAACCTCATTAGATTCTTGTAAATCTGTATCTAAAGTTAAGTCCATTCATCAAGTATGCTAAATATTGAAAGACAAATGGTTTGGTTCTAAGCTCATTTGAATTTGAATGTCAAACGTATATACATATAACAGGCAAACACTACAGAGCCAGACTTGTTTTCCTATTTAACTAAATGTATTATGCTCATGTGCTCTTGGTTTTAATTTCCATACCCATACTCGTTATAGGCTAATAGCCCTCTCTAATTAAGGGGTCACTTGGTGTGACGTAAAATGTCGTAAAATGGCATATTTCACATATTTAGAATGTTCTGAATTATCTGATGTTATTTTTTTGAACATTTGGAGTGCTGTAAATTGCTGGGCTTTAAGGCTGGTTGAGCCATTGTTGTACCCAGACTTTTTCCCTGATCAAAAAAATAAGAAATAGGGGTTAGAGAATTTTCTCGAACATCTTCCGGGTGCTATTTATCCGGCCCCTTCTACGACATGCCGGGCCCAATCGAGGGCCCTAGTCAGCTTGCCGTGACTCACGGCGACACCCACAACTAACGGGTGTAGATCTTAGAAAAAATCCATAAAAAGATTAAAAATTAATTAATAAAAAAGAAGAGAAGAGGAAGGGGGAAAAGAGGGGGAAGGGAAGCATGCGTGGATGCTAATAGGAATCGTGATCGCCAGAGACGCGTGGGCCTCAAAGGAATATGACAATGAATAAGGGAGGAGGGATTGCGAAAAATACCTTTAATAGAACGGGGGAGATTGTGAGTGCACCTTCTCTTCCAATCGGTCAGCCGATGAAGAGAGCTTTTCTTATATGATTACCCTTACAAAATAAATAAACACCAATAAAAGATATGGATTAGAAGCCAAGGTGAGTGTAACATCAAATATTTAATATGAATAAGCAATAGAAATATGTACAAGAGCACACCTTATTGGTGATGGTCTTAAAAACCCCTATGCAAAAGGTAAGTAAGAAGATACGATGATATGAAAAGGGGGAGGTGTGCAAGTGTTGCACAAAAAGGAGATCTCAACATAGTTGAGATAAAAAGAGATAAAAGAAAGAGGAAGAAGTATGATGCATGAAATAGATGAAATGCATGAAAAGAAATAAAAGAGATAAAGGGAAAGAAGAATGCTTATTATTTTCTCCAATGAAAGGGGGTTTCAATGTGCCTTCAAGATCTTCAATGGAGGACGAAGCTCTAAGAGGATGTAATTTTTAGGCACATGGAGTCTCCCCTTGAACCTTCAATCGAGCAGCACCTCCCCTTGATCAAAGAATGCAACCTTATGATCAACAAGGGAGAGGGGAGTCTTATTTATAGGAGAGAAATTCGTGGGTTTAATTCCATGAAAAATATAAAATCAAGTTTTAATTAGATTTGGAGATAGAAAATCACCTGCCAAGTATCCTCATAACCTTAGAAAGCTATAGGGACCCTTTCCCAAGTGAAAAAGGAGCTCAAAACGAGGAAGGAAAGGGATGCTGTCAAGTTCAGAATTCTGTCAAAATTTACGTCCACCATAGTGGGCACCAATTAAATTTACGTCTGTCACCAACCGTCAATTCTAAGCCATTTTTAGAAAGAATAGAAATTATCAAAATTGGAATGAAATTCACGTCCACCAAGGCTAACGCGAATTAGGAATTTTTACAAATTTTGGTCAGAATTAAAAACCCAAAAAATGGAAAGGAAATCTACGTCCATACGCTTGGACGCGTATTCAAATTAGTGGCAAAAGAGTAGGTGCCATTTCATGATTATTTTTTGAAGGTCAAATATTGCCAAAAATTGGAAAGGAAATCACGTCCATCTAGATAGACGCGAATTTGGAATTTTATAAATTTTGATAATAATTTAAAAGGTCAAAATATGAAAATGGAATTAACGTCAAGGAGGTGGACGTCAATTAAGAATTGGCGCCTTTCCGCAGAGGTGTTAGTTCTTCATGAATACGAAGTTGGCTCAAACATGGGGAATAAAGGAATTCGCGTCCACGGTGACGGACGCGAATAAAATACGCGTCTCGTATCCCAGACGCGACTTACAAAATTAGTGCCTTTCGATAAAGGCATTTAATTCAGAAGTGGCCAAAAATATAATTAAGAAATGAATACGCGTCTAGTGTCCCAGACGCGTTCAAACAATGGGTGCCCTTCAATAAATGCGCTAATTCATTATTTACAATGAATTTTTAGAAATTTGGAGATTAGAAGAATTTGTGTCCACCAGTCTCGACGCGGATTAATGAATTTGCGGCTTAGTAAAGGACGTTAATTCTTCAGAACAGAATTGGCGACAACTATGCCGGGCGTTAAATCTTTTGAAAAGAATTAGCGTCCAAGAGTCTGACTCTAATTCAAAACAGCCCCGAAAAATTAGAGAAAAGCCTAGGAAAAATAGAGAAAATAGGGGAAAGTTGAATAATCAAGAAAAATGAGCAAAATCACTCAAATATGTCAATTTGAGGGTCAATTTGGGGCATCACAATGTGATAGGAGATGTACTCAAGGTGATGTCAATTTGGGCGTATCTATAGCTGCTCCACCTTGGCGTCGGCTTTGCAAGGGAGTGACATGGAATGAAATGAAGTGGAACGGAATGAAATGAAGTGGAGTGAAGTGTAATGAAATGAAGTGTAATGGAGTGAAATGAAGTGAAGCGAACCGAAAAGTAGATGTCAATGTGTGATGAGACACGCAATCAACATCACCTGATAAGAATTGGATCAACGGTTCAAGATGCAGCAATCTTGGAGAAGATTCAATGAAAGTAACAATTGTTTGAATAAGGAAGGAGTGTGTACGCAGGCACGAAGGAGATAAAAGAGGGCGATCAACTTCCAGCGCAGTGGAAGTACCCTAGGTCGTAAACCTATAGGTTTCATCATTGGAGAGCGATTACCAGCCAATGTGGACGTGTTACAACCAAGGTGGATCTAAAGGAAAGATTGAATAAAAGGGATAGAAATTCAAACAAATGAGTTTTCAAGGAAACAACCAAAAATGGCAATAAGGCGAACTGAAGACTCAATTCGACATGGAATATTTCATATCTTGAAAATTAATATCAATTGACTCTCAAAATCGAGTTATTAGAGTGATTTTCGCAAAGTTAATTCAAAGTCTTACATGAATACATGTTGGGCTTAAAATAATAAATTAAAATAAATTAAATATAATATAATTAAGGATAATATTGCTAAGCTGTCCAGATTGAGTCAAGATACCAATTTGTGAGCTAATACTAAGTCGAAGTCCATTTATTCACGCACTAACTCGCAAAAGAGAACCATCGTCCCCAGTCTTGGACAGCTCAATTGACTATCCGTGCGACTAAAATTCCTCTGAAATCATCATTATTTTTGATGAAGGGGAACTCAAATTCCAGATTTATCAAAGCCACAAGATCCTTGATATATATAATCTAATAGCGTAGATAACATAGAGTAAAATGCGTATAGGGAAGATGGTGAAGCAATAAGCATTTGGAAACTAAGAAATGTAGTGCGAGCACCGTGGGACCTGAATCATACTCATACGGTGGGACCAAAGAGCTTGTTTATCATGAGGATGACACTCTTGGCATATCATGAGATTTGTTCTTGAAGGATCAGAGCGTAACACATGAATCCGTCTGAAACCTAAAGATAATTAAATATTTTATATTTAGAGCCCATATAAATTTTACGTTCTCTTAATTAAAGCCTAGTACCTTAAACAGTATAGTGAATATGAGTTTAACGAAGTTTATTAAGTAAATTAAATAGATATCTCACTTTAATAATATGTAACTTTTCATAGAAATATTAGAATAAGGTTAATATTAGACCCATTAGAGAGAGAATTCGAAGATCTACCAATTTCATATTGAACATATTTTCAAATTTTGACATTTGATTGGTCAAAAATAAGATAAAAAAATCTTACTCCTTGAGACTCTGTTATCGTTAAGTTTTTGTGAGTTTTTGTGCAAAACTACCCCCTTCTTATCTCCTCTACTCCCCTCCACCTATAAATACCCCCCTAACCTTCTTATTCCACCCACCTCTCCTACGTAACCCCCCTTCCCACCTCTTTCACCTCCCACCCCTCTCTCCCCCTCTCATTCTCTCGCCACTCTCTCTCTCTCTCTCTCGCTCTCTCTCTCTCTCTTTCTCTCACGTTCTCTAACTCCCCCTCTCCCTCTCATTTTTCTTTTGTTTTATATTCATCTCTCTCTCTCTCTCACACACACACACACACATTCTCTCACCTCTCCATCTCTCTTTCTCTCATTTTTTATTCTTTCTCTCTCCTTACTATGTCTCTCTTTCTCTCTCCCCTCTCCTCCCACTCTTTCATTTTTTATAAATAAGTAGAGAAGATAAGATGAGATCGAAATAATAAAAATATTTGACAAAAAATTTGACGGAGAATTTGGGAGCTTACTTGGAACGTTTCGCCCTCCTTTACATAGAAAATCGTCTTACGGGTAAGTTACAAATTGTTTAAATTTTATTATTTGAGGAAGATATAATAAAATAAAAATTATGTTTGGGGTAGGAAAAGTATCTTTTTCTACGTAAGGATTATTATGAAAGCTCGGCGAGATATTAAATTTAATTTGGGAAGTCCACCCTAAAGACAGGTACATGATAAATGGACTGCATGTTATTTGATATTTATATTTCTTTGATTTAACTTTATTTAAAATGTAATGCTTAAGTTAGTGATTTATTTAATGTATTGGACCAATAATTTGTGTTTAAAATTTGTTATTTATTTAGTTATAATTATGTTAATTTTATTTTAATAATTAGACCTGTAGTTTTATATGGTTAAATAATAATTATTTATTTAGTTAATAAATTTGGCCCACTGTCCTATGATTTAAAATTTGATTTATGATATCAAAATATGACTCGATGACAATCAGTTATTTTAACAATTTTAATGACAAGTTTTACGTATCAAAGATAACTATGTAATAAGAAAAAAATATAAATAATTATAATTAATCATAGGGATTGTGTCACTTTAAGGAGGTGTGGGACGACAAACCGTAGTTAGCTTCCGCTACGGGATTAAACCCATTTTCGAAGATAAACGTACTTCTGAAAAATCTGGATCGCAGAATAAGAAAATTATGTAGGAAATGGTGGAGTATTAACTCCCGATCCTGCGCAGTTGATCAAGGCCGACATGCTCCAACATTTAAACCATTTATCTTTATGTCGACGTGTGAATGTCTAGGTATGTGTTTACTACTGCTTATAGTGACGGGATGTCTGTCCAATATGTGCTTATTCAATATGTGATAAATAACTAATGTATTATGTGACTCTGTAAACATGCATGGCTTCATATGAAATTCAGATTTGATATATGATTCTGATATGATCTGAAAATAAATTTATCTATATAAGCTCTGAATTAGTTAAAGTCAGATACGATTTGTTATATGCGTTTTCTTCTACTTTCGCATTCATAGTATATGTACAATCCAATGAAATTGTGTTTAGCTTTATATATATCATGGATTTGCACATGTTAATATATGATAAGCATGTGATTGATTTTAATGCCTACTGAGTCTTTGAATCCACTTCTGTTACCTAACCATTTCAGGAAATTGACGTGTGTACACTTTTACTCCGACGAGCAGTAAGTCGGAGGGTGATCTCGGGCGTAGTTTAGATTTCCGCTATGTAGAATAAGTAGATTTAGTTTGTTTTGAATAATGAATGTAAATATGACTTTTGGGTAGAGATATGTAGAACGTTGTATATGATGTAAATTATGTGTGTTCATCTTATGGAAATAGTATGATTGTGCTTTTGGAATATGTGATGGTTTGGCATTTAACGCCTTGTAAATATCTCGACTCACAACATTCTGTTTGTCCGCTGTGACGTCTCCAGACATGATACGGGATCGCGGGAAGGGGGCGCCACAGATGTTGGTATCAGAGCAAAGTTGTGAGGCTTGGAAACATTTGCAGCCACCGGATTTATACACCATGCCACAAAGATCTTAAGAGTTTATTTTAGAATTTGATGTCAAACCGACCTAGAGTCATACTAATTCGGGTTAGTTCTCCCTTGCAGGATATGGCAAGGAGTGATAGGGTGGAGATAAATACTTCTCCTAAGGAGTCTGCACCCTCAAATGACACATCACAAGGAGTTATCGGAGAAGCAATACATGGCGAGCTTGCTCCCGGTGGGCAGGGTGTGTTGTCTACTCAGAGTGTGTCAGACTTAGGAGGATTCACACAAGCTTTTCAAGGGTTAGTGCAGACCATGCAGTTACAGGCCCAAACTCAGGCGATGATGCAAGCCCAATTACAAACCCATATGCAAGAACAACCACATAGGGCAGCAGGTGCTACCTTGATGGAGAAATTCAAAAAAATGAGTCCTCTTTCTTTTATGGGGGAGAGCCAACCGGAGATTGTGAAAAATTGGGTGAGAGAAATTGAAAAGATTTTCACAGCCATTGGGTGTGAAGAACATGATAAGGTGATATTAGCTACATTTATACTTAAGGACCATGCAGACGAGTGGTGGAGTTCTTCACTTAGGATCACTTTCAGAGATAGAGAGATTGAGATTGGCTGGAATGAATTTCTTGATATCTTCCATGCAAAATTTCTCCCTCAGCATGTGAAGGACAAGTAAGAAGTAGAATTGTTAAATCTGACTCAAGGAGGTATGTCAGTGGCAGACTATAATGCAAAGTTTACTGAATTGGAAAAGTACGCCCCCCATATTTGTTCAGATTAGCTTAGAATGGTAAAGAAATTTGTTAGAGGATTGAAAAATAATGTTAGAAGTAGAGTTGCAATTTTGATCATCAGACTATAGCAGCAGCTTTGAGGAACGCTTTTGTTGTGGAAACTGAATATGGGGAATTCTTAGAAGAAAGACAAAGGGATAATGCTAAAAGGGGCAATCTTAGTTCAGCCGTGAGGAAAGATAAGAAGCCGAAGATGGCATTTTCAGATAGAGTTCAGCCAGTTAAAAGAGATAATATGCCAGTTTGTCAGCAGTGCGAGATGCAGCATAGAGGTAGGAAATGTTGGCGGGCCGCTGAAAAATACTTTTCATGTGGTAAGACTGGGCATATGATAAGAGATTGTCCAAAAAGATCAAGGCAAGAGCAGCAACCACAACAGCAGCGGAGAGTTCAAGCCAGAGTTTATGCATTAACAAAGGAAGATACCTGGGATGCCAATGCAGTAGCTGAAGGTATTGTTCTTATCGATGATATGCATTCTAGAGTTTTATTTGATCCGGGTGCTATACATTCCTTTATTTCTCTGAGATTTGCTGAATTATTGAAAAATAAACAACTTGTGAACACTGATGAGATGTCCATCAACACACCAACTGGGGAGATAGCTAGAACCACTTATGCTATTCCTAGTATTGATGTGGTGATTCAAGGGAGGATTATGCCAGTATGTGTGTATCTGCTAGAAATGATTGATTTTGATGTCATCTTGGGAATGGATTAGTTAGATAGAAATTATACCCTTCTAGATTATCATGGAAAGAAAGTGATTTTTCAAAAACTTGGGGAGCAGATATTTCACTATCAATGTCCAAGGCACCGTTCTAGTAAAACACTAGTTTCAGCCCTTAAGACTTTGAAATGGCTCAGAAGTGGGTGTCAAGGTTATTTGGCTAGTGTAGTGGCTATTCCTTCTAATGAAAATAAGATAATCACCTTAGATATTGATGTTATCAGAGAATTTTCAGATGTATTCCCTGATGAACTTCCAGATTTGCCACCACACCGAGAGGTGGAGTTCAATATTGAACTCTCACTGGGTACTTTATCTATTTCCATCCCTCCCTACAGAATGGCACCAACTGAATTGGCAGAATTGAAGAAATAATTACAAGAACTACTTGATAAGGGGTTTATTCGACCAAGTGTATCCCCTTGGGGTGCACCTATTCTATTTGTTAGAAAGAAAGATGGGTCGCTTAGATTATGCATTGACTATAGGAAGTTGAATCAAGTGACCATTAAGAATAAGTACCCTTTGCCAAAGATTGATGATTTATTTGATTAGCTACGAGCTGCCACAGTATTTTCAAAGATTGATATCAGATCTGGATATCACCAACTAAGGATAAAGGGAGAAGACATCTCGAAAACTGCTTTCAGAGCACGATATGGGCATTATGAATTTATGGTTATGCCATTTGGGTTAACTAATGCACCCGCAGCTTTTATGGATTTGATGAATAGAGTTTTTCAACCATATCTGGATATATTTATAGTGGTGTTCATTAATGATGTGTTGATATATTCTCCTACTATTGAAACTCATCAAGAACATTTGAGGATTGTGTTGGAAACATTAAGAAGTCAACAACTGTATGCAAAATTTAGTAAATGTGAATTTTAGTTGGATAAGGTGCAATTTCTAGGGCATATCATTTCTGGAGATGGAGTGTCTGTCGATCCAACTAAGGTTGAGGCAGTTTTACATTGGAAAAGGCCAAAGAATGCTAGTGAGATTAGGAGCTTTTTGGGTCTTGCAGGTTACTATCGCAGATTTATTGAAGGTTTTTCTTCCATTGCGGCTCCTATGACTAAATTGACTAGGAAAGGAGTTTCTTTTGAGTGGTCAGATAAATGTGAAACGAGTTTTCAAGAATTGAAAATAAGGTTAAATACGGCCCTAGTGCTTACTTTACCTTGTGGATTAGGAGGATTTGTGGTATATATAGATGCCTCTAGAAAATGATTAGGATGCGTCCTAATGCAGAATGGCAAAGTAGTAGCTTATGCATCTAGACAATTAAAGAACCATGAGATGAATTATCCAACACATGATTTGGAGTTGGCGGCAGTGGTACATACTTTAAAAATTTGGCGACATTATTTGTATGGTGAGCAGTTTGAAGTTTTTACAGACCATCAGAGTTTAAAATATATTTTCTCTCAGAAAGAGTTGAATTTAAGGCAGAGAAGGTGGATTGAATTTTTGAAAGATTATGATTTCACATTGAATTACCACCTAGGAAAAGTAAATGTGGTAGCAGATGCACTCAGCAGGAAGAGGTTAATGGCAATCCAGTTACGCCAAATTTGGAAAATGACATCTGATGTAGTGGAGTATTCTCCTGTATGTAAAGAGAAAAATTTATTTCTGGCCCAACTAACTATTCAGTCTACAATGGTTGAACGAATTGTGCAAGCACAACTAAATGATCAACAGTTACAGGGATTGATTGGCACACCGAGATTTACTCAAAGTGCAAATGGAGCAATCAGATTTCAGGGAAGTTTATGTGTACCTCAGAATGAGGAAATAAAAAAAGATCTATTGATTGAGGTGCATAAATCACAATATTCCATTCACCCAAGCAGTACAAAAATGTACAAAAATATGAAGAGACATTTTTGGTGGATTGGCATGAAAAAGGATATAACAGAATTTGTCAGTAAGTGTCTTACTTGTCAACAAGTAAAGGAGGAACATCAAAAGCCAGCAGGACCATTACAATTGATGGAAATTTCACAGTGGAAATGGGAGCATATCACTATAGATTTTGTGATGGGACTACCAATGACTAGGAGAAAACATGATTCTATTTGGGTAATTGTTGACAGGGTTACTAAGTCAGCTCATTTTCTGACAATCACAAAGACACAATTGTTAGAGGATTTAGCCCATTTGTATATCAGAGAGATTGTGAGACTTAATGGTGTGCCTGTGTCTATTATTTCAGATCGGGATGCAAAGTTTATAGCAAAATTTTAGAGGATTTTACAGAAAGCATAGGGTACACAATTAAAATTTAGCTCAGCTTTTCACCCTCAAACAGATGGACAATCAGAGAGAACCATTCAAACATTAGAAGATATGTTGAGGGCGTGCAATTTAGATTGGCGAGGCAGTTGGGATGAGCATCTGGCTTTAATTGAGTTTGCACATAACAACAACCATCATGCAAGTATAGAAATGGCACCATATGAAGCATTATATGGTAGACCATGTAGATCGCCTATTTGTTGGGATGAGGTTGGTGAGCGGAGATTGATTGGGCCACAGATTGTACAAGATTGCATAGAAAAAGTTGATTTAATTAGAAAAAGATTACTTACAGCTCAGAATAGGTAGAAAAGTTATGTTGATCATAGAAGGAGAGATCTACAATTTATTGTCAGGGATCACGTATTTCTGAAGGTTTCGCCTACTAGAGGAGTAATGAGATTTGGCAAGAAAGGCAAGCTCAGTCCAAGGTACGTTAGACCATTTGAAATCTTAAGAAGAATTGGTAAGGTGGCATATCAACTAGCTTTACCACCATCATTGTTAGGAGTTCATGATGTATTCCATGTGTCTATGTTAAGAAAATACATGCCAGACTCATCGCACATTATAGATCATGTGCAGTTAGAAATTCAGTCAGATCTTACATACGAGGAGAAACCAGTTCGCATTCTCGATTGAAAAGAACAAGTGTTGAGAACGAAGATAATTCCATTGGTGAAGGTATTGTGAAAAAATATTTCAGCAGAAGAAGTCACTTGAGAGATGGAAGATGAAATGAGGAAGAGATATCCACAGCTATTCGATACATTGAGTAAATTTTTACATTTTGAGGACGAAATTTGTTTAAGGGGGAGAGATTTGTAACACCCGAATCCGTCCGAAACCTAAAGATAATTAAATATTTTATATTAGAGCCCATATAAATTTTACGTTCTCTTAATTAAATCCCAGTACCTTAAACAGTATAGTGAATATGAGTTTAACAAAGTTTATTAAGTAAATTAAATAGATATCTCACTTTAATAATATGTAACTTTTCATAGGAATGTCATGATAGGGTCAATATTGTACCCATTGGAGAGAGAATTTGAAGATCTACAAGTTTCATGTTGAACATATTTTTAAATTTTGACATTTAATTGGTCAAAAATAAGATAAAAGAATCCAACTCGTTGAGACCCTGTTATTATTAAATTTTTATGGATTTTTATGCAAAACTACCCCCTTCTTATCTCCTCTGCTCCCCTCCACCTATAAATACCCCCCCTAACCTTCTTATTCCACCCACCTCTCCTACGTAACCCCCCTTCCCACCTCTTTCACCCCCCACCCCGCTCCCCCCCTCTCTCTCTCTCTCTCACTCTCTCTCTCTTTCTCGTACGTTCTCTAACTCTCCCCCTCCCTCTCATTTTTCTTTTATTTTATTTTCATCTCTCTCTCTCTCACACATTCTCTCACCTCTCTGATGCGGGACGGGACCGAAAGGGCTAGGACCTACGAATGCAATGAAGTGCGGCCAGCACTCGCACGCCAAAGGCAAGCCGGGCGGCTGACCTCCGTAGCGTTCCTCCGGGTGCAGGCGTCTCTCAACAAGCAATCCAAGCCCAACGACCGTCCCTATGAGGGAAGCGTGGGGATCTCAGCGGCTAAGGAACCGTCGAATGACTAGGGGAGTCTAATTCGAGCTCGGTGCTCATTAGGGGCGCGGGACGGGTGCTCTCAACTCACATTCGCGCGGTGAATTACAAAAAAATGGCTAGGATCCTACACGCTCACGCGACATATAGAATAGCATACTAGTAAAGCAAAGCAACAGAGTAGGAGCGTCGCGCGTACCTCCACGCCTAGGCGTGGGGAAGAACCCCGGCCGAGAACAACAACCCCGATACACACGACAACAATAATACACTCCAACCAAAAATGCCCACTCCTCGCAGGGAGATAACAGGCTACAACAATAGAATTCGGGGCTGCCGATGCACGGGCTGACGGGCGGCACTCGGTGAAGGGTTGGCCGCGAAGAGGTTCCCGAACGGTAATCTGCCGGTTCGCAGCCGCGCGCAGGTCGGCGGCGAACTCTACCACGAGCCGGTCCGGAGTCCGAATGGGACGCCGTCAGTGGGAGTGCGAAGCTAGGTCACAGGAGGACGCGTCGGCCAAAGCGGGCGTGCATATTCACACCGTGGTGGCCGTGAGGTCTTCTGCAATCCGTGACTGGTCTCCTGCACACAGAACAGCGCGCTCGCACGGTAAAAATGATAACTTGTTGCTCCGGTAGGCGAGCGGGGCGCCGCTTGAGGGAGGACGTCGGGGACGCAGAGCAACAGGTCCCGACCGAAGGGCTCGGTCAGATCTGGTCGAGGTTGGCCGGGAGAGTCTCTGCAAGTCGTTGCTGATTCGGGGGTCGGACTGCACAGGTTGATCTGCGCGGTCCCACGAGAATGAACGCCACGCACAGCACGATCGTCGAAATGAGGCGAGACTTGCGGCGTTGGAAAGAGGACAAAAAGTTGTTCGAACCATCAGAAGATGAGCCTCATCACATCACCAGGCTGGGCGCAGTCGCAACAGTGGTAAGCTTCTATCTTTTGGGCGATCAGTCGGATAGAGGTACGATGGCCGTGGTGAAATTTTCTGAAACGGGGTCGGAATCCGACGAAACCACCTGGGTTGGTTCCGGGACGCCGAGGGCTACAACGTTGAAGAAGAAGACTTGGGCAGAAAACGATGGAGAAATCGTGACAGGAACAGCACCCAACTGCACCCTCTGGACGGGTTGATTCGAATGGATTCTGCGCAGTCGTGGGAGAACGGGTGCCACGAACAGTACCGAAGTCGAAACGAGGCGAGACCACCTCTGGATCGAAGAGGACTCAGAGAGGAACAAACTCACAGAAGAACTCTCGGCCTGATTCGCACTGTGGACGTCGTGGTCGCCTCTGCAAGTAGGGCTTCAATTCTGCCTCGGATCTGCAGGGTGCAGATTATCTTGATCTTCAAGCTTGATGGAGGAGATGAAGACGAGGGCTTGCGAGGGCGGCGTGGATGAACGCAGAGGATAGATGCCTTGGCGTCGCACCAAGGGGATGGGGAGTCGCACCCCGGGCTTGATCCCGTCGCAGGAGCAAGGAGGAAGAGAGGGGGAACCTCGGCGTCGCACCGAGGGGATGGGGAGTCACACCCCGGGCTTGCTCCCGTCGCAGGAGCAAGGAGGAACAGGGAGGAGGGCGCAGCCACCTTCAAGGAGAATCAGCAATTTTTTTTTCTTCATTCATAATAATTCCTCCAAATAAAATACAAAGCTTTTATATGGGGAGGGGGAATGCTAGGGTTGAAACCCTAGCCACAAGGGAAAGGGGGGGTGCGCAATGTGGCATGGGGGAAAGGGGGGGGGTGCGCACATTGGCTAGGGGGGGAAAGGGGGGACGCACAACTCCTAGATTCTAGGAGGGAATTGGGGAAGGGGGGCGGCCAAAGGAGGGAGGGGGTGGTCGGATGGGGAAGGGAAAGGGGGGGGGTGCGCACCCCACTCCTAGAAAGTAGGAGTGGGGGCGGCTGCCACCTCCACCTCTTGGAGGAGATGAAGGGGGCGCCCAAACCCTAGCCCACAAGGAGGGGGGCGCAAATCCCCATGGGCCATCACATGTGGGAAGGTGGTCAGCCCAAATGGGCCAAGAAGGTGGATCACAAGGTGGCCCACTCTCCCCTATGCCTAACTAATAAGCCTAACATCACCCAATGGAAGCCTAATTGGCCCCAATTGGCCTACAAAGGTCCACAATAATGATAAGAGTGTCCACGCAGGGACTAAACCAAGGCCCAGCATGGCCTAAAGCATAAAATAACTAAACATAACTCTGCTCGTCCGCCAAGTGATCGCCGAGCCAAAGGGATGCCGGCGAGATCCATGTACTCCGTCGTGAAGTGTGGCGCGTGTCCTCACCAATTCTCCCCGGGTGGGAAGAACTCGACCCTGTCGAGTAAGGGTCCTGGTCGCTCCAGTAGCGCTCCAACAAATCCAGGTCGATCCTCTCTAGCTCTGCACGTGTGATCCAGGTGTCGCCTGTCGCGGGGCATCCTCTCCAACGCACTAGGAAGCGCTGGTAGGCTCCGCTCCTGGTAATGGTTATCTGCTCATCCAGTATACAATCTATATATTCGCGTTTCTGTAATGCGGCTGGAAGAGGTGGACGCTCAGAAGGTGTAACACTCTCAACAGGAGGGGAGGGCTCAAGAGGCTCACTGGGAATCACCGCGGGGTCCCGATATGCCACCAAATCTGAGACATTGAACGTCGAACAGATCCCATAGCCTTCGGGCAGCTCAATCTCATGCGCATTCGACCCAATTTGCTTCAAGACTCGGAAGGGTCCAGCATCGCGGGCCTGGAGTTTCTTCACGGCCCCCGAAGGAAACCGTTCAGGTCTGACCCTGATCATGACGTACTCTCCCTTACGGAACTCACGGGTGTGCCGATGCGCATCAGCTAACTCCTCATAACGTGCGTTGCTGGCCTCAAGGTGGTGATGATGCAGACTCCGAATAAGATGGGTAGACTCATACCTACGTGAATGCAGGGGTGGTCCTGGACATCCAAATATGGATCTAATAGGCCTATGACATCTACCAGACTTGACAACATGGGGAGGACCTGGACAACCAAAGTATGACCTATCATGCACATGTGTCCTACTAAATAGGGTAGACTCAGGAGGACGACTAACCCCAAACTTACTCATGACATTACCCCTATATGATGAGGGACATGGAGAAACATGAGAGAGAGACATGTGTTCCTGGCCTCCTAAACTCTGGCGTCTGGAGTATGCAAGGTGAGGTGTTGGCTAGCAGGTTTGGATAGGGTGTGATGATATACCTCCTCGACAAGGTGGGGAAGAGAATATGAGTCGAGAGGCTCACTAGGGAGGGGATCGAATGGATCAAAGAAATGATGACCCCTCCCGACAGGTCCCTTCACTATACTTGCCCATGTGCGACATTCGCCCAGGTGCAGATGATCACCGTCAGGCGCTCTAATGTATGGGGCAAGAGGCTCATGAGGAAGGCAAGGAAGGCAAGGCTCCACCCTCGGGACCGTGATACCATAAGAGGGGACAAAATCAACCTCCACGGGTATGGGAAAGAATAAAAGGACCTCGGAGGTGATATGTCCTATGGTGTAGACCGAGGTAATAGACCCCAAAGCAGGGAGTGTAAAGCTATGACTATAGGGTTGGTCAGACCCTAAGGTCAACATATATGTCAACTCCCATTGACAATCTAAACTCCTAAGGAAGCCCTTCACATTTTCAAGAAAGCAGAAGGACCGAAAAGTGGTGTGAAAGGAGTCAAGGGGTACAATTGGGAGGGCTGGTCCCATGGGTGTATAGCAAGGAATGGAGACATCTAGAAGTGGACCCTCCCTTAGCCAGCTAGCTAAAGACTCTCCAATGACCAGTTCACCCTCGGAAGGTAAGAATGGCTCTATATGAGGGTCTAAGGGTGAAGCATCTCTCTCGGGAATGGAAACAGAGTCCTCTATGATGTGGAGGGGCCCCTGGCTCTCAGTCGAGGGTCTCAGGCCGAGAGTGTCGGCCCTAACTTCCAAAGGTTCAGGCACGACTGGGTGCTCCATGGGGTCACTCCCTAACTCCTCGACCTCAGTTAGGTACTCCTCAATCAACTCCTGTTCAGCCTCGTAAATCACTGGAACAAAAGGCGGAGTGGATCGCTGGGGGTGGGTGGCTAGCGACACGGAGGTGGTCGGCGCAGCGCCGTCGTGGAAGACAAACTCGCCTGGAAGGTGAGATGGGTGTAAGGTGCAGGTCCTCCTGTCCAGGTCGATGGTCGCTCTTCTCTCCTCCAACCAAGTTTGCCCTAAAATGATGCATGGACCAGCAAGTGTGTCGATCTTACACCATGCACCATCGTGATATAGAACGGGGCCAAACCATCGTTGAAACTCAACAAAAGCTAAGCCACCGCAGAGAACAATCTCCCCAGTCTTAGAGAGAGACTCAACAATGTCCTGTGAGACATAATTATATGGAACCCTACTGATGAAGTCGATCTCCGTATGCAACCCATTAGGTAGGATGGCCACGGACATGACAGGGCGCTGAAACGACTCGGTCATCGGTATAGGGATCGGGTCTCCCGACGACTGAGTGGTAGGGGCGACACCCAGGGGTCGTGCCATAAGAGCGTCGAATCGGGCCAACAGGGATGACCAATCTGACACGTGGGCACGAGGAACCACCATGGGGCTGGCGGGGGGGCAGGACATGCAAGACTCAACGAGACAAGGATAAAACTCTAACTAGACACAAACCTAAAATGACAATGCAATGGTAGGTTACCTAGATGAACTAAGAGACTCAATGCACCCTAGACAACCTAAAGACTCAAATGACCTAAGACCCCAATTTGTTAGAACAAACTGGTTCCCTAAGCTCTGATACCACTTTGATGCGGGACAATATGCTCTGATACCAATTTGATGCGGGACGGGACCGAAAGGGCTAGGACCTACGAATGCAATGAAGTGCGGCCAGCACTCGCACGCCAAAGGCAAGCCGGGCGGCTGACCTCCGTAGCGTTCCTCCGGGTGGAGGCGTCTCTCAACAAGAAATCCAAGCCCAACGACCGTCCCTATGAGGGAAGCGCGGGGATCTCAGCGGCTAAGGAACCGCCGAACGACTAGGGGAGTCTAATTCGAGCTCGGTGCTCATTAGGGGCGCGGGACGGGTGCTCTCAACTCACATTCGCGCGGTGAATTACAAAAAAATGGCTAGGATCCTACACGCTCACGCGACATATAGAATAGCATACTAGTAAAGCAAAGCAACAGAGTAGGAGCGTCGCGCGTACCTCCACGCCTAGGCGTGGGGAAGAACCCCGGCCGAGAACAACAACCCCGATACACATGACAACAATAATACACTCCAACCAAAAATGCCCACTCCTCGCAGGGAGATAACAAGATACAACAATAGAATTTGGGGCTGCCGATGCACGGGCTGACGGGCGGCACTCGGTGAAGGGTTGGCCGCGAAGAGATTCCCGAACGGTAATCTGCCAGTTCGCAGCCGCGCGCAGGTCGGCGGCGAACTCTACCACGAGCCGGTCCGGAGTCCGAATGGGACGCCGTCACTGGGAGTGCGAAGCTAGGTCACAGGAGGACGCGTCGGCCAAAGCGGGCATGCATATTCACGCCGTGGTGGCCGTGAGGTCTTCTGCAATCCGTGACCGGTCTCCTGCACACAGAATAGCGCGCTCGCACGGTAAAAATGATAACTTGTTGCTCCGTAGGCGAGCGGGGCGCCGCTTGAGGGAGGACGTCGGGGACGCAGAGCAGCAGGTCCCGACCGAAGGGCTCGGTCAGATCTAGTCGAGGTTGGCCGGGAGAGTCTCTGCAAGTCGTTGCTGATTCGGGGGTCGGACTGCACAGGTTGATCTGCGCGGTCCCACGAGAATGAACGCCACGCACAGCACGATCGTCAAAATGAGGCGAGACTTGCGGCGTTGGAAAGAGGACAAAAAGTTGTTCGAACCATCAGAAGATGAGCCTCATCACATCACCAGGCTGGGCGCAGTCGCAACAGTGGTAAGCTTCTATCTTTTGGGCGATCAGTCGGATAGAGGTACGATGGCCGTGGTGAAATTTTCTGAAACGAGGTCGGAATCCGACAAAACCACCTGGGTTGGTTCCGGGACGCCGAGGGCTACAACGTTGAAGAAGAAGACTTGGGCAGAAAACGGATGGAGAAATCGTGACAGGAACAGCACCCAACTGCACCCTCTGGACGGGTTGATTCGAATGGATTCTGCGCAGTCATGGGAGAACGGGTGCCACGAACAGTACCGAAGTCGAAACGAGGCGAGACCACCTCTGGATCGAAGAGGACTCAGAGAGGAACAAACTCACAGAAGAACTCTCGGCCTGATTCGCACTGTGGACGTCGTGGTCGCCTCTGCAAGTAGGGCTTCAATTCTGCCTCGGATCTGCAGGGTGCAGATTATCTTGATCTTCAAGCTTGATGGAGGAGATGAAGACGAGGGCTTGCGAGGGCGGCGTGGATGAACGCAGAGGATAGATGCCTTGGCGTCGCACCAAGGGGATGGGGAGTCGCACCCCGGGCTTGATCCCGTCGCAGGAGCAAGGAGGAAGAGAGGGGGAACCTCGGCGTCGCACCGAGGGGATGGGGAGTCACACCCCGGGCTTGCTCCCGTCACAGGAGCAAGGAGGAACAGGAAGGAGGGCGCAGCCACCTTCAAGGAGAATCAGCAATTTTTTTTCTTTCATTCATAATAATTCCTCCAAATAAAATACAAAGCTTTTATATGGGGAGGGGGAATGCTAGGGTTGAAACCCTAGCCACAAGGGAAAGGGGGGGTGCGCAATGTGGCATGGGGGAAAGGGGGGGTGCGCACATTGGCTAGGGGGGGAAAGGGGGGATGCACAACTCCTAGATTCTAGGAGGGAATTGGGGAAGGGGGGCGGCCAAAGGAGGGAGGGGGTGGTCGGATGGGGAAGGGAAAGGGGGGGGGTGCGCACCCCACTCCTAGAAAGTAGGAGTGGGGGCGGCTGCCACCTCCACCTCTTGGAGGAGATGAAGGGGGCGCCCAAACCCTAGCCCACAAGGAGGGGGGCGCAAATCCCCATGGGCCATCACATGTGGGAAGGTGGTCAGCCCAAATGGGCCAAGAAGGTGGATCACAAGGTGGCCCACTCTCCCCTATGCCTAACTAATAAGCCTAACATCACCCAATGGAAGCCTAATTGGCCCCAATTGGCCTACAAAGGTCCACAATAATGATAAGAGTGTCCACGCAGGGACTAAACCAAGGCCCAGCATGGCCTAAAGCATAAAATAACTAAACATAACTCTGCTCGTCCGCCAAGTGATCGCCGAGCCAAAGGGATGCCGGCGAGATCCATGTACTCCGTCGTGAAGTGTGGCGCGTGTCCTCACCACTCTCCATCTCTCTTTCTCTCATTTTTTTATTCTTTCTCTCTCCTAAATCTTTCTCTCTCTCCTCTGCTCCCACTCTTTCATTTTTTATAAATAAGCAGAGAAGATAAGATGAGATCGGAATAATAAAAATATTTGACAGAAATTTTGACGGAGAATTTGGGAGCTTACTTGGAACGTTTCGCCCTCTTTACGTAGAAAATCATCTTACGGGTAAGTTGCAGGTTGTTTGAATTTTATTATTTGGGAAAGATATAATAAAATAAAAATTATGTTTGAGGCATGAAAAGTATATTTTCCTACGTAAGGAATATTACGAAAGCTCGGGCGAGGTATTAAATTTAATTTGAGATGTCCACCTTAAAGGTAGGCACATGATAAATCGATTGTAGGTTATTTGATATTTATATTTCTTTGATTTAACTTTATTTGAAATGTAATGTTTAAGTCAGTGATTTATTTAACATATTGGACCAATAATTTGTGTTTAAAATTTGTTATTTATTTAGTTATAATTATGTTAATTTTATTTTAATAATTAGAAGTGTAGTTTTATATGGTTAAACAATAATTATTTATTTAGTTAATAAATTTGGCCCACTGTCCTATCATTTAAAATTTTATTTATGATATCAAAATATGGCTCAATGACAATCAGTTATTTTAACAATTTCAATGACAAGTTTTACGTATCAAAGATGACTATGTAATAAGAAGAAAAAAATATAATAATAATAATAATTAAGCATAGAGACTGTACATGCCACTTTAAGGAGGCGTGGGGCGACAAACCCTAGTTAACTTTCACTACGGGATTAGGCCCATTTTCAAGGACAAACAGACTTCTAAAAAATTCAGAACTCAGAATAAGAAAATTATCTAGGGAATGGTGGAGTATTAACTCCCGATCCTGCGCAGTTGATCAAGGCCTACATGAAGTCCCGCAATCAATGACACCCAAGAGGGGGGTGAATTTGGTGTTTACAAACTTTTTAAAAATTCTTATCCTAATTAAACAAGTGTGAAAAATAGCCGAATGAAAATATAGATCTATATGTAAACACTTAGATCTAATAAAATCTATCACACTCAACCGATCTTAGGTACGGTGGCGGAGGTGAAAATCCGAAGATTCTACTCACGCAAGATGTTATCTTCCTGACAAGGTTTGCTTTGTCGATCCGAACCCACCTTTTAATATACCCGAGATTTAATATGAGAATGATAAATTATGCTAGATCTAACTTAAACAAAACAACCAAATAAATCTACGCGTGTGCTAGCACAGAATGGAGATAGAAGAAAATGAACAAACCACACAATGGACAGTGATTTTTAGGTGGTTCGGATGCAACAACGGCAACCTACGTCCACCCCTCACGATCTGTGAGGATTCACACACTATCTTGCAAAGGATTACAAGATCAACACACACACACACACACACTTGTGGAGAGTTCGGAACTCCCACGACGGTGCACACTCACCAAACCACACATGGATCTGAAAGATCCACGACACAAACACACACTGATCTAAACAGATCCACACACACTAGAGTGTTTAGAGATTATACATAACAACACTTGAAGCTCAAATAGAAATGGAAGGAGAAACACTAAAAGAAAAATTCCAAACGAAAGCTCCCCCTTAGTGGATGAAGATTGATTTGATGAAGCTTGCTCTACAGCTTGATCTTCTCTTGAATGGCTTCAGGATGATCTTCAAAAGCTTGGAGATGGATGAAGAAGTTCTTCCCTGAAACACTGTTCACGGAGCTACAGTGGCACTTCTCTTTCTCCCCTTGATAGCCTCCTTCTGTGATTAGGGTTTTTGACCCCAAAGTAATGTTTTTATAGATCTTGGATGGTCAAGGGACAAGCCAGAAACCAGATCCACAAATCATGGCATGTCTGGTGACTTTGGGATTAAACAAACCCAATGAAAGAGGCTTCCCACGTTAAAGAACACAAGTCAACAATTGTTGCCTCGAAGCTGGCGGTCGACAGACTACATGGGGCGGTCGATCGAATTTTTACAGAAATGAAGCTTTCAACGCTGGGTAAACCGGTCGACCGGCCCCTGACCGGCGGTCGACCACTACCTGGAAAACTTGCAATTTCAATGGAGTTAGCCAATGAATCATACTCGGTGAGCAAATTATCGTATGACCATATCTTGTTCCAATCACTATGAATTGCTTGAACTTATCCACGGCATTTCTTGAAGCATGGTAGATTTAGGCATTTGCATGATTAAGAAAGGCTTTGAAAGTAGTTTAAGCAAGTTATTACTTAGATTGTAATATCGGAGTTTTGTTATCATCAAAATCATCTGGAGAGACTCAACAATCTCTCCCATTTTGATGATGACAAAACTCTAGATTACAAGAGTAATGGCATGCTTTGAAAACCACATTGCGTACGGGTAGTGCATCAAACCAAAGATTCTTCATCGTACAAGGCAGCGTAAACCATTCAGTATATGCAAGCCATTTTGTTTGCCAAGAAAGATGGGAAATGAGAAATAAGAGCCAACAATTTGAGATCAAACACCAATTGCATTCATTTCATCATTTCATTACAGAGTACATTGATGCTTGAGAGAATGCAAGACGCTAGACACTAGACATATGCGACAAAGCAAATGCAAAACTGACACAATGATCCTCACCATGATCATGCATATAAACATACAAACATACCGACATATATATATAAGACCTGTACTACTACTTCTCCCCCTTTGGCATCATCAAAAGGGGATAGGATAGACGAAAGGAGGACCTAAAAGGCACAAGACAAAGGTACAGTAGTCTAGAGGGAGGAAGCAAAAGAAAAATCCTCGTGGGGCATCTGTAGGAGGCTGATCCTCTGGAGGAGGAGGCTGATATCCAAAGCAGTGGCGGATGTCCTCAAGAGAATGATCTTGAACCTGAAGACTATCCTGAATACGACCAATGGAGAGGTCACGAGCCGCATCACGGTGCTGCATTCCAAGAAGTGTCATGTTCATGATGTGGAAGGCCTGGTTGGAATCAGCAACGCTGCCTGTGAGGCTAGTCATATGGGTGGAGAGTGTGGTCATCTGAGTGGAGAGAGTGTCTAGAACGGTGGAGAAGGAATCCATGCGACTTGACATAGTGTCAATCACATTACCCATATTGTCGATGCGATCCCCAAAGGTAGAAAGTTGATCCTCAAAGGTATCCACTCGAGTTTCCAGTCTAGTAAACCGCCTGTCAAAAGTCTCATAATCTACCCAAGAGTGCTGTGCGGCCCCCTGAGTAGAAGACTCTCCATGATAGAACTGTGGTGGAGGAGGCACCTCGGGATCCATATGGTGAGGTGAAGGTGGAGGAGGCTGCTCCTCAGCCTGAACTGGAGGGGGAACATCCCCTTGATCCTGCTGCTGCTCTTGTTCCTGCTCTTCCTCACTATCAACTTCTTCTCCATAAACAGGCACATCCCGGCGTAACTCACCATCGGGACCATAGTAATATCCAAAATCTATAAAGATCTTATGCTTATTGTATATGTTATCTTGTCGAACATAAATGAACTGTTTATTTGCCAAATTGATCCCAACATAGATGAATATGCCGGTCAATTGTGAAGCATAAGGCAATGATCGCCGCAAATTGGTTCGGCAAGTTCCAATGAGAGTAGTCATGAGGAGACCCATGTTGACTTGAATCCCATTCATAACATTGTAAAACAGGAACCTGTGAACCTCTGTCACTTCATTTCTACTATCACTCTTTGGATAAATGAGGGAAGTAAACATATGGTGCAATATACGCTGCAATGGTGGAAAATTATTTGCATTCAATACAAATAAGTTGCTGACACCATGCACGTAATCACAACTGGTCATAGCAAGAAAGGTTTCCTCAACAGCACCATGACCAAAAACCATGTCGGCTCCTCTAGCCGTAACTCCTAGACCCCGCTCAAACAGATCGGGAGTAATATGAATCTCAACCCCTTGAACAACTGTAAATAATTCCTCATTCCTTTCGATCAAATTCTCATAAAACTGCTGCACTAGATTGGGGTAATATCGGGTATATCTAGTGACCAAATCAGTCCAGCCTGGTTGAATCTCAAAGACAGCATATAAATCGGGCAAAATCTCGTTCACCTCATTGAAGTCGACCAGTCGAGGGTCGATAATAGGGCGAGGAGGCAACCGAGGTGCACGACGAGGTGCAGGTGCTCGCTGTGGTGGAGGAGTCGGGGCCTCTCGTCTCTGGCCACTAGCTTCCCCTTGGGCAGAACACCGAGAGCTTCGTCTAGGTGGCATCCCGAACTAGAAGATCTGGTGGAAACCCTTGAAGAGAAGACCCTCGTCCTGGGGGATGAAGATAGACTAAAAGACAATCCAAGGTCTTGCAATAGCCTTCTCCACAATCTGGAACCTAGGAAGTAGCTCCACGAACGCACGAACGGCCGAATGGAGTTCATCTCGAAATCATGACAAACACGTCGGATCTTGTGCAGGTGGACGAATGATGAGGTTTAGGGGCTTGGGAGGTGGATATATGTAGTTCTAGAGTTAGGAAATGGGGTATGAGAGAGAGTGGGGGAGATAGAATGAGAGAATAGGGTGATAGGACCCTGTATAAGATGGCTCGATTGAGGTTCCGACCGGGCCTGTTCGCCGCCACTGGTCGACCGGTGTGGGTCTATCGGTCGACCGCTAGACGCAAAAATCCCCATTTTTGTAATTTTTTTTGTTTCTTTTTCTTTTTCTTTTTTTATATGTGGGGAACATCATCTGACCTTCTGATTGAAACTATCAACATGAAGTGGAGAGAAAGAGAAGAGATGGAGATTTGAGGAAAGTTCTCTAACTCCCCCTCAGAAGTTGCCTTAGGTCCGGCATCACTGGGTCCACATTTAATTAACCAAGGAAAATCTTGCCTTAGAAATATTTTTCAAGGAGGTCTATATGTATAAATACATTCAAGCATGCAAGAGTGTATGTGAACACACAAGGTATTAAAAGTAAATACATACAATATGCATGTTAATTTACCCTTGATGCATATGAGTTTCTACAAGTGCAATTCTTATCCTTAATGCAGACCTATGTATGTATGCTCTCACCCTTGCACATCCCAAGTTTTCTTCTTATCTTGCTAAATTGATCCTGGTTTAGGGGTTTTGTGAAAATATCAGCTAGTTGATTGTGTGTGTCAATAAAATTCAATTCAAAGACCCCTTTTCCTACATGATCTCTCAGAAAATGATGTCGAATGTCAATGTGCTTTGTCCTAGAATGTTGAACAGGGATTTTTGACAAGCTGATTGCACTGGTATTATCACACAAGATTGGCACACATTTCATTTCAACATCCAAATCAAGCAATTGATTTTTGATCCAAAGTACTTGGGCTCGCAACTTTCGGCGGCTACATATTCAGCCTCAGCCGTTGAGAGAGCTACTGAATGTTGCTTCTTGGAGGCCCATGAGACTAGGCACCCACCAAGAAACTGACAGTACCCACTAGTACTTTTGCGATCTACAATACATCCGGTATAATCCGCATCGGTGTATGCGATCAAATCAAATGAACTACCGATGGGAAACCACAAGCCATAGTCTATGGTGCCAATTAAATATCAAAAAATGCGTTTAACAGCCATTAGATGAGATTCTTTAGGACATGACTGAAAGCGTGCACATAGACATACACTGAATTGAATGTCAGGGCGGCATGTTGTGAGATACAATAGTGATCTGATCATACCTCGAAACAGTGTAGGATCTACAATTTTACCATTTTCATCTTTGTCTAACTTCGAGGTTGTGGCCATCAGAGTTGACAGGGGTTTTGCTTCAGCCATCCCAAATTTCTTTAAGAGCTCCAGTGTGTACTTAGCTTGATTGATGAAAATGCCTTCGGGCATTTGCTTCACCTGTAATCCAAGAAAGAAGTTTAGTTCACCCATTAAGCTCATCTCAAATTCTCCTTGCATGATTTCTACAAATTCTTCACATAAGATATTGTTAGTAGCTCCAAAAATAATGTCATCCACATATACTTGAACTACTAATATGTCTTTACCTGATTTCCTTTTGAAGAGTGTTTGGTCAACCTTACCTCTTTTGAAACTATTTTCATGAGGAATGAAGTGAGCCTTTCATACCATACCCTTGATGCTTGCTTTAACCCGTACAAGGCCTTCTGCAATTTGTACACATGCTTTGGATGCTTTGAATCTTCAAAACTTGGAGGTTCCTCTACAAAAACATCCTCCTTGATGTAACCGTTAAGAAATGCAGATTTAACATCCATTTGAAACAGTTTGAACTTCAAAGAGCAAGCATAGGACAGTAAAATCCGGACTGCTTCTAGTCTAGCAATCGGTGCAAAAGACTCATCAAAATCATTACCCATCTCCTGGCTATATCCTTTGGCCACAAGTCGGGCCTTGTTCCTAACAACTAATCCCATATCATTTAACTTATTTCTGAAAACCCAACGGATTCCAATTATGGGATGATCCTTAGGACGCGGCACGAGAGTCCACACTTTATTCCTTTCGAACTGGTGTAGCTCTTCATGCATAGCCTGAATCTAGGATTCATTTTGAAGAGATTCATGGATATTCTTAGGCTCTTCTTGTGAAATTAAGGCCATCAAATCCTTTTCTTCTAATTGCCTTAATGAAGACCTAGTTCTTACCCCATCTTCAAGATTACCTATGATGTTTTCAGCTGGATGATCCTTTAAGAACGTAGAAGAGCTGGGCAAGTCGAGGTGCTGCACTTGTTGCTCTTAAAGCATTTCAATTAGAGGATCTTCATCCTCTTCACTCTTGCTGGGGATCCCTTCAGTTGGTTCATCCTTGCCCTTGGCATCATTGGAACATCTGGAATTTTCATCTTCATCCATAATTTCAATAGATTGATTTGTCAGTTTTAGCTCAGATTCATCAAAAATCACATGAGGACTTTCCTCAACAACCAAAGTCCTCTTATTAAACAATCGATAGGCTCTTGAGTTAAGTGCATAACCTAGAAAAATTTCTTTGTCACTTTTCTCATCAAACTTACCTAGGTTGGACTTACCATTGTTCAAGATGAAACATGGGCATCCAAAAGGTTTAAGATGAGAAATATTTGGTTTCTTACCCTTGTAGAGCTCATAAGGAGTTTTCTTTAAACTGGGCATTACCATCACCCTGTTGATGATGTAACACGTTGTACTAACCGCCTCAGCCTAAAAATATTTTGGTAGAGAATTTTCACTTAACATGATCCGCGCCATGTCTATCAATATTTTATTTTTCCTCTCCACTACTCCATTTTGTTGGGGCGTTCTTGGTGATGAAAAGTTGTGCGTGTACTCCTGCTCTTCACAAAAATTGCTGAACTCATGATTTTTAAATTCACCACTATGATCACTTTGGATTGTAGTGATAAGGTAGCCTCTATCATTTTGGATTTTCTTATAAAACACTTCAAACTCCATCAAGGCATCACTTTTATTGGCTAAAAATAGTACCCATGTAAATCTGGAGTAGTCATCAACAATAACAAATCCAAATGATTTACCTCCTAGGCTGGATGTCCTAGTAGGGCCAAATAGATCAAGATGCAGCAATTCTAGAGGTCGGGAGGTAGAAACAATATTCTTATTTTTGAAAGATATGCGTGTTTGCTTGTCTTTTGTGCAAGCCTCACAGATTATCACTTTCAAATTTTAATTTTGGCAAACCATTCACGAAGTCATGTTTTGACAACTTGGAGATTACTCCAAAACTAGCATGACCTAGTCTTCGGTGCCATAGCCATGCACTATCATGATTGTTTGCGACCAAGCACACATCATCACCAGAAACATCATCTAGATCAATAGTATAGACATTGTTATTTCTCTTGTCGATGAATCTGATTTCATTGGAAGTTTTATTTATGACAAGGCAGTGGGTTTCGTCAAAAATAATTTTAAAGCCCTTGTCACACAATTGGCTTATGCTCAACAGGTTGTGATTTAAACCTTTCACTAAAAGGACATTTTCAATCAAGGTTTCAGAATTCTTATCTATGTTGTCAAATCCAATTATTTTACCTTTATCCTTTCCACCAAAGACAACTGAGCCTCCATCTTTATCTTGCAGCATAGAGAATGCCTTCTTGTCCCCTGTCATATGTCTTGAACAACCGTTGTCCAAGTACCATTTGTTCCCCCTGGCTTCAAGGCATATCTGCAAGAGATAAATTTCTCATCCAATTATTTTTGGTATCCAAACTAGTTTTTGACGGGATCATCATCGACATCGGACTTGATCTTCTGTCTTAAAATATTTGTAATTTTTTTTATTTTTACATAAGGGTCATTGAAGTTTGTCTTTTGATATCCCTGAGTGTCTTTAAGGGAGTTATAATGAGTCATAGGTGTCTTTTCATATTCCTAGGCATCAAAGAGTCTTAGAGTTTTTAAGGGAGTTATAATAAGTCATAGGTGTCTTTTCATATTTCTAGGTATTAAAGAGTCTTAGATTTTTTAAGAGAGTTATAAATAGTCATAGGTGTCTTTTCATATTTCTAGGCATTAAAGAGTCTTAGAGTTTGTCCTTTGATCTTCTTTGTGAAGTCTATAAAAAGAGTCTTGTAGTCCTTATTTGAAGCAATAGAATGAAGAAAAAACATAGTTTAGCTATGGCTATGAGTGTTCTTACAGATTTTTGGAATCCCGGGTGAGAGGCCCAACCCCACTTCGCCCCGCCATGGAGGTCGTCCGTGAAGCTCCGGTGCATCGTCTTCGAGAAGAGGACGGGTGTGAGGCCCCATCGAAGCTTCACGATCTTCCTCCTTTATCGTTCAACTGCCGTCGTCGTCCATCACCACCGCCACCACCGCCGTGCCAACTGTAACGCCTACAATCGCCATCACTGCAGAGAAGAATTGAAGAGCGCAACTGCGTCGTCCCTGAGATAGGGATTGGTGTGAGGCCCCAGCCGAGCTCCTCAGTCTTCTCTAGTCACCTCGCCTTCCTGCTCTCCGGCTGATAGTTGGAAGTTCTTCCTCTACCTCGTCTCACATCAAATGGTATCAGAGCAAGTCGTCCGGTTTGTCCCAACAAGCCGGGGTCCTGCGATTCGAGATTCGAGATTCAAGATTTGAGGTTCGAGGTCGAACCTTCTCCAAGCGGAGGGGTTTGACGGGATCATCATCGACATCGGACTTGATCTTCCGTCTTAAAATATTTATACATTTTTTATTTTTACATAAGTGTCTTTGAAGTTTATCTTTTGATATCCCTAAGTGTCTTTAAGGGAGTTATAATGAGTCATAGATGTCTTTTCATATTTCTAGGCATCAAAGAGTCTTAGAGTTTTTAAGGGAGTTATAATGAGTCATATGTGTCTTTTCATATTTCTAGGCATTAAATAGTCTTAGAGTTTTTAAGAGAGTTATAAATAGTCATAGGTGTCTTTTCATATTTCTAAGCATTAAAGAGTCTTAGAGTTTGTCCTTTGATCTTCTTTGTGAAGTCTATAAAAAGAGTCTTGTAGTCCTTATTTGAAGCAATAGAATGAAGAAAAAATACAGTTTAGCTATGGCTATGAGTGTTCTTCCAGATTTTTGGAACCCCGGGTGAGAGGCCCAACCCCACTTCGCCCTGCCATGGAGGTCGTCCGTGAAGCTCCAGTGCATCGTCTTCGAGAAGAGGACGGGTGTGAGGCCCCATCGAAGCTCCACGATCTTCCTCCTTTATCGTTCAATTGCCATTGTCGTCCATCACCACCGCCACCACCGCCGTGCCAACTGCAACGCCTGCAATCGCCATCACCGCAGAGAAGAATTGAAGAGCGCGACTGTGTCGTCCCTGAGATGGGGGTGGGTGTGAGGCCCCGGCCGAGCTCCTCCATTCTTCTCTAGTCAGCTCGCCTTCCTACTCTCTGGCTGATAGTTTGAAGTCTTTCCTCAACCTCATCTCACATTAGTTTGGGTCCGTAGGAGTTAGTCCAATTCTGTGCATATCTTTTCTTGGTCCAAAATTCATGATTTCTTGGTGAGTTTTTTTTGAACCAACAATTGACAATAACATGACCAAGTCTACCACAGTGAAAGCAATTTACATGTCTAAACTTTCTTTGAAATTGACGTGGTTTGGTTTAGACATGTGTTGGCTTGGAGTGCGAACATGAAGCACAGTCCTTTTCTTTTTCATGAACATAGGATGTAGTTATCTTATTCTCAAAGGATTTTTTATTTTGGGGAATGTACCCTAATCCTTCTTTCCGGAAGTTAACCTTAACTCCCAACATGTTGTCTAGGTTTTATTTTCCCTTAACAAACCTAGAGAGGGTGAACTGTAAGTCAGTCACCTCCTTATTCAAACTCACATTTTTACTTTCAAGTTCTGAGATTAAGGATTGCAAAACTTCTTTTTCATTTTTCACTTTTTCAAAAGCTTTCTCCATTTCAGACAGCTTACTCATCAATTCCTCTTGGCTTTTCTCATTTGCTGAAATTATTTGCATCAAGCTTTCTTTTTCTTCCGATAACTCAAACCATTCTTGTTCCAATTTCTCAAATTTAACAGATGTATCCTCATGTGTTAATTCATCAATTTTCTTTTTGAGATTTTTATTTTCAGATCTGATTTTTCTGTATTTCATATATAGTTTTTCATATTCCGACTCCCATCGTTCATTTGAAATGAAATCAGGGTCAGAATTTACCTCTGTTGATTCGTCTTCATGTGCCATGAGGCATAGACTTTCCACGAGCTCTTGCAGCTCCTCATCGGACGGTTCGTCCTCTTCGTCGCTCCATGTGACGACCCTGGCTTTGGGCTTCTTGAACTTGTCCTTCTTGAATTTCCTCTTTAGATCTGGGCACTCTCCTCTCATGTGCACGTGCTTCTTGCATTCGTAACAAATGACAGTATTGGGCTTGCTCGGCTCGCCCTTGGTTTGAATGTGCTTCCTTTGTCCCTTTCTGAAATTGCCTTGGAAATTCCTCTTCTTTCTCAAAAATCTCTTTACTTGGCGAGTTATCATGGCCAAGTCTTCTTCTTCATTGCTTCTCTCGCTGGATTCTTCTTCTTGAAAGTCATCATCAGATTGGTGAGCTTCAATCCAATCACTTTCTTCTTCTTCGTATCTTCCTCGGCTGTTCTCTTCATGTTTATCTCATAGGTCATGAGTGACCCTATGAGCTCGTCCAAAGAGAGTGTGGACAAATTTTTTGAATCCTTAATTACTGTGGCTTTTGTGTGCCACGTCGACGGAAGTGATCTCAGAACTTTCCTCACAAGATCGGAGTTTGTGTACTCCTTCCCGAGACTTTGAGACCATTTGTGATCTCCGTTAATCTTGCAAACATTTCTGAGTTGGTTTCTTCATATTTCATTTTGAATAGCTCATAGTCTCTTACAAGTAGATTGGCCTTGGTCTGCTTGACCTCTGAGGTTCCCTCATATATGAGCCACAACTTGTCCCACATCTCCTTCGCTAAACTGCACATGGATACATGAGAAAACTCATTAGGATGTATAGGCACATTACATGATATTCATAGCATTAAAATTTACAGTGCATTTCTTAATTTCCTCGTGTAATGTCCCAAAATTTTCAGATCTTTTTCGTGGGTCCCGGATTGAGTTTAGCGGTTTACGCGTGTTTTTCCCTGATGTGCCTTCGAAACTCTGTGGACACCGGGACATGACCAGCGCGTTGTGCTCTTCCCGAGGATCGCGGTGGTAAATTTTCGTATTTTTTTGAATTTCTAGAATTTTTAGGTTTTTCTATATATATTAACCTCTATTTCTCTCTCCCCATCTCTCATTTCTCTCTTCCCTCCCTCTCTCTTCTCACGCTCTCTCCTCTCTCCCTCTCTTCTCTGGCGGCCGACAAAGGTGGACAGGGGTGAGGCAACGAGGATTGTGGGGTGTGGAGTGCTGAGGATGGAGCAAGGATCGCGATGGTGGAGACGGTTCGTGGGATCGCGAGCCGGCGGAGCTTTAACGGCATTTTCTTCGTGGATCGGCGTCCACGGCACGTCGAATCTTCGGTGGAGATAGGGAGATGGGCCCTCAGCTTGTGTACTTCATTTCCCATGATTTTGGTAGGCCGTGGTGAGCCGAGCGGACTTATTTGAGCGTTTTGGGAAAAATGTATGATTTTGGGGTGTGAGCCCGATCTAGTGTTTTGATCGTGTTTTGGGGGTTTAAATGAGTCCTCTCGGTGCTAGAGAGGTTAGGGACTAGTTTCTCCTTATTTTCCCCTTCACATGGGTGTGAACGGGGCGTGAAATGGGTTTTCCTGCGGTTCCCGCCATTTTCACGCTCGGGACAGACCTAGCGGCTGTTCTAGTGACCGCTAGGGTGCTAAGCAGTCATGTGGAGACCGCTAGGGTCCCCCTTATGTTGATTTGTGCCTTGCGGTCTCGCGATGGACCGCCAGGGTTCCTTGCGTTCTGGTGAAGACCGCTAGGCTATGCTTTACGGTCCATGGGTGACCGTTTGTCTGTGTTTTGGTCAGTCGAGATCGGTGGGGTAGTGGCCTCGCGACTAATCGCTAGGCTATGCCTAGCGGTCAAGGGGATGACCGCCACCCTCCTTAGCTGTCCCGGAGTGACCGCTTGAGGTTTCAGTGTTTTGGGTTCCTTATGGTCTCGCGATAGACCGCCAGGCCAGCCCTTGCGGTCCAGGGGTAGACCGCTAGGCACTGTGACGGTCTAGAGAGGACCGCCAATTCATTTTCCATGTTAGATGTATTTTGTTGCGTTGTGTTGACCCCGGTCAACCCGGTTGTGACCCAGTGGTCGACCTTCGGTCTCGTGGATGTTCCGGACACCCCGTGGGTTCTGTGTCCGTGTTTCTGGGTGTCTGAGGTACCGTGTTATCTCGATTAGCATGCCCGTGGGTTGGAGGGTCTGGGTGACCCCATGTGTTCCGGGCCTTCGTGTTCTCGTTAGAGTCACCGTGTATCGGTATGACTGAGGTGGGGTCTCCCCGCATGTCGTGGGTTTCTCCGGAAGGTGATTTCTGTGTGAGCCAGGTGTATGGCCTTGGACTGTGGGTCCAATCAACCAGCCTGAGGCTAGAGGTTTCTCACTTTTCCCTTGGATAGGGGATCGACTTGGTGGCTTATGAGCTACCTCGGTATTCGTGCGGTCGTGGTTTCTGACCTAGGCATAGGGAAGATTGATGGTGTGAAGCTGTCCCTATACGAAGGTCTTGACCTCGAGTCTTGTGACTCAAAGACCGTTAGATTTAGTAGGTCTAGTGGGCTATCTCGAGTCTGGTGGCGTCGTACCACTTGTTACTCCGTGTTGCTCGCGATGGGTGCGTGAGTGGCTTTCCATGTTCACGTTTAGTGACCTCCCACTGGTCGTAGCCTTCTTACGGCACGCGTGTGCTGACCCACCCGGGAGTGGTGGAGCGGCTTACCCGAGAGAGACAGTTTTTAGGCTGGTTACCATAGGGCCCCTCGCCTTTGCAGCCTGAGTCCGACTGGGGGGAAAACCAGCTAGAGGACCCAACCTAGAGTGGATGGTCTGTGTGTGCACACTTAGTTGGGGGCTGTCGGACTCGTGCTGACGAGCGCGACCCCAGCTAGTCCTTGTTCATGGTACTGGTTATTGTAGTGTCTCTGTCTCCGCCTGGGGCATCGCAGCGAGACACTTGAGGCGCAGACTAAGTCATTAGTGGACGCATCCGGCTTTACTTTTGGTGGGCAGTGCTCCCATCATTTGACGTGAGTTTTCTCGTGAGTCGAGTTCCACTTCACGTCTGCGAGACATGGTTTCGTGTGTAGTTTCGAGTGTTCTCCCGGAGTCGAGGTCTAGGGTTTCCGGTCAACGTCACAGAGGGCTTCTCCCTAGACATCGTAGAGTTCACGACGGCGAGGTCGTGACTGTGTTTCCAGATCACATGGTTTCGATGGGCCTTTGTCTGTGAGGACATGCCTTCACGATAGTGGTGTCGTGGCGTTTTCCTAGTAGCGTGACTAGAGTGGGTTGTCTGGTGGTCCCCGACTGTGAGATCGGGGTGTGTGTTTTTGTGTACAGTAGTAGCTATAGCGTCGAGTTTTTACCGGCCACCGGTTTACGGCTCCTACTGTTACTGTTGTTCTTGTTGTTGCTACTTTCCGTTACCGCCGTGTTTCCGGTTGGGATTACGCGGGACCCCTACTGAGCCAGTGACAAGAGGCTCACCCCTGCGTTTCAGGTGCGGCGGTTCTTCCTTGGGGTTCGAGGGTGTTGCGTGCAGATTCTTAGTTGCCAGCTCGTTGGGCCGAGTGTTCACTCGGCATTTGGTACGTTTCCTACCGTAGACTGTACTTTCTATTGGACTGGACTCTGTTGTAGTTATTTATTTATTTCTGTTAATTATCGAATTTTCCTGCCTTATTTCCTATTTCTTTGTACCCCCGCACTCCTTTTAGCCCTTCCGAGCCCCGGCTCATGGGCGGCGGACCAGGATCCGAATGGTATCGAGTTCCTTTCCCAGTATCTGGATCTTGGGTCGCTACACCTCAAGTGTCCATTTTTCTTCATCATCCAAGAGTTTATAAGGACCCTTGTCCACAACCCTCCAGACCTCGTACTCCTGAGCCCTTAGAAAAACATGCATTCTGTTTTTCCAGTAGGAGTAGTTCGAACCATCAAAGAATGGAGGATGGTTTATGGAATGACCCTTAGGCATCATCCCCTTGTTGGCCATTGATCTGGATCTGACTCTAGATCGTTAGATCTAAAAGAAATAGAGCCTTGGCTCTGATACCAATTGAAGTCCCGCAATCAATGACACCCAAGAGTGGGGTGAATTGGGTGTTTACAAACTTTTCAAAAATTCTTATCCAAATTAAACAAGTGTGAAAAATAGCTGAATGAAAATATAGATCTATATGTAAACACTTAGATCTAATAAAATCTATCACACTCAACCGATCTTAAGTACGGTGGCGGAGGTGAAAATCTGAAGATTCTACTCATGCAGGATGTTATCTTCCTGACAAGGTTTGCCTTGTCGATCCGAACCCACCTTTTAATATACCCGAGATTTAATATGAGAATGATAAATTATGCTAGATCTAACTCAAACAAAACAACCAAATAAATCTATGTGTGTGCTGCACAGAATGGAGATAGAAGAAAAGGAACAAACCACACAATGGACAATGATTTTTAGGTGGTTCGGATGCAACAACGGCAACCTACATCCACCCCTCACGATCTATGAGGATTCACACACTATCTTGCAAAGGATTACAAGATCAACACACACACACACACACACACTTGTGGAGAGTTTGGAACTCCCACGACGGTGCACACTCACCAAACCACACACGGATCTGAAAGATCCACGGCAGACACTATAGCAACTCAAAATTTTTATATGCATTTATATGCAAAAAGAAATAATGAAAGATGAAAATAAAATAAATTATGAATATTTTTCCATCATAGATTACATAAACATGAACACTATCCCACTTGTTAACACAAACGACGAGATTCACGGCACGATTCTAAGAAGGCGAAGACGTCGGTACTGTAGCAGTACTAGAGCATCCGATTTAAGAGAGAATTATTAACTTTAATCTAATCCTAATTAATGGATGAGGTCATTCTTACATCATTGCATAAATGAGGTCATTGATTATGTCATTCACATGTTGGAATTAAGTTGGTGTAATAATAACAAAGTTTGTATAATAGTAACAAGGTTGGTGTAATAGTAATAAGGTTAGTGGAATAGGGGAATTAGGTGAGAGATTTTGGCCTATAAATAGGGCTAGGCTCTTCCTACTCAAAGCACAAATCTATTGGGAGGAATTGCTGGTTGGAGAGAGGGAGAAAGCTCGAAGTTGGAGGAGTGTTCAAAAGCGTTCTTTGTTCTTAAATTTCTTCTTCTTTGATCTTCAACGAGGTAGGTTTTCTCTTAGGCGAAAACTTAATTAGATCTCCATATATATTTTTTTGCATGAGTATTTCGATTCTATGTAAATTTTTCATGATCATGTATTTATGGCTTATTTTAAGATTTAAAGTTCAAAAATGAGAGTTTTCATTATCATAACATGTTTCAATAACGTGGATCACATATGGCCATGATTTGAATACGGTAACCACGCCCGATTTACCTCGTTTATGCGCGTTATTTCAAAACTTAAATTTTGAATTTTAAAATAATGTTCTTGCCTTAAGAATACTATTAACAAAGAAATGACTCGGTGAATGAACTCGTAAAGCTATCGTTAATTGTTCAAACAACTATGCTCTAATTTTCGTAGAATTTCTATACATGATTGACCCTATCTATTTGATCTAAGCTCTATCTGAAAGCTTGACATCTTCTTTCAATTTTTTTCATACATGAACATATTGTGCAATTGGAAGCTTGACATCTTTTTTCAATGTCTTTTCCTTCATTGAAATTCTTTCACAAATGAATATGTTAGAATATACAAGAATGATTTTCGTTCGATTTACGTGTTTTCGTGTCTCGAAAAATCGTGTAGCTAGCATGTTTACCAAGAAAGACCGATGTCTAAGGCTAGAGGTCTACGGGCAAATGCTTTAAGTGGATAAGTGATTATTTAATTAGGACCTCGTGAATACGAGGGGAGCCTCCCACTGTCCCACCTCTTACCTGGTCACGTTTTCTTTGGTTTTCAGCTAATTACCCGACTAAGAAAAACTTGATCTAAACTTATTTTACAAGATTTTCCGCGAGAGTTGATCGCGCCTTGACCGGTAATTCATTCTCTTTATTGTCTTAATGTCGTTAAACATGATGCTTTAAATCATCCTTGAACTTCTCTTATAAACTTCATTTATTCTTCATACTATATGCCCTTTCTTCATACTACATGTCCTTGGAAATAGAAATTTTGCTAGATCTGTACTTTAGCCATAAACTACCATTTGAGAGTGTAGGAGCTAAGTGCCATGCAGGGCAAAGTGCTATATTATGGGAGCCACCTCTTGAGGCCAGAATGGCTCAAAGTGCTACATAATGGAAGCCACCTCTTGAGCCTGTAGGGGCCACCTCTAGAGTCCTCCATAACTAAATGACTAGTTATGCGCTATACTACGCTTCTTAAGTTTTTCTTGAAACTCGAATTGGCCATAATTATAAATGAATTGTTCTGAAATTACATGGGACAATGGTCTACCTGATACTCAATGCCTCGTAAACATGGGAGCCATGATCTGGTCCTAGGCGAGTAAAGCCTGAAAGTACTTGTGCCCGAGGGAGTTGAATGATCAGGTGTGGCATTGCACCAATTGACATGCACGATTGAACTAGACAATTCACTTATTACATGCTTGACTCGTTACATGCTTAACTTCCTATACATGACATGTTTGACCGGAAGGGTTAATATCCTTGTTACATGGCCATATTTACAATTCTATACTTGTTATTGATCTTCATGCTTACACTTGAGTTCTACAATATCTATTCTTGAAATTTTTGACTTCATGATCTTATTCTCTATTTGTCATTTATTTTATTAATTGTTTTATTCGAGAGCATATAGATGATCTAAAATACTAATTACTTAAAGTGACCTGGTAAAGAGATATACGTCCTACTAAGCTTTCTAGCTCACTCTGTGTATTGTTGTTAATTTTCAGAAAATCTTGAAGATGACGGGAATGGGCTGGAGTGATGAGAGTGATGATAGTTTTTAATAAATTTCTTTTCCCAGTCTGTCTACTTATAAATGAATGTATCGAGTTTGAATAGTATTGTAAGTCCTTGAAGGATATTTGTTAGAAATGTCAGATTATGAAATAAAAATGTGATTTTGTGCATTTGTTGTTCATACTCATCATCTGAGTCTCTTGATCGACCTGCCCGTATAACTGTTCACGCCTTGATAATTCTGCTCTATTTGAGGCATGACAGATTAGTTGGTATCAGAGCCTATGGTTAAAAAGAGTCTAGGGCATCATGGCTTAGTTATTAAAAACCCTAGGTTCTTCACACTATAGGATAATGGATAGCTATACTTGACCCGTGAGATTGGGTAGAGACTTGGGCAAGATATTAAGATATGTAGAGATAATACATTTAATCCCCATAGCTTGTTTTGCAGAAATTCTTAGCTATTGAAAATGGCTGCTGAGCGTGCTCAATGGAGAGAAATGCAAAGGACGGTGCAAGGGCTAACTCAAGCCCTACAACAAGTGGCTCAAGGAGGAGTTAATCACCATGGTGCGGGAGACCTGCACCGCAACTTTAGGAACATGAATCCCCCGAGATTCAACGATTCCACTGACCCAGATGAAGTCGAACATTGGGTCAAGGAGATAGAAAGAATATTTCGAGTCATGCAATGCTCGGATCAAGATAGAGTTTTGCTTATAACTTTTCAACTGGAAAGGGATGCAAGAGCTTGGTGGGAATCCATGGAGGTGACCTTGCCCGATCCCCATATCACTTGGGAGGAATTTCTAGAATATTTCAACGGCAAGTATTTCTTGGAGAGAGTCCAAGAAAAGAAGGCAACAGAATTTGTCACCCTCAAACAAAGAAGTCTCTCTGTAGCTGAATACGAGGCCCAATTTTCTCGACTGGCCCGTTATGCTCCACAACTCATTAATACAGAGAGAATGAAGGCCAAGCGATTCATGAATGGGCTAAGGCCCAATACATTCCCCAACTGGCGCCTATGGGCATCCAAACATATGTCGAGATGGTTCGGAAGGCCCAACTGCTAGAAGATGCCATGGAGATGGCGGATAGAATCAAGGGAAGAGTCGTGAAAGAACAAGTTGTTGGCGCCGGAAACTTTAAACCCACATTTGGAAAGAAGAGGCCAAATGAAGGAAGAACCCCTCAACAAGATAAAAAGTCTCGAGACGGAAATAGGCAAGCCATTCCTTATATATCTTCAAAAGATATCTGCAAGTATTGTGACAAGGCTGGCCATAAGACAAAAGAGTGCTGGAGAAAGAAGGGAGCATGCTTGCGCTGTGGAAGTGGGGATCATCGCATTTCTGATTGTCCCCTTATGAAGGAATCTCCATCAGAGAAGAAAACTCAAGAAGGACCAAGGCGTCAAGGAAGACTCCAAGCTCTGATAGAACCTACACCTACTGAAGAACGAGGAGTGGTGGAAGGTACTCTCACCATCAATTCTAGAACTGTTTTTGTTCTATTTGATACTGGAGCTACCCATTCATTCAATTCCCAGAATTTTGCTACCACCTTACATGAAAAACCTATTCCTTTGAAAACTAAACTTGTTATTTCCACACCTTTAGGAGCAAGCACTGAGCTTAAACATTATTTTCCCTCTAGTGAAGTATTGATTAGTGGTCATAACTTAGCCACTGATTTGATATGCATGAACATGGAGGGTTATGATGTAATCTTAGGTGCTGACTGGTTGGCCAAGCATAATGCTAAGGTGGATTGCAGGCGAGGAAGTGTAACCTTTGGTGAACCAGGATACCATGAACTATCTTTCTCTAGAAATAGCCATCCAAGACACCCTCTTCTCATCTCTGCCCTTCAAGCTCGAAAAATGATGAAGAAAGGATGTGTTGCATTTTTGGCTTCTGTCCTTAAAACCGAACCCATGAAACCCATTCTGGAAGAAATATCTGTTGTTAGGGAATATCCTGATGTATTTCCTGAGGAATTACCTGGCATACCACCTGAGAGAGAAGTTTCATTCTCAATCAATTTGATACCAGGAGCAGCCCCTGCATCCAAAACACCTTATAGAATGTCACCTACTGAGCTGAAGGAACTAAAAGAGCAACCGATGGAATTATTAGAGAAGGGATTCATCAGATCTAGTACGTCACCTTGGGGAGCACCTGTTCTTTTTGTGAAGAAGAAAGATGGATCTATGAGGTTATGCATTGATTATAGGCAGTTGAATCAATTAACTATCAAGAATAAGTATCCTCTGCCAAGAATTGATGAACTATTTGATCAAATCTCTGGAGCTCATTATTTCTCTAAGATTGACCTCAGGTCGGGTTATCATCAACTGAGAATCAAGGAAGAAGATATTTATAAGACAGCATTCAGGAGTAGATATGGATACTATGAATTTATTGTCATGCCTTTTGGGCTGACTAATGCACCTGCAGCCTTTATGCAACTTATGAATAGTGTGTTCCGACCCTATTTAGATCAATTTGTGGTGGTATTTATTGATGATATATTGATCTACTCCAAAACCAAGGAAGAACATGAAGCACGTTTGAGGATTGCCTTGCAGATATTAAAAGAGAATCAAATATATGCTAAATTGAGCAAATGTGAGTTCTGGTTAGAAGAAGTTTCATTTCTCGGTCATGTGATCTCTAAGGAAGGTATTTATGTTGACCCTTCAAAGGTAGAAGCTGTCAATAACTGGGAAAGGCCTACAAATGTGACCGAAATCTGAAGTTTTCTAGGATTGGCCAGTTACTACAAGAGATTCATCAAAGACTTCTCTAAAATTGCCGTGCCATTGACTAGACTAACAAGGAAGGAAAATTCTTATGTATGGGCTAAGGAATGTGAGAAGAGTTTTCAAACTCTAAAGGAGCGCTTGACAACTGCACATATTCTTACTCTGCCTATTGCGGGAGGAGGATTCGAGGTATATGCTGATGCTTCGGGAATTGGCCTAGGTTGTGTATTAATGCAACAAGGTAAGGTGATAGCCTATGCATCTAGTGAACTGAAGACCCACGAAGTTAATTACTCTGTGCATGATCTAGAATTAGCCGCAGTAGTCTTTGGTCTAAAGATATGGAGGTATTATTTATATGGTGAGCAGTTCATTATCTATTCTGACCATAAGAGTTTAAAATATCTATTTTCTCAGAAGGAGCTCAACATGAGACAAAGAAGATGGTTAGAATATTTGAAAGATTTTAACTTTTCTATTCAATACCATCTTGGAAAAGGTAATGTTGTGGCTGGTGCTCTTAGTAGAAAGTCGAGGGCTCTATTATCAAGTTTGATGATTAATGAATGGCGATTACTGGAGGAATTTACAAGATTAAATTTAAATGTGGATCCAAAGGAGGAACGAGTCTTGGTTGCCAATATAAGGGTACAACCTGAAATGTTCTCTGAAATAAAAGAGCAACAAGGTAACGATCCTTTATTAGTTGAAATTTCTAGAAATTTGAGCCAAAGACCTGATTTTCAACCGACGAATGATTGTTGGCACTCGAAATATATTAAATGGTGATCAAGCCTCAAAAACGAATGATGCGGCCTACTGAAGCACAGAAGCTGAAAGAGATCAATACACTGAAGCCTTCTCAAGCTGCCAGAGCCTCGGGTCACCCAGTGTGAACACCGGGAACTTCACCTCAGGAGGATTGAGAAGAATATGCCACCAGCCGGCAGTGTCGTCAGGACTGCCCGATGAACCAGTATCGACTCGGTCGTACCGTGTATACCATATCCGTCGTCCGACCAAGGACGAGCATGCATCCGTCGTCCGACCAAGGACAAGGATGTACCCGTCGTCCGACCAAGGATGAGAATATATCCATCATCTGACCAAGGACGAGAACATATCCATCGTCCGACCAAGGACGGGAATGTACCCGGTGGCCCGCCACCTGAATGAAAGATCCTCCCGAGGTGGAAGAACGCCGTTGGCCCTTCCGAACAGGGGACCGAAGGCTCTGTCAGCAGAAGACTTCGATGACCCGGCATGGGTACGGCTTCTCAGCATATTGGGTCTGTTAGTGACAAATGATCACCCAGTGAAGGCGGAAGCATTCTGGGTGGAATTCTGCCCCTCAAAAAGGTTTTGAGCATGAGTCAGATCGAGCCAGCGGTGTGAACCACAGTGTCGAAGGCCGTGTCAGTGGAAAACCCGCGTGTTCAAACTGAAGATGCATGAGGTTCCGAAGAAGGTTGCACGTCGACCCGGGGCTTCATCAGAACTTCTCACCATGGTTTTACAAGACCACGGCGAGATGAATGGTCACGGTGACCCCTGGAACTAGTCCGGACCCACTGCCTGACCTATGTTAAGGAAATGGGGCTTATCCGGCGCGCCCTTTCGCTGGCGCGCCCCCCATCCCGACGCCCTCTTACCCGGCGCGCAAATGGTTGAGGTAGCTTATCTTGCGCGCTTTCTTCACGCCGTATTAGGCCATCTCTATAAAAACACTTGGTTCGACCAAGTGAAAAAGGAGAGACAATAGACATCCAGTAAAAAAAGAGGCGAGCAAGGATATACAATAGATCCGAGAGAACAATTCGAAGAGAGAAAAAGGGGCAGAGTCTGAGAGCCAATCAGAACCTGTTTGTCTGAGGGAGAGAGATTACCTTGGGGGAGAAGCAGGGTTTTCAATCTAGAGTACTCCTGCCACCACCCTCTTCTGTTTGCTTGCCTGAAGCACGCCGGAGCCGGAGGAAGGGAGAATCCGATACTCTATTTTGCTGGCAAAGTCTAGGTGGGTTCTGTGGGTTGCTTCCCGACGATCCCCTTCTGGTTTTCTTTTCTGCTATCATGTAAGTGAGGGGGGGGGGGATGATATGAGCCCATCTCCCCCCTCACCATCTTTTTATTCCCTTCTCCTCTGTAATCTCTTCTCTGCAATCAATGAAATGGCTGTCGAGCGACAACGCCGGCGCGCTGAATGCTTATAATATGCCATGTCTTTCGCCTCCCATTGATGGAATGAATGATGTTATACCGTATATGCTTTTCCTGCTCCGCTCTCAACTTGCATACCCAATCACTTTATGTGTGCGAATGCTGAGTTTTACTTCGTGAGACCGAACATGCCCGGGAGTTAACATGGGCTACAGAAATGACTTCCCCTTCCCCAGGGGCTCTCTCCTTTTAATGCAATGGCTATTCCAATTTGCTATGTACGCGTCGTGGATTTCATGGTCAGAGACACATTCGTGTGTGCGCCTCTATCCACTCTAGTTTCGAGGCATCCCCCTCAGCACCTCTCTGTGCTTCTCCATAGCCTAGAGGGAATGGGGTCACCTCTACAACCTGCGTGTTCATTCTATGCTAATGGTTCGAATGTCTGTCCCTCAGATCTCAACCATTTAACTCCGGGAGTGCTAACCTATTAACCTCACGAGCACTAACCTGCTAACCCTGTGAGTGACGATTTGCCAACTCATTGGGTGTTGCGATATGCTATTGTACCCCCCGTTATTCCGCATATGATTTATGATTGCCGAGCTTTGTTGTTCCTGCGGACACTAGCTTTAATACCCTGGGGAGGGGAACATTCTCTGCGGAGATGTCCCCCATGAGTCACCAATAGGTCACAGAATCATGCCCCTTCATGGCGTGTATTCTCATGGGCCATGAGGTGAACATTGAACAGGGCTTTAGCCCGATATCAAATCCACTATCCCTAGAGATGTTATGGTGGCCATGGGTCGTATGCCCCTCGTATGCTAGTCCTCGGGGCTCCTCTTCCCTATCGGTCGTCCCTTCTCGGATTGCGTTTGACCACGGGTTGTGTGCCCCTCGTAGGCTAGTCCTCGGGGTTTTTCCTTCCCTTATTGGTCATCTCATCCAATCGCTTTCAACCCACGGAGTCATGGTGCCCCTCGTAGGCTAGTCCTCGGGATTTCCTATCCGATTGGGGTCTGCTGGCCGCCATTGAGCCGTCCGGCTTGTTAGGGGCTTACTCCGTACGTGAGTATGTCCCCGCTTCTCCCCTGCAATCCTTCAGGGATGGGGGAGATGCTGCCCAATTTTCACCAGGTTTCAACTAATTTTGGACCTAATAAAACTTGTTTCTCAAATAATTGAACCTCTGTGCTTGAGTATGAACCTCACACGAGCTTATGACTTGCTTCTGGAGAGCCAGGGGCTCCAATTCAATAAACAATTAACCCAATCAACCCCAAGATCCTCAAGAACATCTTAATAAACCAAATAGACTCAAAAGTATTTCAAAAAAAAATCAACTTAAACGGCGCGGCCTTAACCCGGCGCGCCCTAACACGGCGCGGTACCCCCCCGCGCTGGATTAACACTAGACTCAAACTAAATTTTTTTTCTAATGGTCTATACCCAACGCACCTTAATCCGGCGCACCCCAAGCCAGCCGCGCCGGGTAAACCACCCACCATGACCGCGCCGTTTAACCCCCTTTACCTACGTTTGGCCGCGCTGGGGAACCCTTCTCCTACGCTACCCCGCGCCGATTTTGGTTCATATTCTTACCTTCGCGCCGCTTTAATTCCCCACTCATCTTCGGGGTGATTTTCGTCTCCCTCGGCGAAGATCAATAAGCCTAATTAATCATTGTCTATCTTCGTGATCCTATTATCATGCTTTAGTATAATCATGAGCACCATGTTAATGCATACATGTTTGAATGGACCCTCGGTATATCAAATGGCACTGATGAAAGGCCGGGTTACGCCCGACCGGAAGTCTTTGCTATGCGCGATGGTGGTCTTCAGACCTGTGTCCTCCGCCACGTATCGAGGATTTCCAACTCAATAAACCATGCCTCTCTTGCATGATAGATAAAGGCATTTCACGTGACCTCATCATATGCATCCCTTTGCATCTTACTTCGGCCTCGGACGGCTCACTATCTCGGCAATTAATCAAAGATTTTCTCCCTTATGGGAGATGTAATTAACGTCATAGCCTTTATGGTATGACGGACTGCTGGTCCCGACCTGAATCTCACACTCGCCCCATACGGGTCAGAATGAGTGCATAATAAACCTGTCACTCACGTGACTAGCACACCTGCGCGGTCAACTAATCAATTGATTATCGATTAATTAATTGATTGGTCGACCCAGAATTAAAAGAAAACAAAATCCCATCGAACAATGATGGGAGATTATTATTTCGAGGAAGAACTTGTGTGCCTGATAGATATAAAATAGAGAATATAATAGAAGAAGCGCACCAATCCAGGTATACTATTCATCCAGGAGCCACTAAAATGTACCCAGATTTGAAAAGAAATTTTTGGTGGCCAAATATGAAAAGAGAAGTGGCTGAGTTTGTGAGCCGTTGTTTGACATGTCAATAAGTAAAGGCAGAACATCTCAGACCTGCTGGTAAATTGAAACCTCTAGAAATACCGGAGTGGAAGTGGGAAAGCATTGGTATGGATTTCATTATGGGATTGCCCAAAACTAGAGGAGGACTTGATGCAATCTGGGTAATAGTGGATCGATTAACCAAGTTTGCTCACTTCCTACCCATCAAAAGTAAGTGGATGATGGATATACTGGCAGCTTTATATATCAAGTTGTAAGATTACATGGTATTCCTTCATCTATAATTTCTGATAGAGATCCTAGATTTACTTCTCACTTTTGGAAGGGATTATAATCTTCACTGGAAACGAGATTAAATTTTAGTACAGCTTTTCACCCTCAGACAGATGGTCAGACAGAAAGAACTAATCAAATCATAGAGGACATGCTTAGAGCATGCATGATAGATTTTGGTGGTACTTGGCATGACCATTTACCATTGATTGAGTTCTCCTACAATAATAGCTACCAATCAAGTATTCAAATGGCACCTTTTGAAGCTTTATATGGTAGAAGTTGTAGATCACCCATATGCTGGGATGAGATTTGGGAGAAGCAGTTAGTAGGTCCTGACATGATTCAAGATACTATTCGAAATATCCAGATGATTAGGGACCGACTAAAAATTGCCCAATCTCGATAAAAGAGTTATGCTAATAATAGAAGAAGAGATTTGGAATTTCAAATCGGTGACCATGTCTTATTGAAGGTATCACCTACTCGAGGAATCTAAAGATTTGGAGTCAAAGGAAAGTTAAGTCTGAGATTTATTGATCCTTTTGAGATCCTTGATAGAGTTAGAGAAGTAGCATACAGACTGACTTTACCCCCGAAGTTGGCAGGAGTGCATGATGTTTTTCATGTGTCAATGCTGAGGAGGTATGTCTATGATCCTTCACATGTGATCCAACATGATGATCTGGTACTGCAAAAGGATTTAACTTATGATGATAAACCCATCAAGATACTAGACCGAAAATTACATCAACTAAGGAATAGAGCAATACCAATGGTTAAAAGCCAATGGAGCCGTCGTGGACAAGAGGAAGCCACTTGGGAATTGGAGGATGCGATTAAGAAGAAGTATCCAGAATTATTTTCAGGTTAGTATTGTTAGAACTTCTCTTATTTTGTAATGAATCATGTGAATTTGGAGGACCAAATTCTTTTTAAGTGGGGATGATGTAGCAACTCAAAATTTTTATATGCAAAAATAAATAATGAAAGATGAAAATAAAATAAATTATGCATATTTTTCCATCATAGATTACATAAACATGAACACTATCTCACTTGTTAACACAAACGACGAGATTCACGGCACGATTCTGAGAAGGCGAAGACGTCGGTACTGTAGCAGTACTATAACATCCGATTTAAGAGAGTGTTTAGAGATTATACATAATAACACTTGAAGCTCAAATAGAAATGGAAGGAGAAACACTAAAAGAAAAATTCCAAACGAAAGCTCCCCCTTAGTGGATGAAGATTGATTTGGATGAAGCTTGCTCCACAGCTTGATTTTCTCTTGAATGGCTTCAGGATAATTGTCACGCCCCGACGCAGAAAATCGGAACGTAGCAGTTTATATCAATCATGTCAATCAGAGCATACATTACCACAAGAGACTAAACCACCAGGCTAATAAATAAAGAAACAATTAACCCAGCTTTATTGATAATCAAAATAGAAAGTATTTAATTACACCCGACTCCTTGTGGACTTCTATCTCCTTAAAGAAGAATACAACAACTCTAGATAACAACTAATCAAACTTGACTTGAATAAAACTCTAAATGGCTCGCTCCTGGAATCACTCGCTCCCGTCCCCATCGGAACGCACTTCCTCATCAGAACTACCTGAAAAAGATTGGAAAGTAGGGTGAGCAAAGCTCAGTAGGATTTTATATCTCTATCATCAGGCATAATTAAAGTAATTAACCATTTATGAATATCATTTTAACAAAAGAGATGATAAATAAATGACAAGAGATAGATAGGAAAAGAACATGAGCTTTCAAGTAAAGAGTAAACACAAGTATAACAAGAATTTTTCATGTCATGAAATGATAAATGAATTGGCCATATCAAGCACGCATTTCAAGTAATTGAGTAAAAGTGGAAATGCCATAGACCAATCACGTTAGTCATGCACTTCGGTGCAATGCCACACCTTGTCATTACAAACTCCCCGGGGCACAAGTACTTTCGGGCGCTCCTCCCAGTACCAGACCAGGCCCTTTGTGATGGTTGGCATTGAAGGTTTGGATCAATGATCCTAGTCTAGACATTCATCACATTAATGGCCAAGAGTTCCAAGGTTAAGCTCATGAACTTACTTCTAAGATCAAGAGAAATTCTAACAAAATTGGAATGACATCAAGTAGAAAGACTATGAGTCTTTAGGTAAACAAGGATGTAACAAGGATTGCACATAATCTCACAGTTCAAGGCCAACCTTGATAACTGCTTCATGATAATAAAACAATAGAAACCTTATTAATATATTACCTGTGTCGGTCTATAACTGGGCCGTTACAGGAACGTGACGGTCTTCGATAGGGCCGTTACGCTGATGTGACTATCCAATCTTGGGCAGTTACAATACTCAGATCAGTCCAACTTGAACTGGCCCAAAACACGATTCAAACCACGTTCATGGGTTCAGGTCTTTAGGGTACAACCTGCCCGGCATCCTGGTGGGAATCCCAGGCTCACGGGGTCTTACGGAGGTCTCATAATAGTGGTCCTAGTCCGACGAAAGGAATATCCGGCGGAGAGTCCCATCTATTACAAGAATTGAGGCTAATAAACACAGAAACCAAAAGCAGTGCGGTCAGTCAATCCCACCGGAGTGGCATGACTGTCAAACAATAATGCTAAGTTCATATATATACCTTACATAAATCAAAATTTATACAAGTACTAACTAAGGGTTTTTATCAAATTCTTCATGATCATTCACATTAGGATTTTCTAAACATCTTCCATCAATGAAAAGTTAATGTCTATGATCATAATACTAGATTAATATCATATTCTACATTGTTTATAGATCAAAATATCATACTAACATAGCAAGTTTCTGGTTTTAAAACACAAAAATAAGAGATAAAAACACCCTGTCAGGAGAATGTGACGGTCTATATAAGGGGCGTTACAGGCATGTAACTGTCCATAGTAGGTGCGTTACGTACCACAGAGCTAATTAGATTAAAATTTCAAAATTTTAAAACAAAGGGGCATGTTGTTGAGTTAGATGGACGCAGTCTATCTCCACGAAATGTGGATCTAGAGGGGGGTGAATAGATCTAATGCCTATTTAAAAATCAATGTAAGGTTCAAATGCGGAATATAGGCAAATCTGCTAAGTCACTAACCCTGATACTAGATTTCAACAGAACCGAATCAAGCTCTTAAAGTAAACAAGACAACCAGTAGCACACGATTCATAGACAATCACACAATCACAAAACACCCACGATTTTTAGGTGGTTCGGTCAAGGACCTACGTCCACCCCACACTCAACCGAGTATGGCTTACTGCTGCGCAGTACAGCTTGCGTCTGCTGGGCACTACAGCTTGGCCTACAACCGCTGATACACAGCTTCGCTGGGCACTACATCATGCCGACCAGAGGAACAGATCCTCTGCAACTGCTAGGGAAATACAGCTTAACCCGTCCAGTGGAGACTTCCACTGCAAATCCGCTGACTCACAACTTGAAGAAACTGGAATTCGGAAATGAAAGATAGAATCAAAACGAAAATGAAAACCCAAATGGAAATGTAGCTCGAATGAGCAATGCTCAGCTCTGGTTTCTCAACCAAGAGACTGAGATACAACCTCTCAAACAAAAACTCTCACAATCTCACTCTCTCGATCAAGCTCTCTCAACTCATCTCTCCTGATCTTCTCTTCTCTCTTTTTCTTCTTCTCTGTTTCTCTTCTCACAGTGGATCGATGGCACTCTGCTGCTTTCAGACTTGCTGTATAGACTTTGCTCTCTTCAGATTTCGATCTCTCCATCTGAACACGAAGGCTTCAATATATACTGGCAGTAGGTGGATAAGGGCGCGTGGTTTCCACGTTTTCCCGCCCAAGGAATTTGCCAGATCCGAGGCAACTTTATCCACGTGTCATCATCTGATCACCTCGTCCTCCTGGGATCACGAGCCATGTCAGCAATCCCTGTAGAGAATCCCTGTCAGACATAGTATCGGATTATCAGTTTAAGCATAAACCCTGTACAGACATCATAGTATGCACAATGCAGTGTATAGACTTTCCAATGTCTAGACTTGCAGATGTGAACGACACAATGTATAGACTTTAGGTGTGAAGACATTGTGAATGCAAATGCAATGTTCAGACTTCATTGTATAGACTTGGAGAACCTGAATCAATGTGTATACTTGGAACGCCTGAAGACCAGTGTCCAGACTTGGAATCAATGAAGGCGTTGGCTGTACAGACTTGGCCAAACAATCCGATGTAGAGACTTGAGGTATGGAGGCCAATGTACAGACTTGGAAAGTTAAGACCATTGTACAGACTTCACCTCGTGCCAGCTACAGTGAAGGAATGTACAGACTTAACAGTCTCCCTGGCTGTACAGACTTGACCAAAGCAAAGGCAATCGGATGTACAGACTTTAGAGGATGCAGACTCTGTATAGACTCTGAGGTCCAAAGGCAATGTACAGACTTTGCCTTAGAAACGAATGTATAGACTTGAGAGTCTTGAAGCCAATGTACAGACTTTCCACCGACCAATGTATGGACTTTGCAGGCCTAAGATGCTGAATGAGATGGTGGATGTAATAGTGCAATGTCTAGACTTGAAATCCAATGCAGACGGCTGTACAGACTTGAATGAGACGCTGCATGAGACGATGCAGCTACAGTAATGTACAAACTTGTGAAAGACTTGTTGGATGCAACGTGAGACGCAAGTTGAGACGATGCAATGTGCAGACTTCAAGGAACACAACGTGCAGCAGTGTATAGACTTGAAGCACTAGATGCACGATGTAAAAACTTCATTCATGCAAGGCTATGCTTTGTATAGACTATGTGAATGCAGTGCAATGTATAGACTCTGCATAACATTCAGTAGCCAACGTATAGACTTAGGCATCCTTCAGCTCACTGTGTAGACTTCAACCATGATGCATGCAATGCACTGAACAATGTACATACTTTGAAGAACAGCATCCAATGTATAGACTTGATGAAACACTCACGAGTGTATAGACTTATAGTGAAGCATGCAATGTATGGACTTTACGAAATGCATGCTACAGTGCCGATGTGTAGACTTGAATATCATTCAACAGCTAATGTGAAGACTTCCCGATGTATAGACTTTCAAAATGAAAGGCTGTACAGGCTTGAACAAAGAAGTAGCGAATGTATGGACTTCCAAATGGAAACGACGATAAAGCGATCAGTGTATAGACTTCAAGGGAAACGACGGTAAAATTACCGATGTATAGACTTGAAGGAAAACGTAGGTAAAACTTCCAATGTACAGACTTCAAAGATGAACAGTTGGATGTACATACTTGGAAGATCACTGATGGCTGTACATACTTTGCTTCAATGTATAGACTTTGAAGTTCAATGAAGGATGCATAGTGCACTGTATGGACTTCCAATGAGACGTAAATTGAGACGATGGATGTATATACTTTCCACCGACAAATGTATGGACTTTGCGAAGCACAGTCCATTGTACAGACTTTCAAGCCTGAAGGCCAAAGTGTGGACTTGCACAGTAGCTCAAAGTATAGACTTGATATGTGTGCTTCGGCTGTACAGACTTCACTCTAGCAGGTAATGCAGCAATGTATATACTTTGAACTTGAACGTGTAGTGTATAGACTATGCAATGCACTGTGGATGTATGGACTCTGCAACGACTGGAAATGTATAGACAATGCACAGTCCAATGAATGGACTTTAACTAAGGTGAACAATGTACACACTTAGCCGATGTGCAGACTTTAACGATGTGCTGCAATGTACACACTTGTAAAGATGATGCAATGCGTTGACGCTGCAATGTATGCCAATGTATAAAGTTTCATGCTGCAAAGCATTGTGAAGACTTGTGAGTGTGTGCAGAACACAGTATAGACTCTGACTGCATTATGTACACAGACAACCTGATAAAAGCAATTTCATCAAAATGGGAACTGTTGCCAATCAATGAAAACAAACAATCAATCAAGATAAGGCGTTGCCAAAGAAATGAAGCAAATGCCAACATCATCAACACAGAGGAGTCACAACACATGTGACGGTCTATCGTGGGACCGTCAGGCTCATGTGACGGTCTGTCGTGCGGCCGTCAGGCTGTAACGGCCTCTGGGAGATGCGTCACATGACCTGGAACCCGCCGACCATGAACTTCGACATTTTACACTAAAACTTCGATTTCTCATGATAGAATGAATAAAAATTAGGGAAAATACTACCATTCAAAAGAGCATAAAAATTCGTATAAAATAGCATGCTTTGATTTAGATCTAACACAACAAGATTTAATCTTTAACCAATAATCATGAAAGTTGCCCTTTTATACACCTCGGAGTAAAACGTGAAATTCGAACAGCATGATGAACGAAAATTGGGCAATTAGGTATCAAAAGAAAGAGCTCATGGAGACGCACAATACGGTATTATTATATTTCTGTTTGGCCTGAGAGACACCTACCTTTGCTTGAAGAAAAGAAGGACGAAGAAGAGGGGTCGTTGGAACCCTAGGTACCGCTCCTAGAACGCCCAAATTCTCCCTCGCCCGGTCACGATCGGTCTCGCCGCCTGATGCTGGTGCAAATAGGGTTCTAGGGTGTCGAAAGCCCTCTATAAATAGAACCTATAGAGACTCCTAGAGATCGAATTTGGTTGAAGAGTCCTATGAAGAAACTCCGATGAAAACTTCGGATAAGGTTCTAATCCACAGCCGCCACCGCCGGTAGAAGCATCTAGATTTGGGGTTTTCGAAGGGAAAGCAAAGATCTAACAATGGGCTAGGGTTTGGCTCAAATTGGAGCATAATTGGGCTAGGATTGGGCCCAAATTGCGATGGTTAAACTAGGCCTTCTAAACCCATGAAAAATCGCTAAAAACATGAAATTGGGCCTACACGAATTTTATTTTGGGCTCTTACCTGAAGACAAAATTATTACAAATTCAATTTTACACTAGATTCATATTTTTCCAGAATTTTAAGAATTTCTTTAAAAGTTGAGCCAATAAACAATTAATTTATATGGAAATATTTATAAATAGAGAAAGACAGGATGCTACAATGATCTTCAAAAGCTTGGAGAAGGATGAAGAAGTTCTTCCTCGAAACACTGTTCATGGAGCTACATTGGCACTTCTCTTTCTCCCCTTGATAGCCTCCTTGAGTGATTAGGGATTTTGACCCCAAAGTGATGTTTTTATAGATCTTGGATGGTCAAGGGACAAGCCAGAAACCAGATCCACAAATCATGTCATGTCTGGTGACTTTGGGATTAAACAAACCCAATGAAAGAGGCTTCCCACATTGAAGAACACAAGTCAACAATTGCTGCCTCGAAGTTGGCGGTCGACCAGATTACATGGGTCAGTCGACCGAAATTTTACAGAAATGAAACTTTCAACGCTGGGAAAATCGGTCGATCGGCCCCTGACCGGCGGTCGACTGCTACCGGGAAAACCTGCAATTTCAATGGAGTTAGCCAATGAATCATACCCCGTGAGCAAATTATCGTATGACCATATCCTGTTCCAATCACTATGAATTGCTTGAACTTATCCAGGGCATTTCTTGAAGCATGGTAGATTTAGGCATTTGCATGATTAAGGAAGGCTTTGAAAGTAGTTTAAGCAAGTTATTACTTAGATTGTAATACCGGGATTTTGTTATCATCAAAATCATCTGGAGAGACTCAACACGACAGGCTCCAATGTTTAGACCATTTATCTTTATGTCGACGTGTGGATGCCTAGGTATGTGTTTGCTACTGCTTATAGTGACGGGATGCATGTCCAATATGTGCTTATTCATTATATGATAAATAACTAATGTATTATGTGACTCTATAAACATGCATGGCTTAATATGAAATTCAGATTTGATATATAATTCTGATATGATCTGAAAATAAATTTATCTATATAAGCTCTGAATTAGTTAAAGTCAGATAAGATTTGTTATATGCGTTTTCTTCTACTTTCGCATTCATAGTATATGTACAATCCAATGAAATTGTGTTTAGCTTTATATATATCATGGATTTGCACATGTTAGTATATGTGTTGGCATCGGCTTATTTTCTCGGATTAATTGAAGATTAAGCATAAGGAAATACTCCCTAAATAGAGCAAAACGGCACATCACCAAAGTTGCTCTACCAATCGAGTTGGGCTCGAAAATCGAGACACTTAGCCGGGTCAAGCGGTGTAACATAACAACCGGGGATCGGCCCCTAGCTAGCAAACGGCACTATGCCAGCAAGTTTCTCGACAACCAGGTTAGTTTCGGGATTCAGGACAACCTGCCGTACCTTACGGCACTCTGTGAAGATTCAGGGATCACCCCCGGACACCCTGCATACGGTATCACACCACCGACGCTTTAACAACTGGGTTAACTCGTGACTCAGAATAGCCTGCCGCATCATACGATTCTTCGCCAAGGAGCGAGGGTCACCCCGACCACCTGACAAACGGCATCATCATGTTGACGCCTCAGTCACCGGGCCCAACCAAGGGTCCTAATCAGCTAGCCGTGACCCATGGCAACATCAACAATCGATCGGGCCCACCCCGATTACTCAGTCTGTGGGTTTACCCAGCAACGAGGCCGGGGTCTACCCTCGAGTCGCCTCCCTCCAGCCCTCTGAAGTCAAAGGAAGACCGATCTGGGCCAACCACAAGCTTCTGGAGCTCACAGCACCCTTATACGGCCGACACACGCGTGTCGGGAATTTCCCTGAGCACCTGGTGGGCGTGTATGCCTCAGCCACTCTACAGCAAGCCGGAGCCCAACTCGGGACTCCCAGCAACCCATCGCGTCAGCCCTGCGGTCAAACTCCAGTCAAACCCCCAGTCAAACCCTCAGTCAAACTTGGGTAAAACCACCCAGTCAAACCCGCCTAAACCCCCCGGGGGAGGGTTTAGGCGGACTAGCCTCACCCCCAAGGTTGGTCCGCCTAAACCCCCATAAAATAAAAATAAATAAATATAACTTTTTAATTAAAAAAGCGCCTAGCCCCATACCCAGTCCGCCTAAACCCATCCAAAAAAAGGTTTTTTAATATAAAAAAAAACCCTCCGTGAGGGGTTTAGGTGGACCAGACCAACCCCTTGGGCTGGTCCGCCTAAACCCTCCCTCCCCCACTCCGTAAAAAAAAAGGTATTTTTTAGGGTTTACCCTGACCAAGTTGGACCCCCAACTTGGTCCGCCTAAACCCTTCCCCAACCCTTCACATTCCCTATAAAAGCCCCCCCTAGGGAGCTCATGGGACATGGAATGCAATGCAACAACCTACGACCTTACCGCTGCACCCTCGGAGTTCCTCCGCAGGCACCCAGCGAGGGTCGTACGCAGAACGCGAGGAACTAAGGGTGCGCGTGGTTGGCTTGTTGATCGGCTCGTACACGCCGAGGGTATGTCACACGTACTCCCCTCACGCGGCGTCTAGCCATCACACACATGTCCACTCCCGTCGCCAATAAGGCGATATGACAACGGCAAACACACCCGTATTCCGGGTCCGCCCGCATATGATAACCCACTGTGGCCACGCTTACGCCATGATGCTGCCCCTACTTCCGTCACGGAACCACGTTCCTACCGCTTGCCTCGAGCTAGCCACCGACCACTCAGACTGATGACTCGAGTTATCCGGACCCTGGCCCGGGAGTAATATTCCCGGGGCCGGCCTCGACTCCCCAGCATGACGACGTTCGCCTTCCGAGGCCCAGACCCGATCGCTCACCTTGAGCCGCGTCCAACCTCTGTCAAGCGCCAGCCCACGACCGCCCCTGCCACCTAGGTAGTCGGGCTTGTATCGATCACCTCATCGGTGTTGGATCGCTGGTTTTGATAATGACAGTTTCTGAGTCATGTGTGGTAGAATTGTGGTCAGTGCATCTGATTAGAATATCTGAATAATTCATGTGAACTGTTTGCATGGTGGATTGGTCATAAACCCTAATCTTGATAGTAACTTACTGATGAAACATGCTTAGCTGTTGGTGCTTTAATTCTTCAAGTTTATCTGCTGAGTATGGTCCATGTGGTCCATGCTATTTCATAGATAAAGTCATAGTCAGTGCATGTAGTGTCTCGCTCATTATCTTGCTCGGTGCACCTCTCGTTTAGTTCTACACCTAACGCATTAGTGCCTGCCTCGGTGTAAGTTTCTGATCATGCCCGCATTCTGTCGATTAGCCTCTTTTTCGGTGCATCCAAATGCTTCATGCCTTTCTTGACTCGGTGCAAGCTTTGTCTTGCATCTCTCTCTAATTAAGCTCATCTCTGACCGGTATCTCGGTGCAGATCTTGCTTGGACAGCCTAACCTAGTTCGGTGCAATTCTTGTTTTTGCTTACCATCATCTCAGTGCAACTCTAGCTTGGACCGCTAATCCAAGTCGGTGCAGGTCTTGTCTTGCGCCACGTGAACAAAGCCCGTGCATGTTTTCTTACACGAACAAAGCTTGTGCATGTCGTGCATATCTTCTTACACGAACAAAGCTCATGCATGTCGTGCATTTTACGTCTCTGCATCAGTGCAACAATTGAGTCAGTGCAATTTGTTTTTCTACATAGAATATGTGCATGTTTTGATCGTTACACTTCATGTTCTATGCATCCCTTAAGAACTCAGTGCATAAACCATACTCTGTCCTTTCTCTTGCAGGGAATAAGTTCATCTGCAAAGGAAAGGCACATGATCCAAGGAAAGGAACATTCTCATCCAACACATGGACCTATGGGGTTTCAGTAGGACTCTTTTGCCTCATTCATTCGGAGCCCCTGCTCCTATATATAAAGCTACATTACCCTTCGAAGAGGAAGCACCAAAAAAAAAAAGAAAAGAAGAAAAGAGAGAGTGCCAAAAAGAAATAGAGAGCCTAGAAGGAGAGATTGTGAAAGGAAGAAGAGAGAGTGAGAGCAGTCATCCATTCTGAAGACCTGTTTTGTCTGTTCGTGGATCAAATCTAGAACGACTGTGCTCAGTGGAGCTTATTTTTTTTGTTTTTCTCTTTTGATCTTTCGGTTTCCCTTTTTGCATTTTCTCCATGTTCTTCCGATACTCTGTTGTGGGTTCGGGTTCCTCCTGTGGACTCAGGAGAAGGGAGACGTAGTCTCCAGTTGCAAGTAGTGGTGTGCTACTTGTGGGTTTCCCTCCGGTCTAGAGGAAGGGAGGATTGTCTCCGGTTCTGGTCTTGTGGGTAGCAAGTCCAAGTGCCAAGCTTCTGTGAGTTGCAGAACTTGGTTTGAGGGATTTGTCTCCCTCGATTTGTCAAGCTGTTAGGCAGCGTCTGTCTGCAGACTGAGTCTGCGGTTCTTGCTATTGCAAGGGAAGCCTCACTCTGGTTTGGAGTGAAGGGTGGACGTAGGCAGACTGTGGATCTGGCCGAACCACCTAAAAACTCTACGTTCTGTGTGATTGCTTTGGTGTGGTTACTCTCTATCTTCTACCCCATTCGTAGGTTGGCATCTGAATGGTTTGGTTGATCTTATGGTTCTCTGATTGCTTACCTGTTTCTTGATTAGATGAACGTCTAGTGAGCTTCTATTGTAACTGGTGAAATCTTTGGTGATTGTTTATCTGAAGGTTCCTTGAAAGCTTTATACTCTAATCAGTAGATTGGTTCGGTGTTGTTCCTGTCTGCTGTGATAGCATGCTACATAATACAGATAGGTTAGATTGTGTGTTCAACGACTTATCTGTCTGTATGCACCAATAGTGCTTGATTCTGTGTTTGGGAGAAGCTCTATTGAGTATGTGTTATTTATTTTTTATTTCCGCAAGACTTTGTAAGTTTAGTGTTAATCAAGATCTAAGTTTCAAATTGGGCAAATTTCCTTCTGGGATTCATTCACCCCCCTCTGAATCCGGGCTCTTCACTCAACAAGTGGTATCAGAGCGGGTTCTTACTGCCCAGATTTATCGATTCTAAGTGGATCCTGTGTCTGTGTGGTATGTATCCGGTTGCTGTCTTAGATCCATGGCTCATCCACCGATCTCCAACGGTTCAAATTTTGATTCATGGTTCATAAGTCTGCGCAGAAGTGTAATCTCAGCTGATCCTGATCAGTGGAAATTAATTTCACATGGTCCTCACAGATTACCAAAGAAAATTTCCAAGTGGACCGACAGTCACAGATTAAAGCATGAGGAAAATCAGAAAGTTTTGAATCTGATGAAAGCAGCTACTGACAAGGTATTACATCCTTCCCTTCTTGACTGCAGGTCTGCAAAGGACGTTCTGGAGAAACTAAAGCTAGCTCACAGAAAAAGGGAGGACAGTTGCATGATGGCTAATGGAAGTTGTAAAAGTAGCAACCAAAATGAAGACGAGGATGATGATCAGGTAAACCCCTTCGAGAGTTATACTCTAGATCATTGGCAGAATGCATATGGTGATCTGCTAGAGTCACATGAAAAACTTAGAAAACAATACAAAAGGTTGAAAAAGAAAACTAGTCAGAATATCTCTGATCTCACAGATGAAAATTACTTGGAGCTGGAACAATCTCATGATGCGTGTAAGTCTGATAATCAAAATTTGCTGAAACTTCTGAAGGATCTTGAACAAGTTAACTCAGAATTAAACAAGGTAAAATCTGAAAATGATTCCCTTAGAAAATCTGTTAAAGAAAACCAAGAAAAATTTGGAAAACTTGAGCAAGAGAAGAATCTGTTAGCTGAAAAATTTGAAGCCATCAAATCTGTAAACATGGAGTTGCAGAAAAATATTGAAAAACTTCAAAAAGGTATGAAGGAAACTTCTGAATTTAAAAGGAGAGATGAAGCCAATTCAGATGATAATAAATGAATTAGTTCAAAATGATAAGCTTAAAGAAGAAATTGAAAATTTAAAATTGTTGAACAATGCCATGTCTGAAAGACTTCTTACATTGGAAAAAGGGAAAATCATATGTACAAACGAAACTGAAAAAGCTGATGAGCTGAGAAAGGAGATCGAAGAATACAAAAATGCCAACAAAGTGTTGAATGAAGCTGTCAATTGCAGTGATCAAGAGATTGCTAGTTATGAAATACACATTGCATCTCTTGAAAACAAAATTCAGATTTGAACAAAGTCTTGTCTAAATTTGTTGATGGAAAAGAAAATCTGGACATGTTGCTAGGAGTTAAGGTGAATACTCAAAAGGAAGGGTTAGGCTACAACAATGTCAACAAAAAGGTTTTCAAAAACAAGCTAATGACAACCTTTATCAAAGCATCAAATGTAGCCACCACCTCAGAAAATAAACAACCTAATGTTCAGAAAAATCAGAAACAAACTGAAAAAATGGAAAAGACCAGTCATGTGAAGAAAGGATTGAATCACACTCATATTGAAAATGTGCATGCTGTAAAACACACTAATACACCTAGACATGCACATAAAAGGGAACTCATGAAATGTTATTACTGTAACAAGATTGGTCACTTGATGCGTGAATGCAACTTAATGGAATCAGATGATCTGAATGCTAGAAAAATGCATGCTGGGGATCCTCAGGCCAAGTTCCCTGTCACTCAGAAAAAGAGTGTCACATATTCTAATTGTGGTAAAGTAGGACACGCTACTGCTCATTGTTGGTTTGGAAATGGTAAGAAAAGACCTCATTCATAGCATGTTAAATTCCCTGCAAGCCAAGATGGTTTTAATAAGAGAAAATTTGTTTCAATGAACCAGCACATCACTTGCTTTAACTTTAACAAGATTGGTCACAAGGCCACTGAATGCTGGTCAGGCTCGTTCAGAATAAATTCTCTCAAATGCTCTCACTGTAGAAAGCATGGCCATACAGTCAAGGACTGTTGGCACCTTCAAAATGGGCGGGCAAATTTCAAAAATGCTAAACATCCTGTTAAGGAAAACAAGTTTGGTAAGATCAATAGAAATAACTTCCATGATAAAAACAGAAACCAGTATGCACCTGCACAAAAACTCCATGCAAATAACTGTATGCACAACAAGAAATCAAAGCATGATGCTCTCTGTAATGATTGTGGGGGAATTGGACACATGATGAATGGTTACTCTTTAATGATACATGATGATACAGAGGACCAAAAGTTGTGGAAAGCACCCATCAAAAGTACTACTAATCATGCAGGACCCAAGACCGTTTGGGTACCTGCCCATGCCAAATAGAGTGCTAACTTGCAGGTATGCCGTGGAATGAAATAAAGGGGTAACTAAGCCATGACATTCGAAGGAGAAAACCCCATGTCTGGATTTCTATTCAGGTCAGTCTTCCAATCATACTAATGTTAATGTTCTAGATAAATGCGTGCAATTAATAAGAGTGCTTCTGAATTGTTACTACATGAATTGTCACTCTCTCTACATGTTAGCTCTTTGCACAGAACATTATTATGAAAATCTAAAAAGAGTCACTTGAATGTGTGCACAAGGGCCTAGAAATAAAACATGTTTTTACCTCTCTCTATCTGCAAGAAAAACAAAGTGCTGCCTAATTATGGATCTTGGCACTCAGTATGGGGGAGCTGAACTATTCTGAGTGGAATGAAGTAGTTGGTGCACTTTATGAGTTTGAAAGCTAGAAGTGTTTAAGATGAGATGTTGAGCTGAAATTGTCAGGTCTAATCAGAAGTGGTTGGGTCAAGAGTTGGCTAAGGATATCCTTGGATTAATGCAGTCTGCAACTCTACACCAATTTCGACCTCTACTCCAATGTCGTTGGAAAGCTCACCTCTCATCCTTCATCTTTATCATCAAATGATCCATCTCCTCTCATCTAAATTCCTTTCCCATGGGCCGACACTTAGGGGGAGCAATGCATGGAACATCATTATCCTTGTCCAACGTGCATTTTTATGACCAAAAACCACTCCCAGAAGTGTATGAAGATGTTGGTCTTCCCTATTGAGTGATCTTCGGCCTATAAAGATTATATCTTATGGTTAATTGTTCAAGAGAACTCTTGAAAGCATTGTCACTGAGTTGAAAACACTCTTAATAACTAGAAATGTCCAACCTAATAAAATTCATCAATCTGAAATTCATGAGTTTTAGGATAATCTGGTAAGAGAAAATGTCTTATAAAGTGTTTTTAAATCATGCTTCCAAGCTAATATGAAGTAGACCAGGGAATACGCCATCAAGTAAAATAAACAATAATGGCAGAGCAATGGCAAATTTCTGAGAAACTAGTCGTCTAGATCAAAGAAATCTAGAAATTATGTCATGAAGAAATAAGCTATCTCTGTTCGTAAAAAGAGGCAAGAAGGTAGACTATGCTGAGTAACCAGGGTCTCTGGTGTCTGATAAACATGTCTCCTTGTGTAAAAAGGCCAGTCTTACTGGAATGCTCCAATAAAAAATTTAAAAAAAAGGGGGCAAAAGAAAGAATAGATGTGGTTTGACTCTGGTTCCACCTCAGGGGCTGAAATTGAATTTAAAACACAATATAAGACATATATCTGAAAACCAGCTTTATCTTATGAAAATAATGAGTTACCTTGGTGACTTTTTATTAACTGGACATTGACCTGGACTAAAAGTGTTTATCTCCATTGGGTATGCGTTAAAAGATGAGCCTTTGAGCGATAGACATATACGATATAAGTTTAATACGCCAAAGACCATAAAGGAGGTGAAGAAAAATATTCTATACATGAGAGGGGCAGTTCGGGGATAAAGTGTACGTCAAAAAAAAGGACAATGTATTTTATACATTGTTTAACCCTAAAAGTGCCGATTGAACTTCCGCCCTTTTTTCTTTTTATAAGCCAGGTCATCTGCTCTCTCATGACTTCCCGTCGTAAGAGTCTCTCCAGTCTTCTTCTCTGCCGTTTCTACTTCTCGCCCTTTCACATGCCGATCACCTGGTTCATCTTCCACCCTTGTCGTTCTCGAAAGAGGACGTCCTCGTCTCAATCACAATCATCTGTGATGTCTATTCGTCAACTAAGACCAAGGGGAAGGAAGAGGTGTCTGAGGAGCATCTGCCGCCAACTCAAGACATCAGCATGTCCAAAAGAGAAAATGATTCTGAGAGCAAAAGCAAGGAGGGGCCTTCTGGAGATGCCCAATGGAAAAAGGAAGGCCGATGAACTCGTCCACCTCGAGGAAGCAAAGGCTGAGAAAAGCGAAGAAGTTTCAGAAGGAAAGAAAGGAAAGGAAAAGAGATAGTGGGGAAATCTTCTGGAAACAAAGTGTCTAAGGATCCAGCTGAACCATTTGCCGAGGATACACAAATTTTCGAGGAAGAACATCCGGTTTACAATGTCGAGTATCCTGAATCAAGCACTCCGTCTGCAAGTTCTATTGAAGCCAATAGTGAGCCGAATATTTTTGATCTGCTCAACAATCTGTGAACTTTGGTTCAAAATCAGAGTAAGATGGTGTCTTCCCAGCTTATGTACACAAATCTTTATCTGAACAAAATGAGCTCAAGACTACATCTTCTAGAGCTCAGAGTGAATACGCAGTGGACACAATTTGTGGCTGAAAAATGGAGGGCAGATGATACGATGCAAGAGTTCTTGGGAAAACTCTTAGGTCTGATTGATAGAATAGGGGAGGCGGTTAGCAGTGTTCAGATCACTCAGACCAATTCTTACAAGACTCTTGTCACTATCCTTGACAAGACCTACGATATCAACATTGAGCTTGCGAAGATGAGGACTCTGGATCATCCCTTCCTCACTGGTCAACAGGAGATCCGTACAGCATTGGACACAGCTCAATCTGAAGTTGCTACCGTTGTAGCCAGACTTGAAAAATACTTAACAGAACAAGCGGATATGTCCTCTCTCTCGGCCAGTATTAATGGCACTATTTTCTATTGCTTTGAGCAGCTGTCCAACTCCTTGCAGTCTCTTCAGAATTCCATCCTGAACAGAACCCCTCAAGGAGGAAATTCAGTTCTGCTCCAGCCAGAGATCCGAGAGACCCCAGAAGCTCCCACGGTTTTTGATAATGACAAAGGGGGAGAGAAGATGTAACGACCCGAGAATCCGATTACCGGGAAGGCCCGATAACCCGAGACTCGCACCGCCACCCACGAGCCCGAAGACTCGGAAGGGTTAAAAGGATGGTGTGGAAACTACACAAGTATCGCAAGTAATTGCAGAAATTAAATAGTTATAATATTAAGCAGGAGATAAATTAACATTTTTCAAGGTCCACAATAGAAATAACAACAGCAGCAACAGTAGTCCACGACTAGTATAGTGACAAGAAAGAAAAGTACAGCTACACGGGGCATCCCCCGGCCTACAAATCACGGAATGAACGGCAAGAGGCTAAGGAACGTCACCCTACCTCAATGGAGCGAATGCTCCGCCGAATCGCCCACAAACCACGAAGAACACTTTTAGAAACCTCGCCTCCCCACGCTTCCCACGCTCGCCGCACACCCACGAGATCGTCTCGCCGTCGCCCACGCGTCCGCGCCGTCGCCCTGCCGCCGTCAACAGCCGGGGAGGGGTCCGCCGCGCTCGAATGGGAGAGAGGGAGAGAGAGGGTGCGGTCACGGTTGGGGAAGGAAGGAGAAAGAAGAAGAAGAAAGAGAAAGAGGAAAAGAAGAAGAAAAAGAATTAGGGCTATATAGAAAATCCAAATTTTTGGAAAAATACCGAAAAATAAAAAAATACATTTCTGGAATCCTCGGAACGCACCGATCGCAATGGTGCCACTCGTGCCTGGGGGAACCGCCCGATTCGCCCGCAGCGAGCTTCCGAAGAGAAAGCCGAATCCCGCGCTGGGAATCGGAAAACACGCGCGGAAAAGCCGCGGAACGCCTCCGGGCCTCCGAAACGACTCCAGATCGCGCCGATCCGAACACGAAAGATGTCCGAAATGAAATTTTGAATACAACAGAGCCGAACGCTCCAAAAACCAGATCCGGGACCCACGTAGAAGGACCCGAAAGGTCCGGGATATTACAGCCCTCCCCCCTTAAGGAATTTCATCCTCGAAATTGAGAACAACCAAAGGGGAAAGAAGAGGAAGACTCACTCAAACAGATACAGGAATTGCTGACGCATCTCGTCCTCACGTTCCCACGAAGCCTCACCACTAGAGTGTCGCTGCCACACGACCTTTACCAAGGGAATAACCTTGTTTCGCAGGCGCTGCTCTTGCCTATCCTCCACGCGGATCAGAAACTCTGGGAGAGAAAGATCTAGAGTCACCTCAGGCCAAACGGAAAACTCGAGCACATGAGAGTCATCGGGCATATACTTCCGTAACATCGAGATGTGGAACACATCATGCACCGACGCCAACTCAGGAGGTAGCTGCAACCGGTAAGCAACCTCACCGATGCGCTCCACAATCGCGAAAGGACCAATGTAGCGGGGACTCAACTTCCCACGCCGTCCAAAACGCATCACCCCCTTCATCGGAGAAACTATCAAGAACACATGATCGCCCACGGCGAACTCGAGAGGCTGCCGCCTACGGTCAGCATAGCTCTTCTGCCGACTCTGGGCCGCCAACATGTTCTGACGAACCAGGTGCACAACATCCACACACTGCTGCACCAAATCCGGTCCCGTCAAAACACGCTCACCCACCTCAAACCAATCAAGAGGAGTCCTACACGGACGCCCATACAGAGCCTCATATGGAGCCATGCCGATGCTCGAATGATAGCTGTTGTTATAGGCAAACTCCACCAACGGTAGGTGATAAATCCAACTCCCCTGCCACTCCAGGCAGCAGGATCTCAGCATGTCCTCCAAAGTCTGAATGGTCCTCTCAGACTGACCATCTGACTGAGGATGATACGCCGAGCTAAACGCCAACTCCGTGCCAAGAGCTCGCTGGAAACTCCTCCAGAATCCAGAAGTGAAGCGCGGATCCCGATCCGACACGTTCGAAATGGGAATCCCATGCAACGGCACGATCTGCTCCACATAAAGACGAGCCAACTTAGGCACGCTCCAGCTGACTTTGACCGGTAGCAACTGAGTCACCTTCGTCAGCCGATCCACCAGCAACCAAATACTATCTTGCCCACTCGGGGTCCTCGGCAATCCCACCACGAAGTCCGTGGTCACATGGTCCCACTTCCAAGCAGGAACATCCAAGGGCTGGAGAGTACCTCCTGGTCGCTGATGCTCTGCCTTCACCTGCTGACAGATCAGGCACCTGGCCACAAACTCTGCGACATCTCTCTTCATGCCAGGCCACCAGAACTGCGTCCGCAAGTTCCGATACATCTTCGTCGCACCCGGGTGTACGGTGTACCTGCTCCCATGAGCCTCGCGCAACACCGCACGACGAATCTGCTCCTCGGATGGGACGTACAACCTGCCACGAAACCTCGCAGCACCGTCCTCGCCGAGCTCCATGTCAGTCATCGCAAGAATCCGGGGCAACTCAGGGTCCGCGTGCTGAGCCTCTGTCACCTGACGACGGATAGCAGGAGTGACAGTCAGACTCGCAAGCACCGCCAACCCTGGCTCCTGGGGAATCTTGAGCCTAAAAGATACTTCGGACACTTGTTCCCAGAGCCTGCACTTCCTCAACATCAAGGTACTGATCGCAACCTTCCGACTCAAGGCATCGACGACGACATTCATCCTGCCCGGCTGATAAGACAGGGTGAAGTCATAGTCCTTCATGAACTCCATCCAACGCCTTTGTCTGAGGTTCAGGTCCTTCTGCGAGAACACATACCTCAAACTCTGATGGTCAGTGAACACCTTGAACTTCTCGTCGTACAGATAGTGCCTCCAGATCTTCAGCGTGAAGATCACCGCCGCCAACTCAAGGTCATGGGTGGGGTAGTTCTCCTCGTGGGGTTTTAGCTGCCGAGATGCATAAGCCACCACTCTACCATGCTGCATCAAAACAGCACCCAGTCCAACGCCGGAAGCATCTGTACACACCACGAAACCTCCGGATCCAGAAGGCAAAACCAACACCGGAGCTGAGGTGAGCAATCTCTTCAGTTCCCTGAAGCTCTGCTCACACTCCTCGAACCAAACGAAAGGCACATCCTTCCGCGTGAGCCTAGTCATCGGGGTCGCAATGCGGGAAAAATCCTGGATAAACCGACGATAATAACCTGCAAGCCCCAAGAAACTCCGGATCTCCATCACCGACCTCGGCCTCGGCCACTGCATCACTGCCTCGACCTTGGCGGGGTCCACGGAAATACCATCACCAGAAATCACGTGCCCCAGAAAGTGCACCTCGCTGAGCCAAAAGTCGCACTTGCTGAGCTTCGCATACAACTGGTGATCTCGCAACGTCTGCAGTACCACACCCAAATGGTATGCATGCTCCTCGGTAGACTGCGAATAAACAAGGATGTCATCCACGAAAATGACCACGAACTAGTCCAAATACGGATGGAACACCCTCTGCATCAAGTCCATGAAGGCTGCAGGGGCATTGGTGAGCCCAAACGGCATCACCAGAAACTCATAATGCCCGTACCTCGTACTGAACGCAGTCTTCTCCACATCGGATTCACGAATCCTCAGCTGATAGTAACCGGACCGCAAATCAATCCGCGAGAACACTCGCGCAGACTGAAGTTGGTCGAACAAATCATCAATCCGCGGCAACGGATACTTGTTCTTAATGGTCACTTCATTCAGCTGCCGATAGTCAATGCACAATCGCAAACTACCGTCCTTCTTCTTCACAAACAACACGGGCGCACCCCAAGGAGAAAAACTAGGACGAATATACCCCTTGGCCAACAGTTCCTGCAACTGCACCCTCAGCTCCCTCAGCTCAGCGGGGGCCATACGGTAGGGAGCCTTCGCCAAAGGTCCCGTACCAGGCACAACCTCGATCACGAAATCGATCTCCCGCTGGGGAGGTAATCCAGGCAACTCCTCTGGAAAAACGTCGGGAAACTCGCACACCACCGCAATGTCCTCGACATCCGGCTCCATCCGGTTAGACACAACCACTGACGCGAGAAAACTCTGACAACCAGAATCAAGCAACCGACGGGCTCGAATAGCAGAGATAAGGAATCGAGAAGAGGTGGAACGGATACCTTGGAAATAGAAGGTCCGCTTGCTCGGATGCTGGAAGTAGACCCTCTTCATCCCCCAGTCCACCACCGCTCCATGAGTCTCGAGCCAGTCCATGCCTAGAATCACATCGTAATCCCGAAGCTGCAACGCATACAACCTGCCTGGCATACTCCGCCCATCGATCCAAATCGGAACCTGATCGAAGCAATACAGAGTGATCATAAAGTCACCCGAAGGTAACTCCACTGCCAAATCACAGGACAACTGGGTCACCGGCTCCTCGATGCTCGACGCAAAATCCTCCGAAATAAACGAATAAGACGCGCCAGAATCAAATAAAATCCGAGCCGCACAACCCAAAATCTGAACGGTACCTTCCACGAGCTGCGACGCCACTGCCTCTGCCCTGGTCATGTGCGTGATCTGGCCCCGAGCTCTCTACCTACCTCCCACACTAGCTGACCTGGGTAGCGGCGGATACTGTCCCTGCTGCTGCTGCTGCCTCTACTGCTGGGGAACCGGCTGCTGCAGAGGAAACTACTGCTGCGGCGGCCTCTGAGGACAGTCACGCGCCATATGCCCTGGCTGGTCACACTGAAAACAAATAATCGGCATTGTGCACTGCCTGCCTGGGTGGGTACCACCACACCGTGGACAAGATCCTCGCGATCCACCCCCTGATCCCTGACGCTGCAAAGGAATCGGCTGCTGTACACTGCCCGATGAAGCCTGCCCCTGATCCTTGGACTTCTTCTTGCCGAACCCTCTCTTGAAGAACTTCTTGACCTTCGAGCCGAAGGACGCAGATCCTGTCACCGAAGCTGCCGATGCCGGTACTCCTGAACCACCTGACGCATGCTGGAAGAAACCCTGCTGCTGGGTAGCCGACTGTTGGCTGCGACCTGACAAGGACTGCCCCTGGCTGATCAGTCCTCGAGTCCTCTGCATATCCATCTCCAGGGAAATCGCAACACGAGACGCTGTCTCTAGATCAGTGGCCCCATTCGTGATCAAATGGTGCCTCATCTCCAGCCTCAAGCCCTGCACAAACTGCGCGGTCCTCACCCTCTCATGCTCCATGATGTGAGGTGCGTACCGACCCAGCTCGACAAATCGGGCCCTGTACTGCAACACGGACATGTCACCCTGCACCAGCTCCAGAAACTCCCGCATCCGCTGCGTGGCAACAATATCTGGACAGTACGTACGCTCGAAAGCACCGACAAAGTCATCTCACTCGATCTGCTCAAGTGGACGAAGCTGAAAGGACGTCTTCCACTCGAAAGACCACCACCTTCGAGCCGTGCCCTGCAACTGGTTGTAGGCCAACACCACTCTGTCCTCGGCAGTACTCCTCGCTGAGCTGAACGCCCGTTCCATCTCATCAAGCCAATCACGAGCCGCATCAGGGTCTGCCTGGCCCCTAAAGTAAGGTGGATGGAACTGCATGAAGTCCCTCACCGCTCGGCCTGGCCCACCCCTGACAAACGAGCCCTCACCAGCCTCTCCGCCAAACTGCTGAGACATGAGATGGTACATGCCACAGAAGAAATCCTCGGCCCCCGGAGCTCTTGCAGCATCTGCGGCCTCGATAGCCCCCGGAACTCTGCTATGCTCCTCCTGGTCCCTCTGGACCCCCTGCTGGATCTCCTGACCTCCAGCCGACTGCCCCTGCTCAGAGCGAGAGCTCCTCCTCGGCGCCATACTCGCTCCTGAAGCACAAGATAGAAAACACGAAAACGACAAGGTCAATAAAAACGCACGATGCCCAATGCCAGCGTCACCTGTACATCATCGTTGTGGACTAGTGGACCACTACAATTACCTATGATTCTCATGTAATTCCACAACCGCGCTCTGATACCAGCTGTAACGACCCGAGAATCCGATTACCGGGAAGGCCCGATAACCCGAGACTCGCACCGCCACCCACGAGCCCGAAGACTCGGAAGGGTTAAAAGGATGGTGTGGAAACTACACAAGTATCGCAAGTAATTGCAGAAATTAAATAGTTATAATATTAAGCAGGAGATAAATTAACATTTTTCATGGTCCACAATAGAAATAACAACAGCAACAACAGTAGTCCACGACTAGTACAGTGACAAGAAAGAAAAGTACAGCTACACGGGGCATCCCCCGATCTACATATCACGGGAATGAACGGCAAGAGGCTAAGGAACATCACCCTACCTCAATGGAGCGAATGCTCCGCCGAATCTCCCACAAACCACGAAGAACGCTTTTAGAAACCTCGCCTCCCTACGCTTCCCACGCTCGCCGCACACCCACGAGATCGCCTCGCCGTCGCCCACGCGTCCGCGCCGTCGCCCTACCGCCGTCAACAGCCGGGGAGGGGTCCGCCGCGCCCGAATGGGAGAGAGGGAGAGAGAGGGTGCGGTCACGGTTGGGGAAGGAAGGAGAAAGAAGAAGAAGAAAGAGAAAGAGGAAAAGAAGAAGAAAAAGTATTAGGGCTATATAGAAAATCCGAATTTTCGAAAAATACCAAAAAATAGAAAAATACATTTTCGGAATCCTCGGAACGCACCGATCGCAATGGTACCACTCGTGCCTGGGGGAACCGCCCGATTCGCCCGCAGCGAGCTTCCGAAGAGAAAGCCGAATCCCGCGCCGGGAATCAGAAAACACGCGCGGAAAAGCCGCGGAACGCCTCCGGGCCTCCGAAACGACTCCGGATTGCGACGATCCGAACACGAAAGATGTCCGAAACGAAATTTCGGACACAACAGAGCCGAACGCTCTAAAAACTAGATCCGGGATCCACGAAGAAGGATCCGAAAGGTCCGGGATATTACAGAAGATGTCATGTAGTTGTGATCTATTGATGATGGTTTTTGATGGATGATCTGCTGATGATGTTTTTTTTATGGATGATGGTTTTGTTGTTTTTTTTGGATATTGCATAAAACCTTCCCTATGGATGACTTTAAGTTTTTGATGAATCTTAGAGTTCTGATGGCAACTGTTTACACCTGATTCATATTGCTTTTTGTGCTAAAGTAGTGGTTGCTATATGTATGACATAAATTATTTTTGCTTAATTCATTATGTGAATTATCATACATGACTCATTAGGTTGTCATCATCAAAAAGGGGGAGATTGTTGGATCGCTGGTTTTGATAATGACAGTTTCTGAGTCATGTGTGATAGAATTGTGGTCAGTGCATCTGATTAGAATATCTGATTAATTCATGTGAACTGTTTGCATGGTGGATTGGTCATAAACCCTAATCTTGATAGTAACTTACTGATGAAACATGCTTAGATGTTTGTGCTTTAATTCTTCAAGTTTATCTACTAAGTATGGTCCATGTGGTCCATGCTATTTCATAGATAAAGTCATAGTCAGTGCATGCAGTGTCTCGCTCATTATCTTGCTCGGTGCAACTCTCGTTTAGTTCTGCACCTAACGCATTAGTGCCTGCCTTGGTGCAAGTTTCTGATCATGCCCACATTCTGTCGATTAGCCTCTTTTTCGGTGCATCCAAATGCTTCATGCCTTTCTTGACTCGGTGCAAGCTTTGTCTTGCATCTCGGTGCAGATCTTGCTTGGACAGCCTAACCTAGTTCGGTGCAATTCTTGTTTTTGCTTACCATCATCTCAGTGCAACTCTAGCTTGGACCGCTAATCCAAGTCGGTGTAGGTCTTGTCTTGCGCCACGTGAACAAAGCCCGTGCATGTTTTCTTACACGAACAAAGCTCGTGCATGTCATGCATATCTTCTTACACGAACAAAGCTCGTGCATGTCGTGCATTGTACGTCTCTGCATCGGTGCAACAATTGAGTCGGTGTAGTTTGTTTTGCTACATAGAATCTGTGCATGTTTTGATCGTTACACTTCATGTCCTATGCATCCCTTAAGAACTCAGTGCATAAACCATACTCTGTCCTTTCTCTTGCAGGGAATAAGTTCGTCTGCAAAGGAAAGGCACATGATCCAAGGAAAGGAACATTCTCGTCCAACACGTGGACCTATGGGGTTTCAGTAGGACTCTTTTGCCTCATTCATTCGGAGCCCCTGCTCCTATATATAAAGCTACATTACCCTTCGAAGAGAAGCGCCAAAAAAAAAAAGAAAAGAAGGAAAGAGAGAGTGCCAAAAAGAAAGAGAGAGCCTAGAAGAAGAGATTGTGAAAGGAAGAAGAGAGAGTGAGAGCAGTCATCCATTCTGAAGACCTGTTTTGTCTGTTCGTGGATCAAATCCAGAACGATTGTGCTCAGTGGAGCTTATTTTTTTTGTTTTCTCTTTTGATCTTTCGGTTTACCTTTTTGCATTTTCTCCATGTTCTTCCGATACTCTGTTGTGGGTTCGAGTTCCTCCTATGGACTCAGGAGAAGGGAGACGTAGTCTCCGGTTGCAAGTAGTGGTGTGCTACTTGTGGGTTTCCCTCCGGTCTGGAGGAAGGGAGGATTGTCTCCGGTTCTAGTCTTGTGGGTAGCAAGTCCAGGTGCGAAGCTTCTGTGAGTTGCAGAACATGGTTTGAGGGATTTGTCTCCCTCGGTTTGTCAAGCTGTTAAGAAGCGTCTGTCTGCAGACTGAGTCTGCGGTTCTTGCTATTGCAAGGGAAGCCTCACTCTGGATTGGAGTGAGGGGTGGACGTAGGCAGACTGTGGATCTGCCGAACCACCTAAAAACCCTACGTTCTGTGTGATTGCTTTGGTGTGGTTACTCTCTATCTTCTACCCCATTCGCAGGTTGGCATCTGAATGGTTTGGTTGATCTTATGGTTCTCTGATTGCTTACCTGTTTCTTGATTAGATGAACGTCTAGTGAGCTTCTATTGTAACTGGTGAAATATTTGGTGATTGTTTATCTGAAGGTTCCTTGAAAGCTTTATACTCTAATCAGTAGATTGGTTCGGTGTTGTTCCTGTCTGCTGTAATAACATGCTACATAATACAGATAGGTTAGATTGTGTGTTCAACGACTTATCTGTCTGTGTGCACCAATAATGCTTGATTCTGTGTTTGGGAGAAGCTCTATTGAGTGTGTGTTAGTTATTTTTAATTTCGCAAGACTTTGTAAGTTCGGTGTTAATCGAGATCTAAGTTTCAAATTGGGCAAATTTCCTTCTAGGATTCATTCACCCCCTCTGAATCGGGCTATTCACTCAACAATCGGGAGCCTCTGTAAAACACGCGGATATCCGCCTTATCCAGCATTGACCCGGGGATCGACCCACGTGTCAGAATTGTCTAGCGGCTTGCGCCCATTGTACTTCGACCTCCTCGGCCCATTTGTAAAGCCCACGCGGCTCTCATACAGCATGAAACCAGTTGAACACATGCACCTGTACTTGGGTCTTAGCCTCTTCACGGTGCCTGCTTCTGTCACAACGGTGCCCCCGGCACCCGACTGCCAGTCACACCGGGCCCCGAGCACGACCATCGAGGTCTCCCGGCGCCCACCTCCTTCAGTCACAACGGTGCCCCCGGCACCCGACTGCCAGCTACTCCAGTCACATCGAGACCCGCGGCACCCAATCACCCAACAACTCCAATCACAACGGTGCCCCCGGCACCCGACTGCCAACAACTCTAGTCACAACGATGCCCCTGGCACCCGACTACCTAGCTACTTCAGTCACAACGGTGCGCCCGGCACCCGACTGCCAAAAACTCCAGTCACAACGGTGCCCCCGGCACCCGACTGCCAAAAACTCCAGTCACAACGGTGCCCCCGGCACCCACTACCTAGCTACTTCAGTCACAACGGTGCCCCCGGCACCCGACTGCCAACAACTCCAGTCACAACGGTGCCCCCGATGTTGGTTTATATTGGTTCCTTTGCAAATGAATGTGTGATGTCAATAATAGAAATATGAATGAGCCATGTGCAATATGCAATCAACCTATGAACGTGCGCTGCATGAACCTAGGCAATCAGCATGGAATCTAAGCATGGGCATGCCATCTCTATCAGAAATAAGCAAGAGAAAAGAAAAACACACGCTGGGGCGTGGAGCAAGGGAATAAAGGAAAACACACACCATGGGTGTGGAGCAAGCATGTAAAAGCAAGTAAAGAAGAGATATGAGGAAAAAGAGAGGACTACTGCCCAAACTAGAAAGATGTGATCGCCACAAAAGTATTAAACTAGCCAAAGCTAAAATAAATACCTTGGAAATAGGTGGATGCAACACCCGCCCACAGGAGAGAGAGAACTGCACTTCTACGAACAATAACGGTCGAAGACTGGCGCGCCAAAGAAAGTAGCGGTCCTACGATAAATCGCCAGAAAACCTTAGCGCTCCAATATACAACCGCCAGAGAACCGCAAAACAGCATGCTTTGGGACTTTTGATCTCCACTTCTTCCAGCCGGCCAGAAGACTTGGGCCTCGTGCTATGGATGCTATAAACCTGCAAAACGTGTAGAGAACACAGAGAAACAACCCAAATTAGCCCGGTGACAAGTGTATTAACTATAAGACAAAGAAAACTAGAAACATGCAATTGGAAGGGTGGATACCTGGGAGGTTGGGTTTTTTAACCCATGTGGGGGGTTTTAAAAGATGGGAGGAGGTTTAAAATGAATGCAGAAGATGGAAGAACGTGAGAGAGGAAGAGGGAAGATGCTTTGGATACTATGAGGGGAAAGGAGAATTAAAAACACAAGAAAACACTAAGACCCTTGGAACTTGATACTCCCTGGACATAGGAGGTAGATGGACGTGGGAAGCAGTTCTCCTTGATTGGCTCTAGCTCCAGGATGCGGCAGCACTTTGACGCAAACTCCAAAAAAATCTTCTCTTCAAGCCATGAAGTCAAGGATTCTATTTATAGACCCTCAAAGTCTAGGCTCGAGTTGGAGAGATAAGGACTCGAAATTAGGTCAAAAACTAGATAATCCTTGAAGATAATACTCTCAAGAGTCCACAGAAACAAACGGCAGCTTTTAAGGATGTGCATCGAGAGATAAATCCTCAATCGAAAACTCTACTTCGACCACGGCGTAGCAGAGAAAAGACAGTCAATCAGGACTCTCGGACTCTTGAGACGGTCCTACGATAAACCGCCATTAGGAAGTAACGGCCCAAAAATAGATCGCCACCCTGCGATATCCAATAATAGATAAGGCCAACGTGCGAAGTTTTCGTAATAAGGACTCTGCAAGAAGGTGGCGGTCGAAGGTTCACGCGCCAGAAGCATATGACGGTCCCATGATTACCGCTAAAGCACAACGGATAAGATAAGATAAGGTTTGAGAAAGGCTGTTGGCTTTTGGACTCTGGCGTCAGCAAGCGGTCAAAGAGAGGAGCGCTACACGTCAGCAAACGCACCAGGGATAGGCCGCCAGAGATAATGAAGTGGTAAATAGCATGAAAGCTTGCTAAGCTTGATCCAGCGGACAAAGAATGAGGAGCGAGACCCAACCAAGGAGAGGTGACCCAAGAAATAGGCCTTAAAACTGACTAAGAAGGCTCAGTAAGGGTGAACAACTTGGAGCATCATAAAGATGAGCAAGGAAATGACCCAACACATTGGTCATAAAATGGGTGTCAACAGATGCCCCTCCTTAACATCCTCTTTGCAGAGGAGCGAGCGGAGGTGAAGTGGAAGCAACAAGGAACATGGAGGTGAAATGGAAATGAAGCGGAGTGGACTGAAAAGTGGGCGTTAAGGTAAACGACACCAGTTCTCAACCAACAAGCGATAGGAATCTTCCGAAAAACTTCGAACTAATCACAAGGAACGGAAAAACCAAATGACGCATGCCTGGGGGAACTAACAACTAAGGAAAGGAAAACATGGCCAGTGGCCGGAGCAACGGAAAGGAAAGAGACAATTAACTAAACTCCAGACAGGAATCCTCAGCTAACCAGGCCAAGCAAATAGACCGAAGGAAACCTTCCAACTCAGAGTGGAATAACTCTCCTTACTCAAGACCATGGATACATAATTATCCACCATTACTAAGACACTTGGACAGATGAGGGCACAAGAATGCTCAAAGATGCGCATGATGCATGCTGGGCTAAAATAAAGAAATCATTAAAATGAATGCAAAGAAAGAATAAAATAACAAGATACTCAAGAATAGTATTGCTAGACTGGACAAATCAGGGTCAAGATAGTATCTGCAATCACGGCGTGCAAGATAGAACCATCGTCCCCCAACTCGGCCAACCTAACGGCCTATCCAATGATTAAACATGTGCACTTAGATCATCATCATTTTTGTTAAAGGGGAACATCAAATCCTGGAACACATGAATGACCAGCTGGTTCTCGAGATAATATATTATAAGTACCATATAGTAATGCATTAAAGGATTAGGGATCGGGATACTTACCTGACTTACCTGTCTGGCAAGTGGGTGAAACATGATGTGATGGCGTTCATGATTTTTGCAAGTAAAAGGTTAGCCATCAACAATAATCAAATCATGATCATAGGCATGAAACATCAACATCCACATGAGATATGATGAAATGAAGCATTGTTGACATAAATATGACATGAAAGCTCAATGGACAAAGCAAATAATCATCAATCAAGTTCAAGATAGAAACTGTCTTATCGAGGAGCGCCAGAAGGAAGTGACGGTCAACACTTGGACCGCCATAGTCCGTCGGTTCACATACCCCAAGAAGGGTATCTCAGATAAGAAACGGTCCATGGGAGGTGCGCTAGAAGCATGTAAAGGTCTTACGATAGACCGCCAATTTTTCTGGGCATTCAAAAAAAACAAATCGATTGTTGCTCCCCCACCCATCATTCACGCAAAACGCTCAAAACACAAAAACACCAAAAACCGAGCATCCCCATTCCACTCCGGCAAAGCCCCACCGGCGACCACTGCGGCTACTGCCGAGATGACGAACGAGAAAATGAAGAGGAAGGTGATTAAACGCTTTCGCTGCCGCATCGAGCGGGAGGAGGACGCTCCTCTGGCGGCGAACCCACCGGAGAAAGAACGGCCGCGGCGGCCCAAATCGAAGAGGAAGAGGTTCCCCAATCCACAGAGGCTGCAGAGGGCCCTGAAGAGGCTGCTGGAGGCGAGGAGGAAGCCACGGCGGCGGAGGAAACGTCAGAGAAGAAGAAGGGCAGCCAGAGCTCGGAGGTAGGCCGATGCCCTAAAAAACCTCATTTTTATGATTTTCAATGGTTGCATGTGGTGTGGATGACATTAGGAGGGGTCGCAGGACCCAATATTATTGATTGTAGGCCCTTTTGGGCCATTTTCAAAACTTGGGGAACGAATTGGGGGACGCCCCCTTGCTGGGACGTTGGCGGTCATTTTAGTGACCGCCACAAAATGAGGCAGTCCAACTCTGGAGCGCCACAGTCCTCTGACGGTCCACAACATGACCGCCAGAGATATCAGAGACAGAAGTGTTGTATTTTTAGATTTTTGCTTATCTGATTTTGTTGTTGTTTTGTCTATTTGAAATGCAATCTAAAATGTGATGCTATAACTAACTCTATGTTTTCAATGTGTGCAGGGAAGAGACAGACCCGGATTTCATGGCTGCAAGTCCGGGCGGTGTACCAGGCACTGCCCGACTACCAGAGAGATAGATTGACAACTATGGGCTTCGGAGAGGCGTTGAGTATTGAAGTGACCAGGATTGATACAACCCTCCTGTATGCACTGCACGAGAGATGGGACCCGATCAGCCGAGCGTTCATCTTCCCATGGGGTCACATGATCCCCACATTGGAGGATGTGGTGAGGATTACGGGGCTGCGGGTGCACAGGGCAGCAGTGACAAGCTACACATACACCGATTACTGAGTGATGGCACAGGAGTTGCTCGGGTTAGATTTAATGAGACCGGGGCATCACTCATCCCAGCTAGCACGAGGGATGCTCTAGGAGAGCATGGGGCTGAGAGGAGCAGCTATTTCAGTGGGCGAGTTACCCGAGCAGCATATTGACAGAGTGATAGAGCAGATTCATCCTAGAGTGGCGGCGGAGCCAGGACCGGAGGGAGACATTATCTTGAGACGCTTCCTGATACTTATGTTCGGGAAGTTGTTAATCGCCACTAGAGCAGATGGAGTGAGCGTCAGACTCCTCCCGCTGTTGAGGGATTTGGACCGAGTTGGGAGATATGCTTGGGGAGCTATAGTGTTAACTTTCCTGTTCGAGTGACTCAGCACTACCGATCGGCAGACGATGTTGGGCGGCTTTTCACCTTTTTTACAGGTAAATGCTTCTAAATGCTAAATGCTTCTAATTATGCCTATGATTATGACTGCTATTTGCTAAAATGCTGACAAATGACACGGCTTATGCAGATCTGGAGCTTCCTATACCTTCCTGGGATCGGGTGAGGCACAATGTTACACCCAGAGTGGATCCCCATCGCGAGATGGTGGGTGGTTGCCAGGGACATGGGGCCGATCAAGCGGTTGACCCGGGCCATCCAGGATGATATTGACTCGTTCCCCTATGCATCGGTAAACTCCCAGACTTAAACTCTTCTATATGCTTTAAATGTTTCTACATGCTGACATGGACTTGACTGCCCTTTCAGGTGCGCTGGACACCATACAGGGACGAGGGCCACGAGGGACAGCCGTGGGTAGAGGCTTCCCTGGCATACAGAGGGCGAGATATTTGGCTGCACTGCATCAACATCGTCGAGCCCCTGCACCACCGGCTCATCTTGAGGACGAGGGGACTACACCAGCCCGAGGTGGAGTTCCCTGGATGAGACGATGAACGCCCCGGGAGATCTTCAAAGGGTCTCAGTGGTGACATCGATTGGAGTGTTCGAGTGGCCGAGTAGGTCAGAGACTGGACTAAGAGGGGCCGGGTGGTGCGAACCCGGGCTGACAGCGATGAGGCCTACCTGAAGGCCTACGCTCGGAGACACGGAGACAAGGTTTTCCGCGGCGTCCGACGACCGGTATGATTCCTAAACTCAAATTCTATCTATTAAATTATTCCTATATGCTCTGACATATACTTGCTATATGCAGCTAGACCCCCAAGGATGCATTGCGAACTCCAGGGGCTCTTACATGCGACGATCCAGCAGCGGGATGAGTACAAGACTGCGTTGGATCTTTTGGTAAACTTCCCAAACCTTGGACACTATTGCCTATGCTTATGCTTATGCTTATGCAACTTGACTGACCTTGACTTCTAAATGCAGAGAGCCGAGGGAGCATAGAGGGCGGGACTGGACGCTCCATCCTCGTTGTCTCAGCCTGCGGGAGGCAGGGCTGAGCGAGATGCAGAGTTTACTCGAGCGGTTGCTCGAGCTGAGGAGGCCGAGGCTTCACTCGTAGAGAGGGTAAGCAAAAACCAACCGAGTTTCTTAGAATTTAAATGCTTATGATTATGCGAATGCCTTGACTTTACTATGATGAATCTGCAGGCGAGAGAGCTTACCACAACATTAGCTAAAGCGAAACGTGCCAGCGTGGAGACCGAGCGATTCGGGCAGAGAGAGAGAGCCAACGAGCAGATGAAGCAGAGATGGAGCGACTTAGAGTTGATGTCGCGCGACTGAGGGGCGAGCAAGATTAGTTCCGAGTGCAGACCATCGAGATGAAGGGCGTGATCTTGGGCATGAAGGAGGCCCTCCGACTTATGGGGAAGAAGTCAGAGGCTAGTAGTAGGAGCCAGAGGTGTCGCACCGAGCAGTGGAGTCCGAGGCTACTTCACCAGCTCCTCCGGCCATCGAAGGAATGAGGAGGCAGACCGGAGACGAGGGCATGTGGAGGATAGCATAGCCATGGGCCCGTCGGAGAAGAGGCACGAGGGCACCGGCGACAGCGATGGCCCGGGAGACAGACCGGCCGAGTGACTCTATTTTTACTCTTCCTTTCTTTTGATGCACACTTGTACATGACTTTCGATAATGGAAAAAATATTTTTGTTGTTTTATTTTATTTGTGAAAATGTGAATGTGGATGATGTGAATGTTTGAATGAATGTGGCATGCAGACATGAGGACAAAGTGAGAGACGGAGAGAGAGAGCGCGGCAAGTTTGACAAAAGGAGAGCAGAAAGAGTTATCTAAAACCTGTAGAAAACCATGAAACGGTCTAAGTTAGAACCGCCAGGGTGAGTTAGCGGTTGTACCTTTGACCGCTAGAATGTTAGAGAGAAGGCGGTGGATGAAGGGAAGTGACAGTCCAACATTAGAGCGCCAGAGTGCTCTGGCGGTCTTACGATAGACCACTAGTACAGAAAACTGTGTGAATCCAAGAAGGACTTCTCGTGAGAGTCCGAACTCGGGGAAAAGGGGCCTTAATCCGCACTAGAACCCTCCTAAACTTAAGATAAGGCTACCCAACCCAAATCCTAACACTCCAATACTAAAAGCAAGCCTCCATAAATAGGAACAAGCTCTAAATTCGCAGCTCACACCAATTCTCTGCTATAAGTTCAGAAATTCTATCAAAAACCCTCAAAAACACCATGAAAATGAGTTTTGAAGCTAGTGCCATGCAGGAGAGGGTCTACACTGACCTAAAGCAGCTAGAAAAGAACATGGGGAGCTGCAGAGGCTGACCTCCATCCCCAAGCATCTAAGCTCAAGTTTTTCAAGAGAGGTAAGTGGCAATTTGGCTTAAAAGATTCATTAATTTCTGCACTTTTATTCTTCTTATGATCTTCCTCTCTTCTTCCTCTTCTTTTTTCCTTTTCCTCTAGCTTCTTCCTGGCCTAAGATGTTACTCCAATCTGAAATGGGTGGCTCCCATGATCAAAGAGCTTCCTTTAGAAGTTATCTCCATCCTTAGGGCATGGCACCTTCAACCCTTGTTAGTTTTGGCCAAAAATTTCCAAAAACTTTCATATGATTGGCCTAGCATTTCAGCCCTTATGGAATTGTGGCATCCTCAAACACACACATTCCTCTTCGCATCCTTTGAAGCCACCATCCTATTAGAGGTGGTAGAAACCTACCTAGCCCTCCCTAAGACTAAGGTGGGGGATGAAGATTTAGTGTGTCATACGGTTGAGCCAATTGACCCTTCTCTAATTCTAGGGGATTTCACCCACAATCCTAAGGATGTAAGGACCATGATCAGCCCACGCCACATCTATTTGATACCCATGGCTCAATGGATAACCGCCTATTGTAAAAATAAAAGCGGGAGGTTCGAAGCCATAGCCAAAGCTACCTCGGTTTACTTATGCGGGGTCTTCCTTTTCACCACCACTGATCACCTTCTAGATATCTAAAACCTTAGTATTATTAGTGGGTTGTGGCAGGGTTTATCTATTTCTCAAGTGGCCCTTTCATACCTTTACGAAGGACTTAGCTTGGCTTGCCTAGGAGGACCTCCCTTCGGCTCCATGATCGTCCTTGAGTGTTGGATGGGAGTGAGAGTCAAGTTTCTACCCAAAGAGGATTTACCTTCAGCTAGCTGGATATTTGGGAGCCACCCTCTCTTCTACATAGGAGGCACTTTTAGGGTTTTTTCCATGGGTTGAGTGCCGTACGGTGGATAAGAAAACAAGAGATGATTGGCGCCTCTTCCTCAACACATTGCCATTTGAGAAGTTCGTGATGCGGCCTAGAGTTCTTCGAAGCACCATCCTTAGAGTTCCTCGGCGACCAGGCCTAGATCTACAACTAGTGGGGAACACTACCATGGCAATCTACAACCCACACCGGTGCTATCTTCAAATTGGGCTACCCCATACTACAGTTCCTGCACTATCATATCTCCCTCCCCTTCTAGCTAGGAAGATGGGGACCGAGGAGGACGAGCGAGCAGTCCGGAACACATTGATCACGTGGGAAATCAGCCGGGTACGCGCTTGGCAAGCAGATGTGGTGGAAGATGAAGAAGGATAGCGAGCTTATGTAAAAGATTTGCGTAAAATCCGGCCTCACGCGGATGGGAAGTTAAATGTAATTTGATCTTTTTTCTTGATGTATTGAAAATTATCAACCAATTGATGTTCATTAAGCTTACTTGAATGAAATAAAAGCTTTGATTCTGAAAGATATGGAATTGGTTGCTTGATTGGGCTTGAATTAGCTAAAAATAAGGTTTTCTGACTGACATGGCGGTCTATTATAGGGCCACCAATAGGCTCTAGCGGTCTCACGACTGACCGCTGGAGAAGGACTCAGGAAAACTGAGCAATTTTGACCCTCGAGAAGAAGTGACGGTTGAACTATCAACCGCCAGAAGTGGTTTGGCGGTCTAAATTAAGACCATTAAGGAGTGAGCTGAGGGGTTAAACTTCAAGCCTTCGAGAGAGGATGGCGGTCTAACCATGGTCCGCCAGAGTGAATTGGCGGTCCAACTATAGGCCGTCAGAGAACCAAAAAGTAGAAAATTATGAGCTTTGAATCTTGAGCGCTTGAACCTACGTTCTGCACACAGTTAGACAAGAAACAAGTTAGATCTTTTCTTAGACTCAACCCCTTGCCTAAAGCAAGTTAGAGAGTGACCAGTTCTTGATTTTTGGTCAAGGGGTGGAGCCTTATCAAATAGGTAGAAATATAATGAGAAAAAGCACAATGCATGCAATGCAAGATGATAGTATTTTTTGGATTTTTGAAGATATTTGATTTTTGTGAGATTTTGAAATATCAGATTTTTTTGAAATATGTGATTTTTGTGGGTTTTGAGATATATGATTTTTGTGAGTTTTGAGATATGTGATTTTTTGGGTTTTGAAATATGTGATTTTTTTGGATTTTAAAATATATGATTTTTTTGGTATTTTGAAGGCCAATTTTGTCCCGGCGACAAGGGTCCTACCTTACCTACTCAAAATATCCTGAGGTTGGCGTGCTTTTGAAATGACAATTCCCGACCAGGGCCAATTTGCATGATGATTCTACCGAGGCCATACCCAGGGTACTGTCTAGTCCTAAAAGAGAAAACAGAAACAAGGGGTAAGCTAGACCATGTGTAGATGTTTTAGAGTTTGAGTCCTTCTCGTGACGACCCTTTCAAAGACTTAGTCTGTTGAGCCGGTGCTTTGTGTCAATCATCGAACCTTTATCCACCCTAGGCACGTATACGACTGGGCTCATAACGTCCCGCGGGAAAACTGTACTGCCACTCTTGCCATGCCTAGTCTTATCTTCTCGGAGCTATGGACTTTAAGATACATACTATTGAGAGATGAATCTTTGTTTTCTTTGTTGCGATTGTTGCTCCTTCTTTTCTTTTTTTGAAATGCCCTTTTTCTTGTGGAATCAAGTCATAACGGACTGCCCCTATTTGAGACCTCCTCTCATCAGGGCGTCTAGATTAGTCATCGCCCCCTTATACGCCTCTTGCCCCTAGATTCAGCCAAGGAAAGAAACGGACATGGACTTTGACTTCCCCCGGGCATGGCCAAGGAGAAAACAGTGTTTACATAACTGGGGAACCCGACCAGGGATGCCGTGAAGTGTGTGATTTGCCGACCTTGGGGTCCTCCTTTGTGATCGAGGAAGGGACTCCTTGCTACCGGGTTTCATTAGCTTGACTCTAGGGATAAAAGCGCTTAAGATACAACCCATTCCCAGCGTAAGACAGCTCCTCACCCTCTACGTTGACTAAGTGATTTGCGTTCCCTGGATAAGCTTCTCTAACGACGAACGGACCTTCCCAGTTTGGTTGTAGTTTGGACCTAGGACCATCGGACTTGATGAATTTGCATTTCAAAACCATATCTCCTACTTGAAATTTACGTTCGATTACCTTCTTTTGAAAATAACGCGAAACTCTCTTTTGATAAACGGACACGTGATAGGCCGCATTCATCCTCTTCTCATCTAAGAGTTCCAACTAGACAAGCAACGCCTCTCAACGTTCATCGAGATTAAGCTCCTTATCGAGCTGCACTCTTAGGGAAGGGACCAAGATCTCATATGGGAGCACCGCCTCCATCCCGTAGGTAAGAGCGTAGGGGGTTTGCCCCGTGGGAGTACGGACAGAGGTGCGGTGTCACGCCCCGAGCGCGGAAGGAACTCGGAGGACGCGACGAGTTTATATCATTCATGTCAATCAGAGCGATAAGAATTTCAACAAAACGACAGAGTGCGCAAATAATAGAATAATAATAAACTGATACCATCTCAATTTAAATCTTAAACCATAACTTCATTTAACAGCGGAAGACTATTAAGAATAATATCCATCATCTTGAGGACAGAAGCCTCATACATCACGACTCAAATTAAATGACGATACGACAACGACTCTAAAGGAAAAGACACGACAATGACTCAAGGGAAGATGCGACGCCGCAAGTCTTTGAAAGCAATATATTGATCTCCAGACATGATGTGACTTGGACTAACACTTGGAGCTCTACACTCAACACTCTTGGTCATCCCCATCTAGTTGCGAGTCAGAGTCCGAGTTACCTAAAAAATATTGAAAAACACTTGATGAGCGAACGCTCAGTAGAATTATATCTCTAGACCCAGACTAGCTTTAAGTGATTATTACATTATGCAATTGTAGCAGGTTCATGCATGAGAAAAATGCAAGTAAATAACGAGAGTGAAATATCAAGAACGCTAGCAAGATAGCATGTGTATCAAGTAAAATTTTCAAGGGGGCCAAGCATGTAGTATGGAGTCATGTCACGAGATAGTGGCTACTTATTTATTCAAGTACTTGCCCATTCTGGGCCACGCAAGTCAAGCAAGTCAAGTCAAGCACGAGAGAGAGATTGTGGAACGTCATAATCAAGATACTCATGCACTCCGGTGCAATGCCACACCGTAATCATTTAACTCCCATGGGCACAAGTACTTTCAGGTGCTCCTCCTAGGACCAGATTGGGCCCTATATGCGCAGGCATTGGTTGTGTGATTTGACATTCACTATAGTTTATAGTAGCCAAGAATTTCAAATGAATAGATCATTGTAGGATAATAAGGTGGAGTCACGGAATTTGGAATTCAAGGAAGATACCGCGTGTAGAGATGACTTAGCTAAAAATTCGAGACATTTCATAAAACTGGGTAAATGACGTCCGTTAGGGAAGCTGCTGAATAGAATTGGCATCCATAGCAATGGGCGCTCATTCTGGAATATATAAATAGGCACGAAAGTAAATAACGTCCTCTAAATAGGGTGTTATTTGTAAATGGCGTCTGCTGCACTGGGCGCAGATTACCAGAAAGTGCAAATTTCCCATAAAGGCCAGAAACGGCATTTCATGAGGGCTGGGCATCATGTTTCTTTAGAGGGACATGACTATGACACTGTGTATAGGGTTTTTAGGGTACAACCTGCTCGGCTGCCTTAGGGAATCCAAGGCTAGCGGAGACTAACGGAGGTCTCTAAGATGAAATCACCAGTCCGAAGGAACGGAATGTCCAACGGAGGGCTCAATCACCTCGGAGAGTTGAGGGTAATCGATAGAATCAAAATAGGGACCTCATCCACGGAATGGGATGAGAGTGCCAAGCAGTGCCCCACGGTGGGGTTGGAAAACTTATGAAAATGATTGAGCAGAGAAAACGGCGTCCTGAGTAGGTGCTATATCAAATAGCGTCTGTCATGACAGTCGCTTATTGTTTTATCATATTTTCCATTTACCAGAAATAGCGTCCTGATACAGGGACACTCATTACCATTTAACACAAATGAATTTACAGTTTTGAAATAAAATAATTTAAGGCATGGATATTATTTCAGAAATGTAATCAAATGGCGTCTACACTGGCAGTCGTAAATAGCAACCGGCGTTCATGTTAACAGGCGCAATCTAATTTTTATTTACAGGATAATATATATCATGTTTATTTGACTAATCAAATATGTCCAGTTTTGGCGTCTTGTCTGCAGGTCGCAAATAAAAATTTGCGGTTGTCAGAGTAGGCGCGGTTTCACTTACACATACAATGATTTAAAATATTCAATTTCTGTATTCAGTATTGAAGTTACGCAAAATCTCAGATTAGCGTCATGTTTCACAGGCGCGTAAAAGAATGGGCGTCCTTCATGGAGGGCGCTGATTCTCAGAAATATGTAAATCACGAAGTAGCATGCAAAATTTAAGAACTAATAGCGTCCGTAGTATACGACGCTGATTCAAATAGCGGCCACGACTGTGGACGCTAATCACTTTAATACAAGAACTGAAAAATGATGATTTACAGAGGCTAACGATATGATGAACATGAATGCATTTGTCAGTTTTACTTATTTTTAATCCTGGTTGGGTCATGGGGTAGAGAAAACCTACCTTTTGAGGATCAAACGGTGATGAACAAGATGCAGACTTGGTTGAAACAGTGCTCTGTTTCTGCTTCTACGAACAGAGGATGAAGGGGAAGAAGATCAACACGGCATGATGAAGGGAAGAAGTAGCAGGGCGCTGCTTCTCGTTCTGACCGCAAGAGAAAATGGCAGCATGAGAAGAGGACGACGACACCCACGTTCGGCAGTGGCTCTAATGCAACAACAGGGTTTGGCTCGTTCACTGGCAAGGTGTTTTTATAGAGAGGATTTTCCAAATGGTGGTAGTAGAATGAATGATGGCAATATTCTGGAGGGTTCTAATGCTTAACGATGGCAAGGTTTCTCCGGTTAAGCCCGAGGATTTCTCCCTGTCATTTCCCCCGTCGCCTACCCTATTTTATTCTTAAAACCCCAAAATTGTTCAACGCAAGGGCATGCACATGAGGTAGGTGGGTATGCTGTGGAGTTAAATATTATCGAGCTTTTGGCATCCAGCATATAGGGCGTCGTTAATAATTAGCATCTCTCTAAGAGGGCACAATTCCCTTTTAAATATTTCAAATGCAGGGATTTAAATATCATCCTTTATATCGGGCGCTAGTTTTAAATAGCGGTTATTAACATGGGCGCTGGAGAGGGGGATTTCTGTAGCCCATCTAAGAGCAGCCAAACTAGGTCCATCAGGACCAAACGAGGCCTAGCTCATCCAAGTGACAGCCCCACAGGGCCCACTTAGGCTAAAAAACCCAATAAGATTACTCGGGATCTAATCCTTCCTCGGCGGCCCCTAGGCTCGGAAGGCCCGAGCATCGGTCAGAACGGAGGAAGACCCATGCCCGAGTTATCCTCTCATCGGGCTAGAGGCAAGCGCTCAGTGCCCACTCCGACCTATCTTCATTCGAGCTATGCCTATCGCCCGGACAGGGTTGGCACCTTTTATGCTCGGTTCGACCGACGATTGCTTATCCACGCTGCCGTTGAGAGCCCTTTATGAGCAAGAGTTTATGAGGATAAGGGACCCATGATCCCTCAAGGCTATAAAGATCCCACGATGAGGACGTTAAGACCCCACGATGAGGACGTAACTCCCCCCTGAAACTCCTCAACTTACGGGACTCATGAGGCGAGCACACTATATAAACCTGGGACTCCCTCCAGTGGAAGGAAAGGGCAATACACGCCTAAAATCTCCTGAGCAGGAACCACTTCACCACCTTGGTGTAGGGGGATCTCGTGCACCTCTTTCTACCTCCCTCCCTATCTACCACCATTGCTCTACTGACTTAAGCATCGGAGGGTTTTCCCCAGGGAACCTCCCCTGGGCCCCCTGATCCGTTTCCCTTTCTCTACAGTTCACTATTCGGTGATCATCTACCCCACTCAGGAGCCGCGCGAGATCACGCCCCTTCATCTGGCGTCGTCTGTGGGAAACGACCGAAGAGCCAGTTGTTGATTTGTTTTAATTAGATTCCTATCCCGCCCCCTTTAAATACATACATGCATAAACATGTGAATCAAAGATAAGCGGGATGAAAGGATGAAAAATTCTAACCGTGATCGCCACCAAGGTTCCAACAACGCCAAAGGATGAAGAAAGGAGAGGAACGACGCCGTGTACCTTGGAACTTAAAGACTTGATCGCGCTTGAAGAACGGGGTGCGGGGAACTTGTGGATTCAAACCTCCTCTCCTTCCAGTCGGCTAGAGGAAGAGGGCCTCACGTTGTATTCATGCTCTCCTGCAAAATAAAGCCAAAACAAGGATAAAAAACCCATTAGAATATGCATGTGTAGCATCAATCCCGCAGTGATAAAATAGGGGTAGAAATTGAGGGAGAACACACCGAGGAGAGATTTTTAACCCCTGTGGAAGGGTGGAAATAATAGGTGTGTGTGTTGTGCATGCATGAGATTTGAAATCATGAGATTTGATTGAGAGAATAGAGAGAAAGTGTTGATGCAAAATGTGCAAAAATGCATGTATAATAGAAAAGTGCAGGAACTGTGATGATTTGTGATTTTGAGAGGAAGAGAACTAAGAATATAGACCATGAAATCAAGCCCAGAAGGATAGAATTTAAAGCTAATACTTTCCTCTTCAAGCTAAGGTCAAAGTTGTGAGTTGGAGTTACAACATGGCTTCGCCCCGAACCAAGAAAGAGCCCCCCTTTGCAACTGCGAACTGGGCAGTTTTTATAGAGTTTTACAAGAAAGCCCATCTTCTTATCACGATTTCCGAAGATATAGTTAAAGATAAATCGAGTTCTCTAGATCAAACTCGAGATAATACTAAGGACAAGAGATAGGAACAAATGGGGATCAATTCGGAGGAGGATTCTAGAAGATATGGCTTTTGGAAGGTAGCCCTGTCGCACTAGAAAATAGAGTTTTAGTTGTACCAGGATGCTTAAATCCTGATCTTGCGACCCATATCTCAGGAGATATAGCCAATGAAAATTTGATTTCTATGAACCAAATTCAAGATAATACAAAGGGCTAGAAGTAGGAAAAAACGGGGATCGATTTGGATAAGAATTGAAGAAGTTATGGGCTCTGCAAGATAGGCTCGCCGCACAGTTTTCGGGGCAGAGTCCAGCATAAATTGGACTCTCTGTTGTGTGTAACGGTCTATCGTAGGACCGTCAGAGTTATGTAACGGCCTAGGGTAGGTCCGTCACGCTCTGGGAGTCGAACGGGATGATTTCGGACAAGTTTGACTGTGACGGTCTAGTATAGGACCATCACAGTGCTCTGACGCATCTATACTAGACCGTCACATGTGCTCTGACGCACCTACACTAGACCTTCACACCGATGAAGAAAAATTCTGGGTAAGCTGCGCGCGACTTTGGAAATTGAAGCGTATCTCTCAAACGGGGCAGAACTAGCAAAAGTGGTAGAATACGAAATTGTAGATAACTGAGAGAGGAACAACTTTTATGAAGAAAGTAAGTTGAGAAAATGATCAGAAGAGGGAGAAAATGGGGCTAGAACGGAGAGGAAAATTCTGGGACATAGGTGAACAGCATAGCACACTGTAAAATTACAAATAGCTCATAATCGGGGCAGAACTGGCCAACGGTGTAGAAGAAGAAATTGTAGATCTTTGAAAGATGAACAACTTTGGTAAAGATAACTTTTTGAAAAGAGGAACATAAGAAGATGAAAAATGACCACTTTCAGGACTGCGTAGTGAGAGAGAGCCGATTACTTGAGGGAAGCCGGCCTAAATGGGCCGAAAGTTGACTTGGAAGCCGGAATTTGATATGATAAGCTTCAGGGCTCTAGGAAATCATGATCTCCAAGACTTAAAGGATGTGGAATGGTAAAAATGGACTCAAAATCTATCCAAGGAAGCTCCAAAATAATGGCTAATTCGGGACATCAAAGATGATGAATAAGAGAAATGACGCAACTTGCGGGCTAAAAACGGGTGTCAACAGATGCCCCTCCTTGATGTCCGCTTTGCAAGGGAACGAGCAAAAGCAACGTGGAGGCAAAATAGAAAGGAGATGGAGCGAAAGCGACAGCGACATGAAATGGAGATGAAGCGGAGATGAAGCGGAGAGAACTAAAAAGCGGGCATCAAGGCAAAAAGACACCCGTCACAACCAACAAGCGACAGGAATTCTCCCGAAAACGCCGAACTAACCACCTGAAATGGATGACAAGGATGAGACATGTCTGGAGAACTAACTAAGGGAAAGGAAACACGACCAACCTCATCGGGGACACAATCCACGGACAATGAGTGGGTCGGAAAGAACACAGCGTAAGAGTTGGAAAGGAGAATAAGACTGAGATAAAATCCAGACAGGAATCACGCTGGCCAAACAGACCGAGTGGCAAGATCAGAGAAAACGTTTAAATTCAGAGTGGAATGAAGAATCTCTTATCCAAGAGAGCTTAAGTGCAATCAACCATTGCTGAGGAGAAATCCTTGAACGGATCACGAGACATGAATGCTCAAAATGACATGATGCATGCTGGGCTAAAATAAAGAAATCATCAAAATGAATGTAAAGAAAGATAAAATAGAAAGTACGCAAGGATAATATTGCTAGACTGAGCCAAGACGGGGTCAAGAGTCTTCTTGTAACCACAGCATGCGAGACAGAGTCTATCGTCCCCCACCCGACTCAACCAAGCGGCTTATCCAACGATTAACCGTATGCTCCTAGATCATCATCGTTTTTGTTAAAGGGGAACATCAGATCCCAGAACACACGGGCAACTAGCCAGTCCTTGAGAGGTTATAATAATGTAGATACCATATAGTAATGCAACAATGAGAAGAGATCGAGAGCCATACCTGACTTACCTGCCAAGCGAAACGGCACTTTTTTAGATCTTCTGATTTTCTTGATTTTTATGGATTTTCAAATAAGACAACAACAATATAAATGACCATGATAAATAAGCATGAACGAAAGACAACATAACACAACGATTAACTGAACGACCGACAACACAACAAAACATAACGACCAAACGAATGAAAAATAACACAACAAGACGAACAAGCATATATGCAATGGCATGAACAAACCACACGTATGCAAGATGAACATGGTGGATCAACACGGTGGGACAACACATGGTTAGGACAAGAATATGCGGGATAACCACACGGTTGGGACAACACACGAGATAAAGAAGGACGACTAACAACATATGCGAGACAACTAACAACACGTGGTGAAGAACAAAATAACATGTGTGGGACAACACGGTGGGACATAGACACGGCGAGATAAGGACACGGTGGGACAAAGGACATAAACAAATACGCCCTTCAATCAAAGCCCAAGATCAGAATGAAGCAGAACCGCCAGGTTCATAATCATGAGGTAAAGTCCTCTCATATAGATATAATCATGGCAAACAAAAGCTGAGAAGGACACAAGCTTCAGAATAGATCGAGAGATATAGTTGAAGAAGAGAACAGATCAGAAGATGAACACGAGACAGATAGAATCAAACTATGGAGCAAGGAAAGCTTGAGTACCTGCAACCTACACACTTAGCAAACAGATTACGTATCTGTTCTCAAAATATAATGTAAAAGATAAATATTTTTAGATTTTTCAAATTTCTTGATTTTTTTGGATTTTGAAAATATTTGATTTTTTTGTTTTTTTTTTCATTTTTTGGAATCTCATTTTTTTGGATTTTTGACAATATCTCATTTTTTTTAGATTTTTGACAATATCTCATTTTTTTAGATTTTTGAAATAACAATCCGCAGCACCCAAAGACAGGCTCGAACTACTGGCCAGGGATCGCCGTCCCTCCCCTCTCATTAAAGACTTCCCTTGAGCAGGGCGTGCATGTGAGGGTGGCTTACCACAACCAACTGCCTCTAAAGAACGGTGCCCCTACTAAGACCATACCTGGGATACAACCCAGCTTAAGAGGGAGAAATATAAGAAAAATTAGAGACAAACTTTATGCAGGATGGGAGATATCAAGATTCGAATTCCTTCCAGGGCACCACCCTTCAAAGAGATAGGTCTGTTGCGCCGGGGCTTTGTGTCTTTGATTTTGAAACCCATATTTATCAGGCATGCATGCGACCGGGCTCATGGCGTCCCGCGGGGAACTTTACTGCCACTCTTACCATGCCTTTGATTCATAATTTTCATTTGATTCATCATTTATTTTTGACAGCCCTTATTGGCTAGATATAGCATGAAAGCTCACTTTTGAGGGTCAAGACTGCCCCTATTTGAGACCTCTCTCGTATTAGGGAGCGCCTAGGTTAGTCATCTTATCCATCAATCTCTTGCCCCTGCAGTTGGCCGAGCAGAGAAGAGAAAAAGACCTTTGTGCATACCCAAAGTATGGCCAAAGCAGCAATGGTGTGCCTCAGAGGAATCGGCTATGGCTCGCCGTGAAGTGTGTGAAAAACCCATGTTCAAAGGTCACCCTCAACGATCGGGGAAAGAACTAGACTCCCAGCGCGGAGCTATCACCGGCCTAAGGATGCTGCAGAAGCGAACTCATTTTAAATGACCTAAATGAACTAAGCAAATTTTAAAAGTCACTTAACCATGTTGAGGAATAGCATTATAACCATGTGTAGAAACAATAATGGAAACGAAAGCATGTTTCTTTGCTCAAAAATAAAGATACCTTTGCAAATCCGCAGTGTGAAAGTAGCATCCTAAAGCAATCTTGATCATCGAGCTTCGAGCAGCACGAGCTTTGTATTCCTTGCTTGACAGGATGAAAGGGAGAGGATAGCAAAGGGATTGAAAGATTCCTTGACATGGAGGAGCGACAGACACCAAACTAGACGAAATAAGGATAAAAAGGAAGAGGGACGAGGGCTAGAACTCCCTCGTTAAGGCGTCGAGGCCTTGATAACAAGGAACCAAATATAGAAGAAATCAGATTAGCTGAGATCAAGGCGGACTAAAGCCTCGAAAGCAGCAAGAGAAAGGGCGAAGACCCCGAAAGGGTGAAGAGGAGTGAATAGAAAGACAGCGAGAGGATTCTTGTGAAGATGAGAAAGAAGGAGAAGAATAGTCCGACGCGGTCGGAGAAAAGGAATTAGAATCACCGGACAAGGTTGGGGAAGGAGAATTAGAATCACTCGACAGGGTCAGGGAATAAGAGTGAAAACCACCCGACAGGGTCGGGGAAGGAGAATTAGAGACGGAACCCGGAGATACTGGAGGAGAAGAACTGGGAGATGTCCCGAGATCAGGATGAAAAGACATAGGCCGAGACCTAGAATTGTGAGAGGAGGGAAAATCTGGAGGATCCGGAGAAAAAGGAGAGGAATGGGGATGCACAGACCTACGAAAGGAGGAGAAAATGATGGAGATAGGATCAGATGGAGGAAGGTACACTACCCAAGGGTGGGAACTAAGTAGAAGGAAGGATGAATGAAAAGAAAGGGAGGAAGAGGTGGACCCCTGAATGCATAACTGACGGCTCTTGAACCTGCGTCGCCGTCTCTTCTTAGCTGAAATTGGCTGGAAATGGACCTGCTTGGCGCGGGGTTGGACCTTCAGGCCTATTATTCTGCAGTGTCTCCTTAAATAACGGGCCCATCTGGCAGAGGACCTGACCTGGCCATGAATATGCAGCTTCATCGGGACAGTTGCTCCTAGACACCCGGTGCTAACAACAGTAGACGGACATTCTTGAATAACTAACTCCTCATAATGCGGAATATCATAAAACCATGGAGTCTTGTTACTTGGCACAAGTAGCATGAGATTTGGCAGCTCCACTCGGCAATCAGACTTGAAGCGTAACTCCCTTGCTAGAAGAGACGTGTGAAGCTGAGGGAGAGTAATACACAGTGTTGACATGGCCGCATTTGCTAATAAACCAAGGAAGATTGCATAACAAGTGCAGAATATCCCCGAAAAGTGTAGAAGATACGGACAATTACCCCTTGAACATAGAATCCATAATCTGCTTGGCGGCCGTATGCGTTAGCACAACACGGGTAGAGGACCCTTCTTGGCCTGTCATCTGAATGGCAATAGAGCGAAGAGAAATAATAGCCTCAACGGTGAACTCTCCTACGAGCAACGAGATTGCCACCGGCCTTGCTCGGGAAGAAACTGGCATCAACTCAAGGGAACTCTTCTTGTCAACCGTCTTCACTAGGAGTGTAAGCTCAACATCCCCAAAATAACCAGGGACCAGGATGCGGATCGACATCTGGCAAATGAAGTCTTAGATCTTGAAATGCACGGCCGGCACCGAATCATCCTGACTTGGCTTATTGTCTCCCTGGGGATGAGACCCAAGGGGCACCATGGGTAATGCACACCCGCTCCGTGGGGTGGAAATAGGTGGAAGAATGGGGATAGGAGTAGGTTAAGAAGACGCGGGGGTTTCAACGGGTATGGTGTGTTTAGGTGGAGGCAAAGGTAAGGGTGGAGGTATGACTTGCTCGGGCGAGGGCGGCAAAGGCGAAATTGCTCAAGCTCGATCAAAGGTGATGGCGGGGGTGATGGAGGTTTAGGCAATGGTGAGGGTGGTGGAGATGGTGTAGGTGATTGAGAGGATGGTGGAGATGGTGATGTGGTCGATGGAGGTAGTAGACATGGCAAGGGTGAAGGAGGGGGTTGTGGCACCCACCGTCGACGTATCGACACAACGCGCCGAACGACATTGGGGGTGGAAGTAGTGGTGGAAGAAGTAGAAGGAGGGGAGGCGGCACTAGCCTGAGCAGAGGCTTGGGTTTGTGGAGGTTGCAGAGATTGGATAGGAGATAGTGAAGGTAACAGAGTAGGTGAGGTTGTAGGTGATGGAGCGGGTTTAACACTAGACGAAGAATCACTGGGGTGCCCCCGATCTTGTAGAGATGGAGACGGGTGCTTGGGAGGTGCTTCTTGTTGTTGCTGCTTGCTACGGAGATCTAAAACAACTTTACGCATGGCGGCCCAATCAATCCTTTTATTACCTTCCAGGCCATTAACATACTCTCGGAACTTGGGAGGACAATCCTCAACCAAATGCCCCTGCTGGCGGTGAAAATCACAATATTGAAGCAACTTCCCGACCGCGGGTTGGCAAGGCACAACCGGAGAGAGCGGCAACGCGTGAGTGGCCATCAAAGCCCTAAAAATGTCGATAAAGCACTCTGGCAATGGAGGACAAGGAGCCCGCTTTGGGAAAGGCGGATGCCGAGGGGTATGAGGTGGTGGAGAAGGTTGTGGAGAGGGAAGCAGAGGTTGCATAGGTAATGGAGTGTGGCTAGCAGAGGTGGGATTTGGTGAAGGCATATGTGGAATGGAGTGGGGAGGTATGTAGACGGCATCCACCTGCTCGGGATGTGGTATGACCTTGACCGGGGGTGGAGATGGGGACGGGTATGTGGACGCAGGAGGCTGACTCATGGAAGGTTGATATGCGGAGGCGTATAGGTATGTAGATTCAGGGGGTTGGCTCGTAGAGGGATATGTGGTGGAAGGCTAACTCATGGCGGGCTGACTCATGGGAGGGTAGAGTTGGCACGTGGAGGGTGAAGGTTGATATGTGGAAGAGGATGGTGGAGACTCAGGGTCAAGGGAATCTTGGATTTGTTGGCGAATGAAGCGGGCTCGGCTGTAAAGTTGTTGCCAAGAGATAATGTCGTTGAGGGCTAAGATAAAGCGGTACTCGGGCGTTGCATTTGAAATAAGCATCTTGATTTGTTCTCCCTCCGGAATGTACCACGGGACTTGCGCGGCCAAGCGACGCCAGCGGTCGGCAAAGGTAGAGAACTCCTCTTCAGGCTTCATCATCTCATGGGCCAGATCCATAATAGAATACTTGGGCCCAACCTAGTCTTGATACTATTGAATAAACTTTTCTTGAACAGCATGAAAACTCACAACTTGCTCTTGCGGAAGAGAGAAGAACCAATCCCGAGCCGGGCCTTCCAATGACAGACCAAACAGATAAGCCATCAAGTGTTAGTCATGTCGAAATTGGGCCGACTCATAAACAAACTCCTTCAAGTGCACATACGGGTCACCGACTCCACTATAACGGTGATATGTGGGAATTTATGATGGAGGTGGGAGCTGAAGACCATGGAAAGCGAGCGGAACACTTAAAGAGGATTTAAGATCGATCTGACGTTGAAGCTCATCAAGTTGGCGTTGGGTTTGAATAATCATCTCTTGGGTAGGGAGAGATCGAGAAGAATATGGGCCAGCTTGAGCAAGAGGATGTGAATTTGGACCAGTATGATGATAATGGGCCGGATAAGAGGATCCGGGTTGAGAAGAAGATGGGCCCATTCCGGGAATGGAAGGATATGTGGGCCTGGAAGAAGCATGAGCATAAGCACCCATTGGGCTGGCAGCATAAGGAGAAGAAGAATAAGTCCCATTAGAAAAATAAGGCCCATTAGGAGAATGGGGCCCGTTAAGATGATGAGGCCCATTAATGAGAGAAGAAGGCCCATTAAGAGAAGGAGGCCCATGAAGATGAGATGCAATAAGACGTTGGGCCTGGGCCCGATCCATTTGGCGAACAAGGCTTGAAAGATGGGCCATGAGATTAGCTTGCTCTTCAGATGGGTCAGAAGGACCATGGGAAGATGGGCCCATGTGGGAAGAGGATTCCACACGGGAATAGGAAGAAGATTGGGAAAAAGGATGATACAAGGGGTTGAAATGAAGCTCCATGAGGGCAAATGGAGACTTAATATAAGGATATCAAGGACAATACAAGTGGGGAAGCAAGGGCTTAATGGGCTTGAGAACAAGGGACGGCTGACCCACTAATTCAAAGACCAATGGACAACGAACCACGGGACAATGGACTAGACAAATGAACACACAAAATGGGCTAGCCTAAAGTGAGCCTAACAACAACAAAACATGTGGATGCAACACAAAACACCACTAATGGGCTTGGACAAGTCCAAACAACACAAACAATGTAATGTGAGAGTTTTCACCCAAGTCAAACAAGTTGATATGATGGGAAATATTTTAGGGATTTTAATAAACCTTTTAATGATTTGAATTAATAATAATTCCCTCAAGATAGGAATCCTATGGGAATAAGGTCTAAACTTTGGGTTGACTAAGGTTAACTCCCTCACACTTATGCAAATGCAAGCTTAAAGGGTGGAAAGGTACAACTCGCCCGGTGTCCGTGTGGGAATCCACGGCTCACGGGGACTTATGGAGGTCCCGGGTAAGATCACCTAGTCGACTCCAAGGAATATGGAGGCGAGAGGATCACTTACCAAGGTAGAAAATGCAACTATGATATGCAATGTATGGCCCTATGTGTACCGGAGTGCATGCAAATTCTAGCTTAAAATTAGAAAATCAAGACTAGATTAAACTATGCAAACTTGATCCAACTAAGATAAATAGTATATGGATGGAAAGACAATACAAAGGTCTGCACAACGGGTCCAAGAACAGATCAATCTGACCCCGGGAGGTCAATCAAATCACTGAGCAAAGTTGCCCCCGTGAACGTGTGTGCAGACCACATGCAGATTTTATGGACAAAATGCTAAAATGATGATAATTTTTAACTAAGCAAATGAGACTCAAATGATGCAAATAAGCTATGGATGGAAAGATAATACAAAGGACTATCCAATGGAACAAAAATTAGTACAATCAGACATCGGGAAGGTAGTCAAATCACTGAGTAAAAATGCACCTGTGAACCTGTCCCTGAGCCTGCCTGCAGAACTTATGCACAAAACTCAAAAAGTTTGACAATATTATAATATTCAAATGTTAACCAAATGATGCAAATGATATATGGATAGAAAGATAATACAAAGGGCTATCCAACGAAAGAAAAATCGGCACAATCGTACATCGGGATCAAAAGTTATGCCCCGACGAACACGGCCCTATGAGCATGCGCGCAGGACTGCCAGAATCTGTAACGGTCTACCAAAGGACCGTTACATTCATGTGGCGGTCTACTATAGGACCGTCACACTACCTGAGCCCTTAAAACGCCCCAAACAATGGAAGAATGGATAAAATATCACCTAAACATGCACATGCACACACCCAACTTACAAAATAGCATTAAAACAAACGTGATGGGCATTGGTGTCCCACCGTGATAGCCAAAAAACTGTTGATTTGTTTTAATTAGCTTCCTATCCCACCCCCTTTAAATACATACATGCATAAACATGTGAATCAAAGACAAGGGGGATGAAAGGATGAGAAATTCTAACCGTGATCGCCACCAAGGTTCCAACAATGCCAAAGGACGAAGAAAGGAGAGGAACGGCGCCGTGTACCTTGGAACTTAAAGACTTGATCGCGCTTGAAGAACGGGGTGCGGGGAACTTGTGGATTCAAACCTCCTCTCCTTCCAGTCGGCTCGAGGAAGAGGGCCTCACGTTGTATTCATGCTCTCCTGCAAAACAAAGCCAAAACAAGGATAAAAAACCCATTAGAACATGCATGTGTAGCATCAATCCCGCAGTGATAAAATAGGGATAGAAATTGAGAGAGAACGCACCGGGGAAAGGTTTTTAACCCCTGTGGAAGAGTGGAAATAATAGGTGTGTGTGTTGTGCATGTATGAGATTTGAAATCACGAGATTTGATTGAGAGAATAGAGAGAAAACGTTGATGCAAAATGTGCAAAAACGCATGTATAGCAGAAAAGTGTAGGGAACTGTGATGATTTGTGATTTTGAGAGGAAGAGAACTAAGAATATAGACCATGAAATCAAGCCCAGAAGGATAGAATTGAAAGCTAATACTTCCCTCTTCAAGCCAAGGTCGAAGTTGTGAGTTGGAGTTGCAGCATGGGTTCGCCCCGAACCAAGAAAGAGCCCCCCCTTTGCAACTGCGAACTGGGCAGTTTTTATAGAATTTTGTAAGAAAGCCCATCTTCTTATCACGATTCCCGGAGATATAGTCCAAGATAAATCGAGTTCTCTGGACCAAACTCGAGATAATACTAAGGACAAGAGATAGGAACAAACGGGGATCAATTCGGAGGAGGATTCTAGAAGATATGGCTCTTGGAAGGTAGCCCCGTCGCACTAGAAAATAGAGTTTTAGTTGTACCAGGATGTTTAAATCCCGATCTTACGACCCAGATCCCGAAATATATAGCCAATGAAAATTTGATTTCTATGAACCAAATTCAAGATAATACAAAGGGCTAGAAGTAGGAAAAAACGGGGATCGATTTGGATAAGAATTGAAGAAGTTATGGGCTCTGCAAGATAGGCTCGCCGCATAGTTTTCGGGGCAGAGTCCAGTATAAATTGGACTCTCTGTTGTGTGTAACGGTCTATCGTAGGACCGTCAGAGTTATGTAACGGCCTAAGGTAGGTCCGTCACGGTCTGGGGGTCGAACGGGACGATTTCAGATAAGTTTGACTGTGACGGTCTAGTATAGAACCGTCACAGTGCTCTGACGCATCTATACTAGACCGTCACATGTGCTCTGACGCACCTACACTAGACCTTCACACCGATGAAGGAAAATTCTGGGCAGACTGCACATGACATTAGAAATTGAAGTGTATCTCTCAAACGGGGCAGAAATAGCAAACATGGTAGAAGAGGAAATAGTAGACAACTGAGAGAGGAACAACTTTTATGAAAAAAGTAAGTTGAGAAAATGATCAGAAGATGGAGATAAGGGGGCTAGAACGGAGAGGAAAACTCTGGGACATAGGTGAACAGCATAGCACGCTGTAGAAATGCAAATAGCTCATAATCGGAGCAGAACTGGCCAACGGTGTAGAAGAAGAAATTGTAGATCTTTGAAAGATGAACAATGTTTATGAAGACAACTTTTTGAAAAGAGAAACAGAAGGAGATGAAAAAGGACCACTTTCAGGACTACGCAGTGAGAGAGAGCCGATTACTTGAGGGAAGCCGGCCTAAATGGGCCGAAAGTTGACTTGAAAGCTAGAATTTGATATGATAAGCTTCAGGGCTCTAGGAAATCATGATCTCCAAGACTTAAAAGATATAGAATGTTAAAAATGGGCTCAAAATCCATCCAAGGAAGCTCTAAAATAATGGCTAATTCGGGATATCAAAAATGATGAATAAGAGAAATGATGCAACTTGCGGGCTAAAAATGGGTGTCAACACTAGTATGGTGCGAAGAAGTTCAGGGAGGAGGTCCGCCGGCGACAGGGGAAAGACCATGGTGGCGGCGGGAGAAGGTCGTTCTCAAGCCTCACAAAATCCCCCCTCCAATGCCAGCACCCCGGCCGACGGACCGCCCCCTCCCGCCGCCGCGGTAGGGGTACCGCTTAACGGTGACGCTGACGCCTTCCAAGCCCTCAACGCAAAACTGGATGTCCTTGTGGAACTCATGAGGACTCAGGCGGCCTAGGACGGAAGGTCACGCGCCCCTCCGGAGAGCCCCCCCCGCGAGAACGTGTCCCAGCACACCGTCGGAGGTCGCTTCACCCTCCGAGGGCAGCAACTTATTCGTAACAAGGTAGGAGGACCCTCACAAGCCCCCCCTCCGGAGCAAGAGGCCTCCTCCACACCGAAGCGGGGTAAACATGGGGCACGCCGTCCACTCCCGAAGACTGAAGTCCCCAGGGAGCGCCAGGACAGCCTACCATCACGCCCCCTTAGCCCTACGGCGTAACAACAGCCGGAGTTGTCCCTCCGTCTACGAGAGTTCGAGAGGCGCTTCGCAGCATAGGAGCACGCCTTACGAGCCTTGCAGAAGACCTCTCCACCAGTGGATGATGAGAGATCCCCATTCTCCGACTATATCTTGAAGGCAGAGGTATCTCCCAGAACCTCCATCCTGACCTTCAAGCCTTACGACGGCCAAGGCTACCCGGCCGACCACTTCGATAGCTTCGACGCCCTGATGACCCTTCATGGAGCGTCCGACGCCATCAAATGCCGAGCCTTTGTGACCACCTTGGTCCAAGGTGCCCAAGCATGGTTCTGGGCCCTCGCCCCCGGATCCATCCGAGATTTCAAGCAGCTTGGGCGAGTATTCAAGGAGAGTTTCGCGGGCAGCGGCCCCCCGAGGTCGATAGCGGGGCCTTTGGCTCTTAAACAGGCGCAAGGGGAGAGACTCCAGGCCTACATCAACCGATTCAAATCGGAAGCCCTAAGAATCCCCCGCCTGGATGTAGCCTCGGCCATAACTGCGCTGACCGGAGGCACCCGGGACGAGAACCTCCGCCGTGAACTTGTCCTCCACCCTCCCTCGACCCTTGCCGAGCTAGTGACTCTGGCATTGTTGTGTTAGATGGAATCACTCTATTACCACGGAGAGTGGATCTAGAGGGGGGTGAATAGATCGATTGCCTAAATTAAGAACATAGTTATACTCTAATGCGGAATTAAAACGAGCAGCTGTTGAACAAACGAAGGAGCACAATGAAATCACAAGATCCACAAGCAATCGCACAGTAGATAGCAATTTTAAGGTGGTTCGATCTCAATCCAGAGATCTACGTCCACCCCACACTCTAACTAGAGTATGGATTCTGCTGGCTCACAGCTTGAATAGCTGGGCTTCACAGCTTGCCAACAGACCGCTGAGCTTCACAGCTTACTGTCCGAGACCTAGTCTCACCTGCTGAGGAGTTAAAGCTTAACCTATCCAGAGGCTACACCTCTGCAAACCCGCTGGGAATTACAGCTTACCCGTCCAGAGGCAGCACCTCTGCAAACGCTGACTCACAGCTTGAAAATAAGAGTTCGAAAAACAAAAACAGAAACATACGAAAACAAGAAAGCCCAGAAGGGAATATAGCTCTCAATGAGCAAAACTCAGCTCTGGTATCTGAAACAAGAGTCTGAGTAACAACCTCTCAAATAAACTCTCTCAACTCATCTCTCTCAATCTTCTCTTCTCTCTTTTTCTTCTTCTCTCTGGATCGTGGGTTTTCTTCTCTGCTCTTAGTGGCTCTCTACTGCTTCGAGCTTCTCTGCTCTCTAACCTTTTCTTCTCTCGATCAGCCTTCTTCTGAGGAATAAGACTTCCTTTATACCAGTAGTAGTTTGGATAGGGCGTGTGGCTTCCACATTTCCCGCCCAGAGCTTTTTCCAGATCTGAGGAATTTTGACCACATGGCAGCATCCTAGCTGGGCTGCATTCCACGTGTCACAATCTGAGCACCTCGTCCATCCTTGGATCACGAGCCAATCATTAATCTTTGCAAAGAGTCCCTGTCAGTCAGTCGAAGAAACTTATCAGTTTAAGGTTGAAACCTTGTACTGACTTTATAGTATGTAATGTGCAGACATTGTATAGACTTGCTGAAGTGTAATGCAGTGTGCACAAAGTGAAGTATGCACAACAAAACTGAATGCACTAACATGTCGTCGACCATTGTACAGACTTCATGTTCACTATGCAGACGTTGTACAGACTTGCTAATGTGTAATGTAGAATGCATCAAGCAAAGTGTGTACATTGAAGATGAATTCATAGACGTGCCGTCAACAGATGTGTAGACTTGGTGTACATCCGACAGCAGTGTATAGACATTGCAATGCCTAGTGTTAAAGCATGAGAACACAATGCACAAACTAAGTGTGTGCATGTGTGGACTTTGAATGCATGACACTGGGCGATGTACATACTTGCCACTATCAAATGTACAGACTCGATGAGCATGCAGCAGCCAATGTACAGACTTGCAGACTTGTGCAGACTAGCCAGTGTATGGACTTGGTGAGCATGCAGCACACAATGTGCAGACTTCGTGCAATGCATGAAGAAGCAATGTATAGACTTGGCGTTCAAGACACTGTATATACATGAACGATGCACAGACTTTGTGTTGCGAACACAGGCTGTACAGACTTGTGCTAATGCTACAAGTGGATAATGTACAGACTTCAAGTGCGTGTAACAAGACAATGTGTAGACTTTGAATGCCAACATGTGACCTCAATGTACAGACTTGCTGGATGCAATGTAGTATGCATATAGTGCAATGTATAGACTTATACGTGTGTGCGACCAGACAATGTGCAGACTTCAGCTCTAAGTCTATACAACCAATGCAGTGTACAGACTTTGTATGAGACGCTAGACGCTGTACAGACTTGGAGACAATGCATGCTGCAATGTATAGACTTGGCATATGCATAAGACGCTAAGTAAGACGGATGATGTATAGACTTAGCCGATGCAGACTTAATCCAATGTACAGACTTTGCAATTGATGTGCAGACTTGTTGGTCAAACAGACAAAAACTCTGTACAGACTTTAGCGTGCAGACAGGCCATTTGAATGTATAGACTTGTGTTCTAAACGATGCACAAACACAACACAAAGTAATGTATAGACTCTATGTGCATGCTTCAATGTAATGTATAGACTTTGAGTGTGTTGACTTGTGTGTGTGTGCAATGTGTAGACCTGTGTGTGTGTGCACGACGATGTATAGACTCTGACTGCATGGAACACACAGACAATCTGATAAAGACAGTTTCATCAAAACATAAACAGTTGCCAATCAATTAAAACAAGCTGTTGCCAATGAAGTAAATGTTGTGTCCCTGTGATTTTGATGATAGCAAACACTATAAGTCATTTGAATGCATACAATTCTGTTTGTGGTGCAGATGAATGCTTCATTGAAAATCTTATCTGAATTATTGCTGCATTTTAAATATGGCTGTGTGGTGTGTGCTTTGGTGCATTTCATAATTGCATTTATCTGGATTGTTTGATGTCATATGTGTTTACTTATGTTTTGATGATGACATAGTTTACGTGTGTTTTGATGATGACAAATTGATGTCATATGTGTTTACTTCATTTAGAACTGCTCATTAGAACTTGGTACATTGCTTAACTGTGAGCATGGCATAGACTGTACACTCGTCTGTCTGCATGAGTCACCAAGTCCACACATTGCATCGTGTGCTTTTCATGAAGTCTATACATTGGCATGCAGCGTCTCATGAAGTATGTACATCCTCTTCAAGCATTTCAAAGTCTATACATCGCTTGGAGTTCTTTCAAGTCTATACATTGCTGAGCGTCTCACTGACCGTCTCATGCAAGTATATACACTGGCATATGCATTCACTGTAAAGTCTATACATTCATAGCGTCCAGTGTCTAGAGTTTCATAAAGTCTGTACATTGGAAGTATGTACAACGGACTGTACATGCATCAATCTTCAAAGTCCATACATTGGACTGTTACACGCATCATTGAAGTCTATACACTAGTCCGTCTCTCCAGTCTGCACAGCCTTCTGATTGGACTTAATGTCTATACAGCCTGCATCGTCTCATGCAGCATCTCAAGCCAAGTCCATACATAGTCCATCAGCATTTAGAAGTCTGTACATCGGTCCGTCTTGTTCAGCGTCTTAGTGCATTCAAAGTCTGTACAGCATCCGTCTCAGTCAGCGTCTCATGCTGCGTCTTAGGCAAGTCTATACATTGCTCTGTTGCACGAAGCAAAGTCTGTACATCCGTTTGTCTCACTCGAAGTCTGTACAGCCCATGGTCTAGAGACCAAGTCTGTACATCGTCTTGTGCCTTCAAGCTTTCAACGTCAAGTCTGTACATCACCTTCAAGGCAGCAAGTCTATACACTGGGGTCGTCAGCTGAAGGAACAACATGTCTGTACGTTGGGTGTTCATCGTCTGCTGCATGCCATTTCAAGTCTGTACATCGATGTGTTGCTTTGATGCCGTTGCATAGTCTATACATTGATGAGCTTTACGCACACATCTTCGGTGTCTATACTTTGCTTGTGTAACTCAAGCCTCTACATCAAAGTCTATACATCCGATAGGCTTGTTAATGCATCTGTCTGCAAGTCTGTACACCGAGGACGCTTGAAGGCTTTAAAGTATATACATTCTACACACTTCTCACTTACTGTTTCTAAGTATATACATTGTGTTGCATTGCTTGAATTTCGTAAAGTCTATACACTGCATGCCTCACTCTAAGTCTATACACTCGTGAGTGTCTCATCAAGTCCATACACTGGCTTTGTGCTGAAGTCTATACAGTGCCTCAGGCTGAGCAAGTCCATACACTGGCTGCTGTTCTTCAGAGTCTGTACATCGCAGTGAGTTGAAGGTTGCCAAGTCTGTACAGCCAAAGCCTGTTCAAGCTTTCACACAAAGTCTGTACAGCCACATCTCAAAGGCCAAGTCTATACATCACTGTGGCTGCTCGAAGTGAAGCCAAGTCTATACACTCCTCACCTTTCCCTACGTTTGGCCAAGTCCATACACTCATACCTTTCCCTACGTTTTCTGGCCAAGTCTACACATCGTTTGCCTAGCGTTTGCTTCTGAGTCTATACACTCAGGTTGTTGAAGGGTTTTCAAGTATGTACACTGCATGCTCACTCAACTAAGTCTATACACTCGATTGTTAACCTTCAACTCTATACACTCGGTTTCAAAGCTTCAAGTCTATACACTTGATATCAGGCCTCAAGTCTATACACTCATTTGTTAACTCTCAAGTCTATACACTCGTCTGTTAACCTTCAAGTCTATACACTCAAGATGCATCATGGCTGTACACACTTTGTTAAACAGCCTGAACCAAGTCTATACATTATCTGATACCTTCTTATGTTTGTGTGACAGGTACTGTTCGAGAAGCAGATAAGTGACACGTGGTCCGAGGTTGGCACCTGGCACGTGATCCGATGATAACGCCCTAAATGCTGTAGCTATAAATACCAGGCCGCCTCCATCTGGAGAAGAAAGTGTGAGTGAAGAAAAGAGAAAAAGAGATCGAGATCAGAAAGAAAGAAAGTGATCGATATAGAAGAAGAGAGTTGCAGAGAGGCAGTGAGCAGAAGCAGAAGAAGAAGAAGAAGAAGAAAGAAGAAGTGAAAGGAAAAGCCAGAGAGAGCCTGCGAAAGAAAAGAAAAAGAAGAAGTGAGAAGAAGAGAAAGCGAGAGTGATAGAAGCTTCAACTGAAGATCAGTTCCTGCTGGACCGTGGATCAAATCTAGGCCATCCAGCTCCTGCGAGAGCCACAGTCTGATTCTATTTTTCCAGCTTTCTGTTGCTGCATTTTTTGTTCTTTTTTTCTTTTCAACTATTCACTAGTTGTTCTTCCGATTCTCTTGTGTGAGGTCGGGTTCCCTCCGGTGTGGAAGAAGAGAGACTTGCGTCTCTGGTTGCCTTTGACTGGGAGTCATCGGTTGTTTCCCTCCGGTTTGGAGGAAGGGAGGATGGGTCCTCCGGTTCTGGGCTTGTAGGTTTCGAGTCCAGGGGTCCCTCCGGTTGGGAGGAAGAGAGGTCCGAGACCTCTAGTTTGCAGGTGACTTGGTGTCACTTGTGCTTCCCTCTGGGTTTCAGAGGAGGAGAGACTTGGGTCTCTAGGTTCCCCTCCGGTTTGGAGGAAGGGAGGATTGGTCCTCCGGTTCTAGTCTTGTGGGTTGCAAGACTAGGTGTTCCCTCCGGTTTGGAGGAAGAGAGACTGTGCGTCTCTGGTTTCCAAGTGGCTGGGAGTCACTTGGGGTGTCCCTCCGGTTGGGAGGAAGAGGGGAGGTTGTTCCCTTGGTCAAGCTGTTTGGCAGCATTTGTTGCAGACTGAGTCTGCTGTGCTAGTGTTACTAGTGGAAGCCTCACTCCGGTTGGGAGTGAGGGGTGGACGTAGGTCTTTGGACCGAACCACCTAAAAAGCCTGGTGTTCTTTTGTGGTTTGTTTGCCTTATGTGTTCATTTCTCTGCTGCGCTCACTAGATGTCTGTTTAGGATCGAGTGTGAGTTTATTCAATTGGACTGCTTTGCAATAGCTTCCTAAGTTTTCTCAGTTTATATCTGCATCTGCTTTTAATTCCGCACATCTAAGCGGTAGAACTTAAATTGGGTAAATTTCTTTGAAAGATCCATTCACCTCCCCTCTGGATCTATGTTTATCTATCGCACCTAGCTAACAATTGGTATCAGAGCAGTTCTCTGATTGATCAGATCCAACGATCTGCAGAGGATCCTGTTGTCCCTTGGTGCATTTCTGATTTTACTCTTTGCTGCATTAATTTGCTTACCGATTTATTCAATGGGTTCTCCACCAGTTTTTAATGGCTCTAACTTTAACTCATGGGTTAGCAGTCTACATAACTATGTGAATTTGATGAATCCGAATCTGTGGAAGTTAATCTCACATGCTCCTCACAGATTGCCAAAAGAAAAGTCCAAATGGACTAAAAGTCACAGATCGAGAAATGAAGAGAATCAGAAAGTTTTGAAATTAATGAAAGAAGCTACTGACAAGGCTCTACATTCTTGTTTTTATGACTGCAGGTCCGCTAAGGACATTCTGGAAAAGCTGAAGCTAACTCAGAGGAGAGATGAGGACAGTTGCCTGATGGCTGACAAGAGTAACCATAGCAGTGACCAAGATGAATTTGAAGATGTTGAGGAGGTAAACCCTTTCGAGAATTTTTCTTTAGATGACTGGGGAGATGCCTATGCCAATCTGTCAAGATCCTATAAAAAACTAGGGAAGAAGTATAAAAGTCTTAAAAAGGAGCTAAAGAATCATGAGAATGCTAAATCTCGAGGTGAAAGCCCTGAAATTCTGAAAACTGAAAATGAAATTTTTAGAAGACAACTACAAGATTTTGATTCTATTACTACAGATCTAGATCACTTGAAATATGAAAAACAAACTCTTATGAAACAAATTGGTTTACACAAAAAAGAGAATCAGGAGCTTGTTTGTGAAATTTCTGAACTAAAGAAGAGGCTTAGTTTAACTGATGATCAGGTTCATCACAATAATGCAGTTCAGAATGAAAAATTAGTGAGAGAATTAGAGTGTGTCAACTCTGAATTGGAAAACATGAAATCTGTAAATGAAATACTCAATAATCAGCTCAAGGAATTTGAACACAAATCAATAAATCTTGAAAAAGAAAATAGATTGATTTCTGAAAAATTAGAGACTGATAGAGTAACAAAGTCAGAGATTCAGAAAATCTTGACAAACTTCAATCTGAAAAATAACAAGAAATGTTTTATGAATGTCAGCCTTCAACAGATGACTGGGTGGTTGATGATGATCTCCTAGAGAAAAACAGGAAATTGAAAGAAGAAATCAACAAACTGAAACATCTAAACACCCAGCTGACAGATAGGCTATTGACAATTGAAAAAGGCAAGGGTGTGAGCATAGATAATTCTGATAGGTTGATGAATGCTGAACAAGAAATTGAGAGTCTAAAAACCATCAACCTAATGTTGAGTGGAAATGTCAAATGCTGTGAAGAGAAGGTAGCTAATTATGAGCTCACTATCACATCCCTTCAACAAGAAGTTGATGATCTTTATAAGTCCCTATCTGAAGCTGACAATGAAACAAAGCTAAAACAGGAAGTTGAAAAACTCAAAAGTTTGAATGATGCCTTGCATCAACAACTCATTTCCTGTGAAACAGATTTGTCCAAATATGAAGCTAATACTTGTGACTTAAATTCTGAAATTCAAGACTTGAAAAATTCTTTGTCAAAATTTGTCAAAGGAAAGGACAATCTGAATAAGCTTCTTGGAAATAATGTTAGCTTTCAGAGAGAGGGGCTGGGTTACAGTCCGACAAACAAAAGGAGTAATGGGAATAAAACATCTACTATTTTTGTCAAAGCTTTTAATCAGAACACAACCCTTGCTCCTTCTGTTTTTCAATTCACTGCACAAAAGTCCACTGTGAAACCCAAAACTGTGGAACAAACTCGAAAACTGAAAAAGGGTGAAAATTCATAGAAAAAGGAAAAACCCAAAACTGTGGAACAAACTCAAAAACTGAAAAGGGGTGAAAATTCACAGAAAAAGGAAAAAGACACTCCTGTTGTTATAAAGAAGACTGCACACAATTCACATGATCTCTTACACACTCACATTAAAAAGGGGTCTTGTTATTATTGTGGGAAAGGAGGTCACATAATGGAGGATTGTGGATTGATGTTAAAGGATGAGCATGCTAGTGGAACTTTACATTCTAGAAACTCTTTTGATAGAAACCATGTTGCTAGGAAGCCTGATGCCTCATGTTATTATTGTGGGAAGCATGGTCATCTCATGAGTGAATGTTTTATCATGAAAGAAGATAATAAACAGCATGCCAAGTCCCCCATTCATGTTCATGGTCCATATGGATCTAAACACAATTCTAGTCAGCACATTGTGTGTTTCAACTGCAATAAGCCTGGGCACAAGGCTGCTGAGTGCTGGTTTAGATCCACTTGGGGTAAAAATGGTTTTCATATAAGAAATTCTTTTGCATGCTCCCACTATGGGAAAAATGGGCATACAGTCAAGGACTGTTGGTATGCTCAAAATAACTATGTTAATCCCCATTTTGTCAAATTCCCTGCAAAATCATTTGTGAAAATTTCATGCTATAACTGTGGGAAGCCAGGCCATAAATCTGCTGAATGTTGGATGGTTAAGAACAAGCATCAAACTGCTCATGCATATAACAGAAAATCTTATGAACATGTTTATAAACATCACCCTGCTGTTAATATGCATCATAAGAACCAAAAACTAGCAATTTCATGTAGATACTATGGAAAATTTGGACATTCTATGGATGACTGTTCACTGATGAAATTTGATGATAATGTTGCTATGAAAATGTTTAGAATACCTGCTAGAGGTAAGGCAGGACCCAAAGCTGCTTGGGTCCCTGCAGGATCAAAATGATCAATATTTTGCAGGAGTGCCTTGGACTGAAGAATAAAAAGGGGGAAATAAACCAAGGCACCCAAGTTGATAAAACCTCATCCAGGTAAATTTCTCAAATCTGTTCAAATGAAATTTATGGTTGAGCTGATAAGTCATAGTTTCATGCATACATGCTTTTTATTTGATTTGACTCTTGCATTGAGCTTTGTAGGCTTTCTTGCTTGTACTGTGAGCTGTGTGCATATATGTTAATTGCATATCATGCACTTTGTAAGGGGGAGTTTGATTGATGCTTGCATAATCATGATAATCTCATTTGCTGAATGCATACATGTAGTTAGTTGCAATTGCATTTCCTTACATTAAAAAAAAATGATTCATTGCATCTAGATAGGGGGAGGATTCCTGATTCATCTCTTTACCTCTTGAACTCCTTCTGTCTAGCAATCTGATCCATTCTTGGCAAATGTGTGGTTCACTTGAATTCTCTGTTGTCTACACTGATGTAGCTCCATTGATTCTGTCTACTATGAATTCAATTGATAACTTGTTACTATCATACACATTTCTTCATATCTTGTCAAGACTGGCCCAAGCTAATCTGACTGAATTTTAGTCTTTAAGGCTTGCGTCTGAATTGCTCAATTCTCTCAACTATTGGTATCAGAATTGCTCTCTGCTAATCTCTCTTGACAAAGCCATTGATTCAGCCGAATGAGGAAAGATTTAGTCAGTGCACCCTAGGCATAAATCAGACATATTCTGAAAAGAAGAATCTTCTATTATACTGGCTTAAGAATGTTTTGATAAATCAAATTGATTTAAGCCTAATGTATTTTCTAAGTTTTGATGTAAAAGAATTAAAAATATCTGAATCATCATGCTTAATAAGTCTTAACCAATTGCCTCATGAATTTCATGCAAAACTTCTGAAATCTGAAATTTTAAAAGACATGGCTTTCTTTGGTTAAGATACATGTAGAAAGTATTGTTCTTAATCATTTCAAGTGTACTGAGCTTTGTTTGAAGAATATGAAAATAGTTAAAATTTAGCTAGAGTAATGACTTTGGTCACAGAGAAACTGGATTTTCTATCAATGAAATAGAGTAAGCCCATGTCATGAAGTGCCATAGTTACCTCTTTTCAAAATGCTTGAAAATCTGGCAGAGCAATGGCATGGATGTGTTGAGTAACTGGGGATTCTGGCCTCTGATCAAGGTGTCTCCTCATGTAAAAAGATACTCCACTGCTAACTCTATTCTCTTTGAGAGGCAATACGGTTGTCACATTGAGTAACTGGGTCACTTCACCTAAGCCGTGTTGTGCCTTATGTAAAAAGGTGTTGACTGAACCAAAATTGCTTAGGAAAAATAAGTGCTGCTCAATTGGTATCAGAAAATTCTGAAAATCTAAAGACAAGCTCAGTCTCATTTATTTCTGTTTAATCTCAATATGATCTTGTGTATTTTCCATAGGAGTTACTGAATTTAAATGAGTAAGATGGAAGGAGGTTAAACATGAATATCAAATGAGTTGTTGGTTCACCTTTATTAAAAGGTGTTTCAGATATGAGTATTGAATTTTCTTGATAAACTTTGAATACATCTCTCTTAAATCATGATGGTCAGTTTAAACTCATTCATAATCTATTATGATTGAAGAATCTGAAATTCGTTTACAAAGATTTATGAATTTGGTGTGCTAATGAAAATCTATCTTCCTCATTTATTCACTGTGATTACAGTCTGTGTTTTGCTGATAGATGCTCATCACTTCACTATATCAATTGACTTCACTCCATCATCTAATAAGGGGGAGCTTTCCTGTCTTGCTGAGTGTCTTTCTTAAAGGGGGAAATCTAGTCAGCATTCTTGAGTGTCCCTGTGTTTTTTGTTGATATTCTCCCTTCATCTCAATTGGTTTCAACCTTCAAAACGTTTTTGATCATATTGCCCTCTATCAATGTATTTTGATTGACATTGGTTCTCTTTTATGTGACGCACAACTCTCAGAATTTTTTTTTGGATAACCAGAGTTCATCCTTGTAGATTTCTCTTGCATCATGGATCATAAGGGCAGAACTCTCTGGTCTGTTTGAGACACTATATGCATAAGGGGACAATGTGCTAGATTGTCTGATCAATTTGTTTGTCTACAATAGCTCTATATCTTCTGCCATGTCAAAGGGGGAGTATTTGTTGCATATGCATGACTGCATAAGTTGTTTGACTAAAGGGGAGAATTGATTTAAATGATTCTGATATTGTTTATCAAAGTCTTTTTTTTTGATGAAGTCAAAGGGGGAGAATACTTTGATGAGTCTAGTCTGAATACTCCATTTATTTCATTCATAAGACTCATAGTATTGCCATCATCAAAAATGGGGAGATTGTTGTGTCCCTGTGATTTTGATGATAGCAAACACTATAAGTCATTTGAATGCATACAATTCTGTTTGTGGTGCAGATGAATGCTTCATTGAAAATCTTATCTGAATTATTGCTACATTTTAAATATGGCTGTGTGGTGTGTGCTTTGGTGCATTTCATAATTGCATTTATCTGGATTGTTTGATGTCATATGTGTTTACTTATGTTTTGATGATGACATAGTTTACGTGTGTTTTGATGGTGACAAATTGATGTCATATGTGTTTACTTCATTTAGAACTGCTCATTCAGAACTTGGTACATTGCTTAACTGTGAGCATGGCATAGACTGTACACTCGTCTGTCTGCATGAGTCACCAAGTCCACACATTGCATCGTGTGCTTTTCATGAAGTCTATACATTGGCATGCAGCGTCTCATGAAGTATGTACATCCTCTTCAAGCATTTCAAAGTCTATACATCGCTTGGAGTTCTTTCAAGTCTATACATTGCTGAGCGTCTCACTGACTGTCTCATGCAAGTATATACACTGGCATATGCATTCACTGTAAGGTCTATACATTCATAATGTCTAGTGTCTAGAGTTTCATAAAGTCTGTACATTGGAAGTATGTACAACGGACTGTACATGCATCAATCTTCAAAGTCCATACATTGGACTGTTACACGCATCATTGAAGTCTATACACTAGTCCATCTCTCCAGTCTGCACAGCCTTCTGATTGGACTTAATGTCTATACAGCCTGCATCGTCTCATGCAGCATCTCAAGCCAAGTCCATACATAGTCCATCAGCATTTAGAAGTCTGTACATCGGTCCGTCTTGTTCAGCGTCTTAGTGCATTCAAAGTCTATACAGCGTCCGTCTCAGCCAGCGTCTCATGCTACGTCTTAGGCAAGTCTATACATTGCTCTGTTGCACGAAGCAAAGTCTGTACATCCGTTTGTCTCACTCGAAGTCTATACAGCCCATGGTCTAGAGACCAAGTCTGTACATCGTCTTGTGCCTTCAAGCTTTCAACGTCAAGTCTGTACATCGCCTTCAAGGCAGCAAGTCTATACACTGGGGTCGTCAGCTGAAGGAACAGCATGTCTGTACGTTGGGTGTTCATCGTCTGCTGCATGCCATTTCAAGTCTGTACATCGATGTGTTGCTTTGATGCCGTTGCATAGTCTATACATTGATGAGCTTTACGCACACATCTTCGGTGTCTATACTTTGCTTGTGTAACTCAAGCCTCTACATCAAAGTCTATACATCCGATAGGCTTGTTAATGCATCTGTCTGCAAGTCTGTACACCGAGGACGCTTGAAGGCTTTAAAGTATATACATTCTACACACTTCTCACTTACTGTTTCTAAGTATATACATTGTGTTGCATTGCTTGAATTTCGTAAAGTCTATACACTGCATGCCTCACTCTAAGTCTATACACTCGTGAGTGTCTCATCAAGTCCATACACTGGCTTTGTGCTGAAGTCTATACAGTGCCTCAGGCTGAGCAAGTCCATACACTGGCTGCTGTTCTTCAGAGTCTGTACATCGCAGTGAGTTGAAGGTTGCCAAGTCTGTACAGCCAAAGCCTGCTCAAGCTTTCACACAAAGTCTGTACAGCCACATCTCAAAGGCCAAGTCTATACATCACTGTGGCTGCTCAAAGTGAAGCCAAGTCTATACACTCCTCACCTTTCCCTACGTTTGGCCAAGTCCATACACTCATACCTTTCCCAATGTTTTCTGGCCAAGTCTACACATCGTTTGCCTAGCGTTTGCTTCTGAGTCTATACACTCAGGTTGTTGAAGGGTTTTCAAGTATGTACACTGCATGCTCACTCAACTAAGTCTATACACTCGATTGTTAACCTTCAACTCTATACACTCGGTTTCAAAGCTTCAAGTCTATACACTTGATATCAGGCCTCAAGTCTATACACTCGTTTGTTAACTCTCAAGTCTATACACTCGTCTGTTAACCTTCAAGTCTATACACTCAAGCTGCATCATGGCTGTACACACTTTGTTAAACAGCCTAAACCAAGTCTATACATTATCTCATACCTTCTTATGTCTGTGTGACAGGTACTGTTCGAGAAGCAGATAAGTGGCACGTGGTCCGAGGTTGGCACCTGGCACGTGATCCGATGATAACGCCCTAAATGCTGCAGCTATAAATACCAGGCCGCCTCCATCTGGAGAAGAAAGTGTGAGTGAAGAAAAGAGAAAAAGAGATCGAGATCAGAAAGAAAGAAAGTGATCGATATAGAAGAAGAGAGTTGCAGAGAGGCAGTGAGCAGAAGCAGAAGAAGAAGAAAGAAGAAGTGAAAGGAAAAGCCAGAGAGAGCCTGCGAAAGAAAAGAAAAAGAAGAAGTGAGAAGAAGAGAAAGCGAGAGTGATAGAAGATTCAACTGAAGATCAGTTCCTGCTGGACCGTGGATCAAATCCATGCCAGCCAGCTCCTGTGAGAGCCACAGTCTGATTTTATTTTTCCAGCTTTCTGTTGCTACGTTTTTTGTTCTTTTTTTTCTTTTCAACTATTCACTAGTTGTTCTTCCGATTCTCTTGTGTGAGGTCGGGTTCCCTCCAGTGTGGAGGAAGAGAGACTTGCGTCTCTGGTTGCCTTTGACTGGGAGTCATCGGTTGTTTCCCTCTGGTTTGGAGGAAGGGAGGATGGGTCCTCCGGTTCTGGGCTTGTAGGTTTCGAGTCCAGGGGTCCCTCCGGTTGGGAGGAAGAGAGGTCCGAGACCTCTAGTTTGCAGGTGACTTGGTGTCACTTGTGCTTCCCTCTAGGTTTCAGAGGAAGAGAGACTTGGGTCTCTAGGTTCCCCTCCTATTTGGAGGAAGGGAGGATTGGTCATCCGGTTCTAGTCTTGTGGGTTGCAAGACTAGGTGTTCCCTTCGGTTTAGAGGAAGGGAGACTGTGCGTCTCTAGTTTCCAAGTGGCTGGGAGTCACTTGGGGTGTCCCTCCGGTTCGGAGGAAGAGGGGAGGTTGTTCCCCTGGTCAAGCTGTTTGGCAGCATTTGTTGCAGACTGAGTCTGCTGTGCTAGTGTTACTAGTGGAAGTCTCACTCCGGTTGGGAGTGAGGGGTGGACGTAGGTCTTTGGACCGAACCACCTAAAAATCATGGTGTTCTTTTGTGGTTTGTTTGCCTTATGTGTTCATTTCTCTGCTGCGCTCACTAGATGTCTGTTTAGGATCGAGTGTGAGTTTATTCAATTGGACTGCTTTGCAATAGCTTCCTAAGTTTTCTCAGTTTATATCTGCATCCACTTTTAATTCCGCACATCTAAGCGGTAGAACTTAAATTGGGTAAAATTCTTTGAAAGATCCATTCACCCCCTCTCTGGATCTATGTTTATCTATCGCACCTAGCTAACAGTAAAGCTTATTGTCAACATCATCTACACAGAGGATTCACAACAGGCATTACGCCATGCTGAGTGCGAAGAAGTTCTCAGTGTTAGGGTGCTAGGCCCGGATACAGAGGGGGGGTGAATGCATCCTGCTAGAAATAATGCCCAAATAGAAAACTCAGATGCTAGGCAAATTCTGGAATTAAGCTAATTCGATTAAGCAAAATAACAAGCAGGTGGAGCGAGCCTATCCAAGCATCTAGCGGAAGCAAATCAAGCAATCAAAGCACTGCTCCATAGATTTTTTAGGTGGTTCGGTCCTCCAGACCTACATCCACCCCTCACTCCCAACCGGAGTGAGGCTTCACTAGCAAATGCTAGAACCAAGCAGACTCAGTCTGCGAACAAGGTGCTGCCACACAGCTTGACCAGGGGAACAACCTCCCCTCTTCCTCCTAACCGGAGGGACACCCCAAGTGACTCCCAGCCACTTGGAAACCAGAGACCGAAGTCTCTCTTCCTCCAGACCAGAGGGAACCCACCAGTGACTCCCCGTCACCAGCAAACCAGAGGTCGCATACCTCTCTTCCTCCAGACCAGGAGGGACACCTGGACTTGCAACCCACAAGCCCAGAACCGGAGATCAGATCTCCCTTCTCCTGAGTCCACAGGAGGAACCCGACCTCACTACTGAGAATCGGAAGAACAAGGATAACCAAATGAAAAAGGAAAAACAAAAACATGAAATGAAAATAACTTCAGCAAACAGAAAGCTGAAAAATGAAATGCACAATGTGGCTCTCAACGGAGCTGACTGGCCTGGATCTGATCCACGGTCCAGTAGGAACTTCTTCTGCTACTTCTCTTCTTCTTCTTCTCAACTCACGATCTCTCTTTCTCTTCTCTGCTCTCCTTTTCTCTCTCACTGTCTTTCTCTTTTCTTTCAGTCCTCACGAGCTCTCTCTTCTCTTCTCTTCTCTGCAACTCTTCTCTTCTGCTGGATCGAACTCTCAGCACTTCTGTACTTCTGCTATTTCTGCTTCTCTATTTTTTATCACCCTTCATCTGAAGACGAAGACTCATATATATAGCAGCAGCAGCAGCAGCAGCTAGGGCGTGTGCTCTCCACATGTCCCGCCCAAAAACCTTGGACCACGTGTCAGTCTCTCAGCAAGCTTCAGCACACGTGTCACCATCTGGGCACCTCGTCCTTCCTTGAATCACGTGCCTTCATTAGGCTTCACGAAGATTCCCTGTTAAGACAAAGAACATATTTATCAGTTATGTCTAAACCCTGTACAGTCTCTGAAGAATACAACACGTTGTATAGACTTCAGTTTAAAGCCAACGAACAGACATTACTGTATGGACTTTACAAGACAAAAGGCAATGTATACACTTTGCCCCAATGTGTAGACTTCATAATACAAGCGTCAATGTGTAGACTTAACGATGCAAGCGATGTATAGACTTTGCCAGGGCATGCACAATGCAATGCGTTGACGCTACACTACATGCCAATGCACTGCGTTGACGCAATACAATGTGACTTTGAAAGCTGTGAACAACAAGGCATGTTGTACAGACTTCAATCAATATGCATCAGACGACTGTGTATGGACTTGAAGACCCTTAGCCAATGTATAGACTTCAAGTGGAGACCAATGTGTAGACTTCACGTGAAAGCCCAATGTGCAGACTTGAGCTATGCAAGCTACAATGTCGATGTATGGACTTTGTGAATGTTCAGACTTGAATGCTCGACCAGTGTACAGACTTGCAGAGCCGACTCCAATGTATAGACTTGAGGAAATGAAGCCAGTGTACGGACTTGTCGAATGGCTCAGCAATGTATAGACTTGGCGAACCACGGTCCAATGTATAGACTTGAAGCCTTAAGACGCAGCATGAGACGCTGGCTGAGACGAACGCTGTACATACTTGCTAAATGAAATGCTTCGTGAGACACAGCAAGAGACGGTCAACGAGATGCTGACTCTGTACAGACTTAAGCTAAAGCAAGACAGTCGATGTATAGACTTGATGCAGAAGCCTTCAAGTGACGTGTTGACTTTGACCAGATGAGACGCTGCAAGAGACGGACCAATGAATAGACTTGACAGTGATCTCTGCAGCGAATGTATAGACTTTGCAAACTGAGACGCAAAGTGAGACGATGAAAGACACTGTGGATGTTCAGACTTTGGCAAGTGTGAGCGAAACAATGCAGACGTTGTACATACTTTGAAGTTACACTGTTGATGTATAGACTTGAATGAGCATGGAGTGTATATACTTGAAGGTCTGAAGGCGATGTACAGACTTGGATGAACGTTGCATGAATAAGCCTAACCAATGTATAGAGTTTGAATGCACTAAGACGCTGAACAAGACGGACCGGCTGTACAGACTTCGACTTTAATGCATGGGCTTTGAATACTTGAGAGACGATGCAGTGTACAGACTTCATGAAATGCAAACGGTTGTACAGACTTGAATGAGACGCTGCATGAGACGATGCAGCTACAGTGATGTACAGACTTTAGGTGAAGACCAATGTATGGACTTCGAATATGAAGACGCTAAGAAAGACGATCCAGCGTATAGACTTTGAAGAAATGAGGCGATGTGCATACTTGTTGAGTTGACGCTGCAGCCCAATGAGTTGACGCTGTATAGACTTTGTCTTCCAGCGTATAGACTTGATGAATGCATGAAGACATTGAATAAGACCCAGCAATGTGTAGACTCTACAGTGAATGCATGACCCAATGTATACACTTGATGCAATGCATGCCGATGTACATACTTCAGTTGAAGTCAACCGAAGAGTGTATGTACTTTATGAATCCATATCCTTAGACCAGTGACAAACTTGTTCGAATGTCTAGACTTTGCATGAACAGTCGATGTGTAGGTCCAGAGAATGCTGACAGAGTTTACACTTGAACAAGTAATGCATGAAAGCTTTATGCAGCAGATAACATGACTGAACATAAAATGTAATACTTTATGATCTGATGAACTGACTGAATAGCAAATTAACTGAACACATGAAAGACTGCATTATGATCAGAAAGTGACTGAATAACAGCATGATGACTCACATAGCAAGATGACTCACAGTGATTAACTCACATCAAAAACCAATCATCAAAACCATCATCAAAACCACAGGGGCACAACAATCTCCTCCTTTTTGATGATGGCAATACTACACTGTGAGTAATGCTGATGACACAAACTATTCTCCCCCTTTGACTTCAATAAAAAGAAAATAGTTTGAGAAATTATAGCATGTATAAAAATTTTGTCAATTTCTCCCCCTTGCAAGAACATGATTCTCCCCCTTTAAGAGTTTCAGCAAAAGCATGAGGTAGAGATGATCAAAAGGAATCTGCATGCACTGATTGAATGATATTCTCCCTCTTTGGCAAACTATCTCCCCCTTTGGTATAATCAAAATAAACCATGGGAAGGGGTAAATGCAAAAATGCAGATGCAACAAGAAATGTAATACTTCCCCCTAAGTATATGAATGCAAGGTCACAAATGATATGAACATGATTCAGTATGACAAGGAATGCTCCCCCTGAATAGATGCCAATTGATATGTAAGTGATGCATGACATGGAAGCTCCCCCTCAATAAGTGGAATCTTATGAGATAGATGAGAAGGAGACCACAGGGGCAAACAAGGAGAAGTTCAGGTCAATGAGCAGAAGAGGTTCAATTAGCAGATTTTTAAAGAAGCTCCAATCTCAGAAAATTCAGTCAGATTTTCAGAGAGATATCAATCTCATAAATCCAAAACATAACTTTTCAAAGTCTTCCATTATAAGGGCTTATGAATGAGCTTTATTGAACAGCATGGTTTAAACATGATGTATGCAGAGTTTATCAATAAAATTATGTATTGATATCTAAAACCATGTTTTAATAAAAATGAACCAAGTCCTCATATTTATCTTGATAAATCTCCCTTTCTCTTACACAATCAACTTTATTGACTTCTTTCGGAATTACATACATCAGTATTAAAATCAAGCAATTATGAAGTCATATGATTTTGTCTAGGGTTGTAGCAATTTGATTTTAGCATCAATATTCAGATATTTCAATTCGTTCGACAATTTTTCATGCTACAAATTTTACGAGCACTCTAGTTCAGTGCACACCTTGTAACTAGAGGATATACCTTGATCAGAGGCCAATATCCCTAAGCACTTAGTGTGACTAACTGTCATGCTATATATGAACAGAGATAGCATTTACACATCATGACACACTGCAAATCATTTCTTGATGAGTGAGTTGTATTTCTCAGTGTGCATGCCATTGCTCTGCCTGAAATTCAATTATTCTTAATCAGAGTTAACTATGGTACCTCCTGACACAGTCCTTTGGACATGTGTTTCTCAGTGACCAAGGTCATTGCTCTGCCAGAAAATACCCTTTAGACATTTTAGAAAAATTCATTTGCTTCAAATCAATAACAATTTCATGTACTTAACCAAATAAAGTCATGTATTCAATAATGTAGATTTCAGAAGATTTTACAAGACACAGCATGAAACAGATGGTTAAGGTTTATTAAACATGCTTCATATATTTTTAAGAGATTTTAAAGCCAAACTCATTGAATACATTAAACTTAAACCACATGAGTTATTTCAGTCATTCATAAAAATGTATAATAGAAGATTTCTAGTTCAAGAATTTTCAGATTTATGATCGAGATAGTCCCATTGAAATCTTCATGAAAGACTGATGGAATTCTGAAGCCAAATAATACCAATTGATAGGAGAGATTTCGAGGCTCAATGATTTCTGATATTATCAAGGTTTGTCAACTAAGATCAATGATGAAGGGTATGCAATGAATTCTCACAAGAGTATGCATTTGACAACCTATATGCAATGCATTGACTCCCCCTAACACTATACATTCAGATAATCTTTTTGGCATTTTTCATGAAATGCAATGCAATTAACTACATGCATGCAAAGACTCAACACTGAATGCTGTGTAAAGATATGCAGTTAACTCCCCCTGAAGACATGCAATGTTTGCCATGAGACACTGAACATATGATTTTGATTCATGCACATTCAGACTACCCTATCAAGCAAAAAGACCCATGGTACTAGGCGGAGCACTTGGTCTAAACGACCACCTTACACATAGTAGGAACCTCCAGACAGATTTTCCTGTCTTTTGGTAGCTTACCATTTACATACCATAGTGGTCAATCATGATAATTCAATGTGCAGTCCTATGTATAAATCAGATTTTTAGTGAACTATGCAACAGACAATTTTCAAACAGCATTCAAATGCAGTTCAGATTTTTCAATGTACTATACATGCAAATCACATGTATGCACTTCAGATGAGGAGAGTTCAGAGGCATCAATTCAGACAATGCAGATGAAGAATGAATATGCAAAAACAGATTTAGTATGTCATGCAGTAGAACTAAGAACAGAAAGTGCAAGAAATTTACCTGAAAGATTCAGGAAGGGGTTTTCATTCTTGAGTGCCTTGGTTTATTATCCCTCTTTATTCTTCAGCTTCCAAGGCACACCTGCAGGTTAGCAAACTATTTTGCACAAATAGGCACCCAAGAAGTCTTGGGTCCTGACATGACAGTATTACTCCTAGCAGGTTTTCTCAGCACATTTCTAGGAGTAGTTTTCAGATCTGATTTATGCACATTCTTGTTAGCATGAATTCTATGTGCATATGCATGAGATTTCTTGTTAACAGAATAAAAATTCTGTTTGCCAAAATCAGTTTGGTTTTGATATCCTGCCAGCCAACAGGTTGCAGCCCTGTGACCTGGCTTCCCACAATGATGGCATGTAAATTTCGCAACATGGAATTTAGCAGAGTTATTCTGAACATGCCAACAATCTCCAGCTCTGTGGCCTGGCTTCCCACAGTGATAGCATGCAGGCGACTTTCTGTTAATGGCAGGGAATTTAACAGTTTTAGAATTTAATTTTCTACCCTGAGCATGCCAACAGTGGGCTACAATGTGGCCCATCTTGCCACAGTGAAAGCATGAATTAGAACTTTTCTTACCAGCATTCAGCCAGCATTCAAATCTCTTATGACCCAATTTTCCACAGTTAAAGCATGTCATATGCTGGTTTATTGGAACAGACTTGTTCTTGTTAAGAGCATGATCGTTTGCATGAAATTTATTCTTATCACTAACAAACCAGCATTGTGAAATTTTGTGTCCTAGTTTACCACAATAAAAACACTCAATTTTCCTTTTCTGAGATGAAAGATTTTTATCATGATATCTCCTAACATTCTTATCATCCTTCTCCATCAACTTACACTCATGCATCAGATGTCCAACTTTATGACAGTAATGGCAGACACTCTTCTCTTTAGATGCATGTGAGTGTGTGTGAGGACTGTGATCAGCAAACACTGATGGACCCTTTTTATTTATTTTCTGTTTTCCAATCATTTTCTAATTTTTATCATGTTTTTCTATTTTCTTAGCCTTATACTGAGGTGAAGATGAAGTAGAAGGCTTTTCCTGTTCAGAAGATTTAACAAAAATAGTTTTCAAATTGGATCCATCGACCTTCCTCATGACTGGACTGTAGCCCAGTCCCTCTTTCTTAAAATTATCCTTTGCTCCCAACATTTTCTGAGCAATGGGCTGTTTGTCTTTAGAGGTGGTGGCTACATCTGAACCACTTACAAAAGATGTCATAACTTTGTTCTGAAGTTCCTTCTTGTTTATCTTATTGTAGCCCAGCCCTTCCTTCCTAGGGTTGATTTTTATACCTAGTAGCTTGTCTAGGTTTTTCTGCCCATCAACAAATTTAGACAAGGAAACTTTCAAATCCTGAATTTCATTTTCTAAAGAGGAAATATGTAGCTCATAACTGGCAATCTCTTGCTCACAGCAATTCATAGCTTCATTCAAAACTTTGTTAGCAGTTTTATATTTTTCAACTTCCTGTTCCAGATTGCTCAGTTTATCAGAATCTTCAACACACACAAGTTTTTCCTCTTTCTAAGGCTAGCAGTCTCTCAGACATAGTGGAGTTCAGCATTTTTAATTTCTCATTTTCTTCCTTAAGCTTGTCATTCTGAATTAACTCATTTATCAAAGTCTGATCTTCTGAGTTAGTTTCAAGTTTTCTTCCAGCCTTGAATTCCTTCAAATCTTTTTCCTTCTTTTCAATGTTTTTCTGTAATTCCACATTCACAGATTTGATGGCTTCAAGTTTTTCAGCAAATAAGTTCTTCTCCTGCTCAAGTTTCTCAGATTTTTTATCATTTTTATTAGCAGATGTTCTCAGAGAATCATTTTCAGATTTCAGCTTGTTTAAATCTGAGTTCACACTTTCAAAGTTTTTCAGCAATTTTTCATACTGGTCATGATAGTTAACAAGAGTCTGATTATCATTATCTGAGTTGAATTTTTCTTTGAGTTCAGATATCACATTTATATGATCTTGATTTTCAGTTTTCAATAATGAAACTTGTTTCTTCAATATTTGAAAATCAGACATACAGGCATCATGAATATTTTTCAATTCAACACAATTTCTACAAGGAGAACTTGAACTATCTAAACCAGTACCCTTCTTCAATTTTTTATACTGTTTTCTTAACAGTTCATGAGATTCAAATAATTCAGCATATGCATTCTCCCAATCTTCTAGAGAAAAATTCTCGAAGAGATTTACCTCATCATCATCATCTTCTTCAGTTTGATTGCTGCCTTGATCGCTGCCACTTTGATTTCTTCTGTTGGCCATCATGCAGCTGTCCACATCTATCTCCTGAGTTCGCTTCAGTGTATCCAGAATGTCTTTAGCAGAACTGCAATCAACGAGGCATGAGTGAAAGGCTCTATCAGTAGCTGCCTTCATCAGATTTATAGCTATCTGATTTTCTTCATGCAGTGATTTTTGACTGTCAGTCCATTTAGACTTTTTCTTTGGTAGTTCATGAGGACCATGTGAAATTACTTTCCACAGGTCTGGATTCACAGATTTAACAAATTCTTCAGACTAGCGAACCATGCATTAAAATGCATACCACTGAAGATCGGTGGATGAGCCATGAGAACACAACAGATTAATGCAACAGGAATATTGATGCACTAAAAACAAATTAGCACCGAAAACCAGAGATCGAATCTGCAGGTCGCTGGACCTTGTATGCAGACACCGCTCTGATACCAACTGTTAGGGTGCTAGGCCCAGATACAGAGGGGGGGTGAATGTATCCTGCTAGAAATAATGCCCAAATAGAAAACTCAGATGCTAGGCAAATTCGGAATTAAGCTAATTCGATTAAGCAAAATAACAAGCAGGTGGAGCGAGCCTATCCAAGCATCTAGCGGAAGCAAATCAAGCAATCAAAGCACTGCTCAATAGATTTTTTAGGTGGTTCGGTCCTCCAGACCTACATCCACCCCTCACTCCCAACCGGAGTGAGGCTTCACTAGCAAATGCTAGAACCAAGCAGACTCAGTCTGCGAACAAGGTGCTGCCACACAGCTTGACTAGGGGAACAACCTCCCCTCTTCCTCTCAACCGGAGGGACACCCCAAGTGACTCCCAGCCACTTGGAAACCAGAGACCGAAGTCTCTCTTCCTCCATACCGGAGGGAACCCACCAGTGACTCCCCGTCACCAGCAAACCAGAGGTCGCAGACCTCTCTTCCTCCAGACCAGGAGGGACACCTGGACTTGTAACCCACAAGCCCAGAACCGGAGATCAGATCTCCCTTCTCCTGAGTCCACAGGAGGAACTCGACCTCACTACTGAGAATCGGAAGAACAAGGATAACCAAATGAAAAAGGAAAAATAAAAACATGAAATGAAAATAACTTCAGCAAACAGAAAGCTGAAAAATGAAATGCACAATGTGGCTCTAAACGGAGCTGACTGGCCTGGATCTGATCCACGGTCTAGTAGGAACTTCTTCTGCTACTTATCTTCTTCTTCTTCTCAACTCACGATCTATCTTTCTCTTCTCTGCTCTCCTTTTCTCTCTCACTGTCTTTCTCTTTTCTTTCAGTCCTCACGAGCTCTCTCTTCTCTTCTCTTCTCTGCAACTCTTCTCTTCTGCTGTATCGAACTCTTAGCACTTCTGTACTTCTGCTATTTCTGCTTCTCTATTTTTTATCACCCTTCATCTGAAGACGAAGACTCATATATATAGCAGCAGCAGCAGTAGCTAGGGCGTGTGCTCTCCACATATCCCGCCCAAAAACCTTGGACCACGTGTCAGTCTCTCAGCAAGCTTCAGCACACGTGTCACCATCTGGGCACCTCGTCCTTCCTTGAATCACGTGCCTTCATTAGGCTTCACGAAGATTCCCTGTTAAGACAAAGAACATATTTATCAGTTATGTCTAAACCCTGTACAGTCTCTGAAGAATACAACACGTTGTATAGACTTCAGTTTAAAGCCAACGAACAGACATTACTGTATGGACTTTACAAGACAAAAGGTAATGTATACACTTTACCCCAATGTGTAGACTTCATAATACAAGCGTCAATGTGTAGACTTAACGATGCAAGCGATGTATAGACTTTGTCAGGGCATGCACAATGCAATGCGTTGACGCTACACTACATGCCAATGCTCTGCGTTGACGCAATACAATGTGACTTTGAAAGCTGTGAACAACAAGGCATGCTGTACAGACTTCAATCAATATGCATCAGACGACTGTGTATGGACTTGAAGACCCTTAGCCAATGTATAGACTTCAAGTGAAGACCAATGTGTAGACTTCACGTGAAAGCCCAATGTGCAGACTTGAGCTATGCAAGCTACAATGTCGATGTATGGACTTTGTGAATGTTCAGACTTGAATGCTCGACCAGTGTACAGACTTGCAGAGCCGACTCCAATGTATAGACTTGAGGAACTGAAGCCAATGTACAGACTTGTCAAATGGCTCAGCAATGTATAGACTTGGCGAACCACGGTCCAATGTATAGACTTGAAGCCTTAAGACACAGCATGAGACACTGACCTAGATGGACGCTGTACATACTTGCTAAATGAAATGCTTCGTGAGACACAGCAAGAGACGGTCAACGAGACGCTGACTCTGTACAGACTTAAGCTAAAGCAAGACAGTCGATGTATAGACTTGATGCAGAAGCCTTCAAGTGATGTGTTGACTTTGACCAGATGAGACGCTGCAAGAGACGGACCAATGAATAGACTTGACAGTGATCTCTGCAACGAATGTATATACTTTGTAAACTGAGACGCAAAGTGAGACGATGAAAGACACTGTGGATGTTCAGACTTTGGCAAGTGTGAGCGAGACAATGCAAACGTTGTACATACTTTGAAGTTACACTGTTGATGTATAGACTTGAATGAGCATGGAGTGTATATACTTGAAGGTCTGAAGGCGATGTACAGACTTGGATGAACGTTGCATGAATAAGCCTAACCAATGTATAGAGTTTGAATGCACTAAGACGCTGAACAAGACGGACCGACTGTACAGACTTCGACTTTAATGCATGGGCTTTGAATACTTGAGAGACGATGCAGTGTACAGACTTCATGAAATGCAAACGGTAGTACAGACTTGAATGAGACGCTGCATGAGACGATGCAGCTACAGTGATGTACAGACTTTAGGTGAAGACCAATGTATGGACTTCGAATATGAAGACGCTAAGAAAGATGATCCAGCGTATAGACTTTGAAGAAATGAGGCGATGTGCATACTTGTTGAGTTGACGCTGCAGCCCAATGAGTTGATGCTGTATAGACTTTGTCTTCCAGCGTATAGACTTAATGAATGCATGAAGACATTGAATAAGACCCAGCAATGTGTAGACTCTACAGTGAATGCATGACCCAATGTATACACTTGATGCAATGCATGCCGATGTACATACTTCAGTTGAAGTCAACCGAAGAGTGTATGTACTTTATGAATCCATATCCCAAGACCAGTGACAAACTTGTTCGAATGTCTAGACTTTGCATGAACAGTCGATGTGTAGGTCCAGACAATGCTGACAGAGTTTACACTTGAACAAGTAATGCATGAAAGCTTTATGCAGCAGATAACATGACTGAACATAAAATGCAATGCTTTATGATCTGATGAACTGACTGAACAGCAAATTAACTGAATACATGAAAGACTGCATTATGATCAGAAAGTGACTGAATAACAGCATGATGACTCACACAGCAAGATGACTCACAGTGATTAACTCACATCAAAAACCAATCATCAAAACCATCATCAAAACCACAGGGGCACAACACTCAGCGCATGTCGAGGCGCAACCAGCTCGGGTCGGGAGGGGGACAAGAAGCGAGCACCCGAGTCAAGCTCGGGCCAAGGAAAAAGGCAGAACGAGACAGGGAGCACAAAGAACCGTCCAGGAAGTATGAGTAGTACACTCCCCTAACCGCTCCAGTGTACGAAATATATGAAGACATCAAAGGCTCGGGCCTCCTCCGCCAACCCGAGCCAATGAGGTCGAAAAGTCGCAATCGCAGCTAACATTGCCTGTTCCACTGCGACCACGGGCATCACACCGGCGATTGCCATCAGCTCCAGGATGTGATCGAGCACCACGTCCGCCAAGGACACCTATCCCGGTTTGTGGCCGGGCTTAAGGAGGACCGAGGTGCCCCAGAGAAAATCGACAACGCTCCTCGCGGGGTCCATATCAACGTCATCGCCGGAGGAGCTGCATCAGGAGGGGACAGTGGCCGAGGAAGGAAGCATCATGCTGAGCGGGCGAGCTGAGCCGTTGAGCCTCCCAAGGCCCCACCGAGTGAGCCTCAGGTCATAGTCTTCTCCGACCGAGACCTGGAAGGGCTGACCACCCCGCATGATGATGCCCTAGTCATATCGGCCACAATAAACCATTGTAACGTGGACAAGATTCTAGTTGACAATGGAAGTGCCCCCGATGTATTATCCTATGAATGTTTCCTTAAGATGGGGGAGGATCCATCTAAACTCCGCCCGATCCGAACCCCCTTGTGCGGGTTCAATGGCCAGGCCACTTATCTCGAGGGAGCCCTCAGCCTGCCGGTTACTCTTGGCACCCCACCCAAGACCGTTACAGTTATGGCGGACTTCATAGTGATAAAGGGTATGATAGCATACAATGAAATCTTCGGCCGAGGGATCCTCAGCCGAACTAAAGCAATGCCTTCCACCTATCACCAAAAGATGAAGTTCCCCACCAAAAATAGGTTGGGGGAGGTCCGAGGTAACCAAGCCATGTCCAGAAGGTGCTACAATATCTCGGTTGAAGCCACAAGGCCGGACGGGAAGAACAGGGGCCCCCGGGAAGTCGAGGAAAAATCCACAACCGCCGAGCCTGGAGGCGAATTGCTAGCGGTTTTTCTAAACGACGACCCGACCCTGGGAGTAAAGATTGGAGCCGACCTAACATCTGAAGCCCAACAATAATACAAAGAGTTTCTTTCCGCGTACGTCCGAGTCTTTGCATGGTCTGATGATCAACTCCCTGGGATACCAGAGGAGACGGTGATGCATAAGCTCAACCTCGATCCAACCATCAAAGCCGTACAACAACGCAGAAGGAAGCACACGCCAGAGAAGTAGGCGATCATCAAGGAGCAAGTCACCAAGGGGCAAAAGACTGGTCTTTTCAGACCGGTCATGTACCCGACATGGCTGGCTAACGTCGTCCTGGTACCAAAAACTTTGGGAAAGTGGCGAATGTGCGTGGACTTCACCGACTTGAACAAGGCTACTCCAAAGGACTGCTATCCGTTACCGAGCATCGACCAACTGGTTGACTCAACCTTGGGCAATAAGATACTCAGGTTCCTAGACGCCTATTCAGGTTACCATCAGATCAGAATGAATCCAGAAGACATCGAGAAGACCGCCTTTATCACCGACTTTGGCGTATACTGCTACACCCGGATGCCTTTTGGGTTGAAGAACGCTGGAGCCACATACCAGAGGCTGGTCAATCATATGTTCGAGAGACAGCTCGGTCGGAACGTCGAGGCCTATATTGACAACATGCTCGTGAAGACCCCCAAGGCCGAGGACCACTTCGTCGACCTAGCTGAAACCTTCGACACCCTCCTGAAGTACAACATGAAGATCAACCCTGCCAAGTGCGCCTTCGGAGTAAGGTTCGCGAAATTCTTGGGCTTCTTAGTCACCCAGCATTGGATCGAGGCCAACCCCGACAAGGTCCAGGCCATCCTGGACATGCGCCCACCCACCTGCATCAAAGATGTTCAACGCCTTACCGGGCGCATTGCCGCACTCAGCAGATTCCTGTCCCGTGCGGCTGAACGATACCTACCCTTCTTCAAATTGTTGAGGGGGCCTAAAATGGCATCTGCTACATTTACGTGGGATGAGAAATGCCAAAAAGCATTCGTCGAGCTTAAGGAGTTCCTACCTTCACCTCCGGTGCTTTCCAAGCCCGTCCCAGGTGAAACCTTGCATCTCTATCTCTCGGCGACTCCATCTACAGTTAGCAAGGTCCTAGTTAGAAATGACTCGAGAGTCGAGAGATCGGTCTACTACACCAGCAAGGTGCTCAATGAGGCTAAAAGAAGGTACCCCGCAACCGAGAGACTCGTGCTAGCATTGGTTACCTCGGCCAAGTGCCTCCGACCCTATTTTCAAGGGCACTCCATCACCGTGTTGACCGGCGAACCATTGAAGAGGATCCTCGCTCACCCTGAAGCCTCGAGACGCCTCGTTAAGTGGGCCATCATGCTCGGGGCCTACGATATATCATATCGGCCTCGCTCGGCTATCAAAGGCCAGGCGCTCGTTGACTTCATCGTCGAGAGCACCATCCCGACTGAAGAAAGATCTCCGTCCGCGCCCGGGCCGACCTGGGAACTGTTCGTCGACGGATCCTCCAACTCAGCCGGGAGCGGCGCCGGGATCCTCCTGAAGTCCCCCGAAGGAGCAGAGCTATAGTACGCCCTGAAGTTCAACTTCCAAGCATCTAACAACGCTTCCGAGTATGAGGCCCTCATATCGGGAGCCCGCATGGCCCGGTGGTTGGGGGCTGAGCGAGTCAGGATTCACACTGACTCCCAACTGGTCACTAGCCAGGTCAACGGTAGTTATGAAGCTCGAGAAGCACCGATGATCAAATACCTCCAGCTGGTCAAGACCGTGGCACAACAGTTCGAGGGTTTTGAGGTAGTCTGAATAGCTCGGGAGGAAAACTCTCGAGCGGACGCCCTCTCTCGGCTGGCCTCCTCTCTTGACCCCGAGGGTACTCGATCGGTCCTTCTCGAAGAGCAAGAGCGGCCGAGCATCGATTCGAAGCTCCTAGCTGTTGACTCGGCCTCCCCAAGCGACTGGCGTACCCCGTACCTATCGTGGCCCCAAGATTCTCAGGAGCCCCCCAACCCTCGGGAAGCCCGATGATTGAAGTACCAAGCTCGGCGATTCGTCACTCTGGATGGCACTCTCTACCGGAGATCCTTCTCCGGTCCTCTCTTGAAGTGCCTCAGCACCGACGAAGCCAATCGAGCGATCGAAGAAGTTCACGAAGGTCTGTATGGAGCGCACTTAGGAGGTAGGTCGCTCGCCAGGATCTTGCTACGGCTAGGTTATTGGTGGCCCACTCTGCAGTGCGACTGCTCGACCTACACACAACATTGTGACCGGTGCCAGCGATTTGACCACTTGGTCCATCAGCCAGCAACGGAGCTCATCACCCTAGTCGAGCCTTATCCTTTCGCTCGCTGGGGAATCGACATCCTCAGGCCATTCCCCACGGCCCAGGCCCAGAAGAAGTTCATTATTGTTGCCATCGATTATTTCACTAAGTGGATCGAGGCCGAAGCCACAGCAAGGATCACCGAGACAGTAGTCTGGAATTTCATCTAGAAGTCGATCATCTGTCGTTACGGCATCCCTCGGGTGATAGTAAGCGATAATGGTCGGTAATTTGATTCTCATTATTTCCGAGACAGATGTGCCGACCTGGGCATTCACAATCACTTCACCTCGGTCACCCACCCTCAGGCTAACGGGCTGGTCGAAAATGCCAATAAGACTATCTTAAAAGGCATCAAGACTAGGCTCGACAAAGCCAAGGGCAGCTGGCTTGAGAAATTACCAAACGTACTTTGGTCACACAGAACGACTCCCAGAATGGCAACCGGTGAAAGCCCCTTTCAGCTGGTATACGGTACCGAGGCCGTGATCCCATTGGAGATTGGAAACCCCTCCCTCAGAGTCATATGCTTCTCGTCCGAGGCAAATGACTAGAAACTGCTCGAAAACCTCGACCTAGCAGATGAAGTCCGAGAGATTGCCAGCATCCGAGCAACGGAATACCAACGCCGCCTCACTCCATACTACAACGCCAAAGTCCGAGATAGACACTTTCAGCAGGGAGACTTCGTCCTCAGGAAAGCCGAAGCCTCTCGACCACTTGAGGCGGCGGGCAAGTTATCCTCTAATTGGGAAGGCCCCTACCGAGTGGTCGAGACGCTCGGAAAAGGAGCATACCGTCTATCCACGATGGAAGGAGAGCTCATCCCTCGGACCTGGAATGCGACTACACTACGCAAGTTATACTTCTGAATACTGAGCATTGTGTAAACGACATGAGATAAAACAAAAGGCTCCTTTCTTTTATTCAAACAACTCGCTTGTACATCAGGAAGGCCGAAGCCAAGGAAATCTATGTCAAAAAAGTAAAAAATCCATCTGGCGCCGCCGTATGAGCCCATCGCTCGGCTGACTCGGTTGACCTTCCTACGTCCAACCACTGACTCTGCCTCGTGTAGAAACTGGCTCGGATAAAGGGTAGTCGACCCTGTTGACTCGGGTAGCTCGGGACAAAGGTGACAGAGGGATTAGGAAGGAGAAGGCTACCATCCAAGTTGAACTTGGAAGAGAAAGGGGAGAGGGAACGCATATGAAAGCATCCTCCCCGCCAACCTGCCAACTCTTTGGAAGGAAGAGAGTGCAGGCACCCTCCGAAGAGTGAAAGAAATGATGAGAAGAGCAGAAGAGGGAAAAAGAGGCTGCGGGGGGGAAAAAGGAACCAACAGAGCTGGACGAGGAGGCAGGGGAAAGCCCGGGAAGGAGGGAGCTTAATTGGCTTCCTCCTCGCCTCCATGGAGCGAGCAGGAAGGGACGGGCGGCAGGGATGCCTGATGCCCCCATCCGTCCACCATCTCACCCCCCTGCAAGCGCCGCCGGAGCTGATAAAAAGAAGACGACGTGCCTCCACACGTCGGACCTTCTTTAAACCCGTCTGCCAGTCGAAGGACCTCCTTCAAACCCGAAGCAGCAAGGACTCTCTACCCTCCGTCATCGGCAGCTTCATCTTCCGGGGCGTCTTCCATGCTCCAAATATAACGGCACAACGCTACATGAAGAAAGAATGAGGAAAGACTGTCAGGGAAAACCCTAAGCGGTGGAGAGGAAGGGACGCCCTTCAGACCTTTTATAGGCGAAGAGAGGCTATTTGCCTTAAATGATTCTCTCCTCGAAAACACGTCAAAGGGATCTCTCCCTACGAACGGTCACCTCAAACTTCTCATTTCTGCCCCAACGGGACACACGAAGCGGCCAAGCATTCAAAGCATGAGAAAATAGAAAGACACCCTATCAGACGCTCACCCAACTGTTAGGCGAGATCCACGCAGAAAGTATCGGCTCTTTCCAACTACTACAGATACGCTGAACAAAATACGGCAATGGCGATATGGAACAGTTAAGTCTTCATCCTAACGCTATTGCCTTATCTATTTCTCTACACAAAGGAGAAAGTTTTTCTTCAAAAGGAAAAAGACATACAAAAAGAGGAAGCAAAGCAGATACATCAGGCCTCCGGCCCACCTTGAAGCTTGGAAGTGGAGGGCTCAAACGGTCTGCCCCCGGCACCCTCGGCGACGGCTGACCCTGGCACTGACCTCACCGGCGTGGGAACTACCTCGGTTGCGTGCCCTCCCGAGGCATCCAGAGTTGGCGACCCCTCGGACGAAGAGCCCCCGTGATCCTCTTCATCCGGCGCCGAAGCAGAGGAACTAGAGGATGACAAGTCTGAGTCATAGCATTGCCCGGACGGGAAGTCAACTACCCCGGACGCCTGCTACTTGGCATAAGAGACGGCCTTGTCGTAGCCTTGCTTGAACCCCTTGCGGATGCCCCGGCGAAGTGCTGACTCATAGTAGGGAAGGGCAGCCTCCTTAAGGTCGACCCGATAGGCCTCTGAGCTCTTGTACTGCTCGAGAGCCTCCGCCCCGGCCGATCCCACCCTACCAGCGAGCTCGGCCTTCTCCCGCTCCACCTCGGCTAACTTTCGCTCGGCCTCAACCGTCCGCTTTTCGGCCTCCGTCACCTGCTTCTCCGCCTCGGCCCGATTAGCCTCGGCCTCCCGCCGAAGGCGCTCGGCTTCCTCTGCTCAGTCCACCAGCTCTGCACGTTCGGTCTCCCACCGGCCATCCAGCTCAACACGTGCAAGGCGCTCCTCTTCAAGAAGCCTATTCTTCCTCTCGAGCGATTCGCGGGCCTTAGCTAGCTGCTCGGTTAGCGCCCGGGTCTCCACTTGGCTCAACCGCACCAGCTCCCTGACTGAGGAAAGCTCCCGCCGAAGCCCATCACGCTCCTCGGCAAGCCGAGCCAACCTCCTGTCAGACCCACCAAGGGTCCACGCCAGGTTCGCTCGCTCCGACTCCGACCGAGCGTACGCTTCTGCCAGAGTGGCCCCCATCTGGGCCAGGACCAGGCCGCCCTCCATAACCCCCGCGAGGGCCGCGGACGGAGAGTACTGCCTACCTCCCCCCTCACCTTCGCGGCTATACCACGGCATACCTGGTGCAGAGGGCCCAGGATACCAAGCCTCTCCAAGGCCGCTGGAACAAAGAGCCCCCCATCACCTGGTGCCCCACCGACTGGCTCGGACCAAGCCCCAGCCTCGGTCGCCTCTCGTGCCTCGGTCGAATTTTCTTGCGGCCCTCCAACCTGGACGGGCTCGGCACCTGCACCACCACCTGAAGCGCCAACCTCTGCCGCGGCCCCAGAATCCCCCGCATCGTCTACGGCCCCCTCGGCTCCTACCAAGGTTGAGAGCCGGGCCAGCATCGTTGCCATTCGCAGGAGCAGCCCCGGCCCCCTCGGCTCCGGCTGAAGGAGGAGCCGAGCCAGCATCGTCACCGACCGCAAGAGCAGCCCCAACCTCTTCGGCCCCCTCTTGCTCGGTGGGTGGGAGAGCTCGCCCGGTAGGGTCGGCTTCATCATGCTCGACGGAGGGGCCTGCCATGGCAAGGTCGCCTTCGACTATGAGTACGACCCTGGCCTTCGCGGTAGCCCGTATCATGCCTTCTACGGGATCCTTGCGCTTGGACCCCCGCGGCCTGGAGGATTCACCCTGGGCCGCCCCCTTGCCCTTATCTCTGGCTCGGGAGTGACCCGTAGGAGCAGCCGATTCATCAGCAGCTGAGTTATCGCCAAGCTCGATCACCTCTGTGGCCTCCTCCAAAGCCTGCTGTCTGGTGTCTGCACGGGAAGGAAGATATATTCAGAAAAAGAAAAATGATCTCAACATCCAAAGGAGAACCTAGCTTGTGGCACCTAAACCCCACGGATGCAGCCGCGTAAGAAGACACCGCTCGATATTCTCTGGAGTAACCAGCTCTTCTGTGGATTGGCGGTGCTTCAGCAAGATAGCCGCATATTTCTCCACATGTGGAGGGAACTCATCCTTCTTGGGAGGGATATTCGGGTAGAAATTGGGGATTACTAGACACCTCCAAGTTTCCTCCACCGAACAAATCCCCACCCAGAAGAATTGAGTTTTTCACCCCTTATGCGAAGAATCCTTCGCAGCCAAGGAGATACAGCTCCTATTCCGCCTCACCTGGATGAAATAGAAACCCTTCCCGGCTGAAGGATGTGCTTTCAACTCAAAGAAATAGTGAAAGAGGTCCAAGGAAGGAGGAACTCCACACTGGCGGCAGAGAATGCGGAAGGCGAAAAGAAGAAGATAAGAATTGGCTACCAACTGAATGGGCGCTAACAGGAAAAAATTGAGAAGCTGAAGAACGAAAGGTTCGAAGGGAAGGCGGAACCCACCCTTCCACGACAGAAGGAAAGTATAGATATGGCCTGTACGAGAGTCCAAGCTCGTCTCGTGTGGAGAGGCCGCGGCAAAGCGGAACTTGTGGGGCAGGCGATACTGGTGCTCCAGCCTTCTCACATCCGCCTCCCCCAGTTCACTGCAATTTGGAACCGGCGCCTTCACCACTGGCTCGTCCTCCCACTCCTCAGCATCCGAACGCTGGTCCGCCATGGAATCCGGAGAATAGTTTGAGGAAAGGCAATCTCGGGACCCCGAAGATTCTGGGGGAAGAGGAAGCCGTCGGACTGCCTCCGCGGTTATCTCTGCCAACTCCACGAACACCGCTGCAAGCCTCTGCTCTTCCATCGTGTCTTCACGACGCATCGAAGAGCCCAAAAGCAAGAACGGAGGAGAGCCAAAAACCTAAAGACGGAGGGAGTCTAGAATGACAACAAGCGCCCAACGCCTATATCCCCACGCGGAAGGCGGCACGTCGTTCCGACCTCCGAGAAAAGGGGGGCCCTTCAGTTCAAATCCATCAGGATCATCATTATTACGGGCCCAGGTGACCACAACACGTGGCTTCCTAACACCGCCAGATCTCCACCCACCTGAGCCATGCTGATCTAAAACCCCAACAGCTACTCTTCCGAGCTTACTAAAGCTCGGGAGTAGGAGGGGGACAAGTGGAGAGGGGGATTTCTCTAGCCCATCTAAGAGCAGCCAAACTAGGTCCATCAGGACCAAACGAGGCCCAGCTCATCCAAGTGACAGCCCCACAGGGCCCATTTAGGCTAAAAAGCCCAATAAGATTACTCGGGATCTAATCCTTCCTCGGCGGCCCCTAGGCTCTGAAGGCCCGAGCGTCGGTCAGAACGGAGGAAGACCCATGCCCGAGTTATCCCCTCATCGGGATAGAGGCAAGCGCTCAGCGCCCACTCCAACCTATCTTCATCCGAGCTATGCCTATCGCCCGGACAGGGTTGGCACCTTTTATGCTCGGTTCGACCGACGATTGCTTATCCACACTGCCGTTGAGAGCCCTTTATGAGCAGGAGTTTATGAGGATAAGGGACCCATGATCCCTCAAGACTATAAAGATCCCACGATGAGGATGTAAAGACCCCACAATGAGGACGTAACTCCCGCCTGAAACTCCTCAGCTTACGGGACTCATGAGGCGAGCACATTATATAAACCTGGGACTCCCTCCAGTGGAAGGTAAGGGCAATACACGCCTAAAATCCCTTGTGCAGGAACCACTTCACCACCTTGATGTAGGGGGATCTCGTGCACCTCTTTCTACCTCCCTCCCTATCTTCCACCATTGCTCTACTGACTTAAGCATCGGAGGGTTTTCCCCAAGGAACCTCCCCTGGGCCCCCTGATCCGTTTCCCTTTCTCTACAGTTCACTGTTCGGTGATCATCTACCCCGCTCAGGAGCCGCGCGAGATCACGCCCCTTCAGGCGCTAATTCAATTGGGTTATTTATTTTGGCTGTTAATATGTGTTGAGACCATGTAAGTGTATAACTAATTATTTCTTTGTAAAAAATTAATTTATTTAAGAAATTTTACTCCTCTAATTGTCAGGGGTACTACATGCGGTAAGCCCATAGAGCTTCTACTAACTGTTCAGCCAATCAGAAAATTTGTGAGATTCGCATGTTTTCTTGATAATTTTAAGACGGATTTTATTAGTGGCATCGGCTTGACCGTTGCCTTGAGGATAATATGGGGATGAATGATGCAATGCAATATTGAACTTCTTACATAGGTCCTTGAGCTCTTGAGAAACAAACTGGGGTCCATTGTTGGTGACGATGATGCTTGGCACTCCGAACCACGAGATGATGTTCTTCATCATAAAGCGACACACTGTTGTTGCTTTGATCTCCGCGTACGCCTCCGCTTCGGCCCACTTGGTGAAGTACTCAGTAGCGGTAAGGATGAAGGATTTTTGCTTAGTTTCAGAGTTTGGATCACCGAGCGGGCCAACAACGTCGAAAGCCCACATAGAGAATGGCCAAAGAGTAGAGAGAGGATGTAGAGATGAAGCTAGAGCATGGATTTTGTCAGCGTGTAGTTGGCACTTGAGAGACCTCCAGACATAGAGGGAGCAATCTTCCTCTAGAGTGGGCCAATAATAGCCCTGCCTAAGGATTCTCTTTGCTAGAGCCTGGCCATTAACATGACCTCCACACTCACTAGAATGGGCTGCTTCAGCCACCTTCCAAGTTTCATCATTGTCTAGGCATCTCATGAGCATTCCATTGAGAGCGCGCCAGTATAGTTCTCCAGCAATGATAGTGTACCTCGAGGCGGCTCTTCTGATAGACTTACGTTGCTCGGTATTTTCCCTTTCAGGGAACGATCCATCTTTGCAATATAGCTCGATTTCGTGGTACTATGGAAATTCTTCTTCCTCCAAGATCTCTTCTAATTTCGTGAGAGACACTTCCTTCAAATCTTCCTTCTCAGCCCTAGCCCCTACAGTCTTCCTAAGGTTGTGATATCAAGGATCCTGAAGAGAGGGTGTGTCCAATCTCTGAACGACGATAGTCTCAGTGCTCCGACTGAGAGGGAAAGATAAAGAGGAGGTGAGTGATGCCAACGCATCAGCAAGGATATTCTGATATCGAGGAGTATGGATGTAGATCAACTTGCAGAATTGCCTAGCTAGGAGTGTGACCAAATCTTAATATGGCTTGAGCTTCGAGTCACGAGTACGGTAAGTGGACAGAACCTGTCGTAGGATGAGCTGAGAGTCTCCTATGATGTTTAGGTAGCGCGCGCCTAGAAGATAGGCATGCTTCTATCCGGCTAGGAGAGCCTCATACTCAGCGATATTGTTAGTAGTAGGAAATCAAAGCTGGTAAGCAAAGGGAATCGCCACCCCTTCCGGAGTGAGCAGAATGGCACCTATCCCTCGGCCTTGGGAATTGAGCGCACCATCGAAGTTCAAAGACCAGAAGGGATGATGAGTAAGGACAAAGAGATGCTCATCAGGAAAATCATCCTGAATAGAGTCGGTGCAGGGGATAGGAAGATGGGCAAGATGCTCAGCGATGGCATATCCTTTGATAGCCTTCTAAACGATGAATGTGATATCAAACTGAGAGAGGAAGCTCTGCCATCGAGCTAACCTACTAGAAAGGACGGGATTTTCTAAGAGATAGTGGATCGGGTCCATTCTAGAGATCAACCTAACTGAGTGGGCTAAAAAAATAGTGTTTCAGTTTTTGAGCTACCCACACTAAGGCGGCACAAGTCTTTTCCATGGCGGTGTACTTAGCTTCCATCGGGTTAAACAACCTGGAGAGATAGTAAGCTACCCACTCTTTTCCTTCATCGTCTACTTGTGCTAAAACCGCCCCTAGGGAGTCCTCGATGACAGAAATGGGCGGGCTGGGTCAGGAGGTTGCAAACCTGGGGGATTGGTCAAATATTCCTTTATGTCCTCATAGGCCTTTTGACAAGCTTCGTTCCATTCAAATTTGACCCCCGCCTTTAGCAATTCATAAAACGGGCGGCACCTCTGAGAATGTTGGGATATGAATCTTCTGATGAATTGTAATCGACCAATTAATCCTCGGAGTTCCGTGATGTTCTTAGGCGGAGGCATGTCCATGATGGCCTTTGCTTTATTAGGATCAATCTGGATCCCCCATTTGCTAACTATAAAGCCTAGCAACTTCCCTGAAGAGACTCCAAAAACACACTTCTTTGGATTCATTTTCAAGTTATACTCCCTAGCTCTCTAGAGCACCTTAGCCAGAATGGAGGGGTGTTCTTCTTTAGTTCACGACTTCACCAAGATGTCATCCACGTAAGCTTCCATATAGACATCCATCATATCATGGAATATAGCCATCATCGCCCTTTGATAAGTGGCACCTGCATTGTTCAATCCAAACGGCATAACCACATAGCAATACGTACCCCAGGGCATGGTGAAGGAAGTTTTCTCTTGATCCTCGGGAGCGAGACGAATCTGGTTATATCCGGAGTAACCATCCATGAATGATAAAGCTTCATACCCGATGGTGTTGTCCACGAATACATCTATGTGAGGCAGCGGGAAATCATCCTTGGGACATGCTTTATTAAGATCCCTGAAATCGATGCAAATGCGCACCTTTCCATCCTTCTTGATGACAGGGACTATGTTTGCCACCCATTGGGGATATAAGACAACTCTAATAAACTTAGCTTTGTACAATTTGTTGACCTCTTCTTTAATTCTTAAGGCCATGTGGGGGTGAAATCTTCTTGACCTTTGTTTCACGGGTGTTGCCCCTAGTTTAAGTACAAGTCGATGTTCCACTAAAGAGGGGTCAAGACCCGGCATGTCCTCATAAGACCAGGCAAGAGAATCGCTATACTTATTTAGAACCTTGATTAGATCTTCTTCTACTTGCGAAGGGAGATTAGCGGCAATGATAATAGGCCTAGGGTCTTCTTCAGTTCCCAAATTTATTTCCTTGGTAGGTTCATCCACCGCTGACGATGGCTCGTCGAATCTCTTTAATCCTTGCGCATACAGATCGGCGGTGTCGTCTACATTGCTGTCCTCATCATCAACCGGGTCCTTCTCATCCAGGACTTCATAAACACCTAGTCCATCGTCGCTCCACACCCCTTCTTATTCCTCATCATCTTCTATCACAATCGCCATAGCTATGAACTCCGGACACTTCAAAAGAGCGTGACATCGCTGAGCAAGATCCTGCAAGAACCTATCAGGAATGGATTTGGAATGACGTGTAAGCGGGCGCAGATCAGGCTCGGAAGGGTTGGACGAACTAGAACAAGACCCTACTTCTCTAGACCTAACATACTCTTCTTTCCTAGACTCAATGGACCCTACGTCTAACCTAGGAGAAAGATAATCTAATGGGAAAGAAGAGCATGGACCTCATGCCCCTGGGAGGAGGATGGAGACAGGATAGCGTAATCTTCCACCGAAATCTCCGTTTCAAATTTGACATTTTTTTTGGAGATCGGTGGAGATCACGTAGCATGAGGGGGAAGAAGATGGTGGAGGAGGAAGCTGGAGAGGGAAGAGAGACGGGAACAAGACATCAAAGAATGGATCAGAGGAAGAGAACCACATTTCTGAGAGATTGGATGAGGGGGTTCACATAGTGGAGAGATCAATGGGTGGGCATTGCCCACATGCACAAGGTATAATCAACACCTCGATTAGAAGCTCCGTAAAGTATGGATAAATCATGATTGGAGGTGAACAAGGTATAGATTCCAACTGCTAGAAGAGAGACATAAGATGAGAGTGAGACCAAGAAAAGACAACGGGTGAGCTCCCCTTCTCCCGCGGACGGTTAGCTGGTTCCTTTGGCTTCCACTGCACAAGCCGTACTTCCCGATTCTTCTGGTAGCTTTCATCTTCATAAAATAGCCTTTTGAAGGCCTGGCTGTAATCAATCATATTATCAACTGGCCCCTTCGGCAGCAGAGGCGGACTAGTAACTGTGCAAGCTGTGGTTTTCTTTTCGGACCGTGCTGACTGTGGATTCAATGTACCTAGCTGGAGAGGCCCTTTTATGAAAAGATGGCGGTAATCCCAGGTAAGTGGCCCTGAGTCACCCAAAATTGATAATGCGGACTCTCGGTAATCGAGACCCCTTCGGCTCATTTTTCTTCCTTTGGGGACCGGTTTGGTCCACCCTTGTAATTGTGCACCGAGGCCTCTCCCTGGTTGATAGTCTAATTTCAATATAATATCTCAACCTTTGGAATCTCGGATCTGGGGCTTCACTTTAATGTTGACGGGTGTAGTGACGGGCTTGCGGGGTGCATAAGCCCATGGAAAATCTAGATCCAACACAGAAATCACTGGCCGAGTGCTTGGCCACAGAGTTGGCAAGATCTTCTCCGATATAGCCTTTACTGACTGGACCGTGGACAAGCTTTTCACCTTAACCACCCTCCCTTGAAAGGAGAATTTGAGGCACTGATGAGCAGTGGATGGCACGCCGCTAAGAGTATCAATCCACGGACGACCCAAGATAGCTTTGAACATAGGGTCGATGTCCAGCACATATAATTCAATGGGCATAGTAAGGGGCACAAGCTCAGCCTGAATGGTGACAACCCTGTGACATGCTCTCCGTGAGTTGTCATAAGCTGCTATGGTAGTCGGGGTAGGCCGTAGAAGCTCTTCTGATAAATTGCAAGCCCTGAGAGTGCTGAGCGGGCAAACTTTGATAGATGCCCCTGTGTCAACTAATGCTACATCCACACTGACTTTGTTCAAAATGATAGCAATGCAAAGCGGCATCTACCGAGCTTCCGAAGGTGCTAGCTCATTTTCGGAGAACGTGATTGCTGGTCCTTTAGAAATAGTTGCCAATGCTGTAGGTAAACTGTCAGCTGCGACGTCTTCACTAGCCATTACCTTCTGAAGAAAATTCCTCAATGCATCCTGGTGAAGGGTAGATCTTTTTATAAGCTCCAGCACATATATTTTGGTGGGCACCCGATCTTAGTGATGCAACAAATCATATTCGGTACCCGGCAATGGCTCAGTCTCTTATTGATTGATAGCCGGTTGCAAGGACTGGGGATTGGAAGTAGAAGCATAATTGCGATGAAACAAACGCCCACTCCGTATGATGAAATTCCGTGCCGACACGGCATCTGATGACTGTATAATGGGCCCGATGGGATGGATGAGTGGCGTGGTAGGGGGTGCGGGGGAAATAATAGGAGGGGGAGTGGAGATAACGAGTTGTGGTGAAAGGATAATGGGCGGAGGGTTAGTTATGGGCACGGTGATGATGGGTGCAGGCGGAGGTGGAGGTGTAAAGGTAAGCGGAGGTGTGGGCGGAGGGCTAGTCGTAGTGATGGTAGCGGGGGTGACGAGTAATGGGCGAGAGGTTGGCGATGGAGTGGAGGTAAAAGGGGCAGTGGAAGGAAGGGCGAGTGATCTAGCAGGCGGAGGAGAGTTTTGATATGTGGGCGTAAGGATGGTGGGAGTGGAAGGGGTGCGGAAATTATGGTGGAGGGCCGAGACTTGTTGTACTGAACCGTCGTCATCATAGGACCACCCGGCATCAGGAGCCAGGGGTTGAACAAGGTTAACCTGAGCCGGTGCTGGCGGCTGAGGCTGCGGAGCGGGAGGATGATTCGGCATGCGGTTCTGATGGATCCCCAAGTCTTAAACTGGCTGTGGCTGTTGCGACTGCTGCTGCTGCGGCGGTGCCTGTGGTTGCTGCACTTGCTGCCTCGGCGCTTGCCTTCTCTTCTCTTTTATTTCAGTAATGGCCTTGTGCATCTCGGCCCAATCAATCCTATGTCCTTCGTGTAGGTCATAGACCAAATCTCTAAACTGGAAACATCCTTCAACGGTATGCCCCGGCTGCCTGTGGAATATGCAGTACTTTGTCTGATCAACGGTCGGGTTCCAGACGGGCCGTTCTGGAGGAAGCTGAATGGCATTAACTGACATGAGAGCCGAGAATATGTCCGTGAGAGTTTCTGGTAATGGAGGGTATTGGGCTCTCTTCGGACCCGGGCACTTATTGTTGTTGTTAGTGTAGCCATTGGGTGGAGGGACATTATGATATTGCGGGGGCTGTGGAGGTTGTTGCGAAGCGGGCAAGGTGTTTTATGGAGCGGCGAAGGTAGGGTTTGGTGGAGCGGAGAAAGCGGATTGGGTGTTTTGTGGGGTGGAGAATTGGGGAGTGCGGGGGTTTTGCAGAAAGTGGAATGGTGCGGATTAGAAGGGGAAGGTGACGGCTTGCACCTGTTTATTCGTTTGGACCCCCTCAGTGACAGGCCCTTGAGGTTTCTTATGGTATTTGGGCTTTTGGGCCACAAAGAGTAAGTGGATTGGGCAGTCCTTAAATTGTGTCTGAATGAACCGTGCCCGGCTATACAGTTGATGCATATTTGCTCTGTCATTCATTATCAGAATGTTGTGGAAAGTTGGAGTAGCATTGGAAATCAACAGTTTGACCTTTTCTTCCTCCGGAATATGGCCTGGCACCCTGGCGGCCATCTGCCTCCATCTATCGACATAAGTAGTGAACTCCTCGTCTGGCTTCATTTTCTCGGCCACCAAGTATGTAACTGAGTATTCCAGGCCGACCCTATCTTGAAACCTCTGAATGAACTTGTCCTTCACTATCTTGAAACTCTCAACATCTTCCAGTGGCAGAGAGTAGAACCATTCAAGTGCAACCCCATCTAATGATCGGCGGAATAAGTACGCCATATGGCAATCATCATACTGAAATTGAGCCGATTCATATAAAAAGTCCCTCACATGGATGAAGGGATTGCCGCTCCCATCATACTTGCGATAATTGGGAACCTCGGATTGTGGGGGAAATCGAATATTTTGAAAGCTCGGAACTGGAACATCTACCAAGGATTGTGGGCCAACCCGCTTCTGGAGGAAGTCAAGTTGTTGTTGCATGGTGGCCCATTTATCTAACAACTCCTGCTCCGTAGATAGAGTAGGGATGGTGAAGGAAGGAGGTTGAATTTGAGGAGCAGAAGGATAAATAGAAGGAAGAGGAGGAGGAGACCCATAAGAAGGATATTGGGCCGAAGAGTGACCCATATTGGCATGGACTTGGGCCGCCCCTTGCTGAGGGCGCATGAAATCGGATGAGCCGACCAGAACTTGCGGCACCGACGGAATAGCCTGATAAGAATCTGCTTGGATTGAAGAAGGGAGAATGGTCTTTCCCTTGTAAAAAGATTGATGGGCCGACCCAAAAGACTGGCCCGCTTCCAAAGTAGAAAATCTGATGGTCCTGGGCTGGACCGGAGTAAGGTCAATTGGGTTGGGCTAGATGGCGGACCCATCAACCCTAGGATGAACAATAGAAGTATTAGATAGGCCTTGCGTAATCATGGGAGGTGGGGTGTTGGGCCCCTGCATGGCCTGATAAACAGCCTGAAGTTGGGCCGGATCCAACTGGGTCATCATTTGGAGAATAGAATTGGCAGAAGGAGGAGGAAGGGATTGAGTGGATTGGGTGCCCTCCATAGGGATGGAGGACAGAGGAAGGACGGACCCCTCTCCAGAATGGAAGGAGATAACCCTAGAAGAATCCTCTAGAAGCCCTTGAAAAAGAGACTCCTCTTGGGAACGGGGGAGATCAAAAGAGGCCATGGCGGACTCGAAGAGAGGATCGGAGTAGAACTTGAAATAGGAATTGCCCCTAGGAGATGACTCTTGTGAACGAAAGCAACTCCACATGCAAATTCAACACCTTGGAAAAATGCAAACGACACAAAACAAACACACAATGAGTGACTTAAACTAGATGGTTTTAACAAAAGATGTAAGTGAGAAGAAGATAAAAAGCAATTAAAGTCAACCAAGTTGTCTAAATGATGCTCAAAGTTTTTAATTATTTTCTCCTTTAGAACCTTAGTAGCTTAATTAAAATGTGCTCTCAACAATATGTTCTTAATAGGGGAGAGGTATATGGCTTGGTTAACTATAGATGTAATCACTCCCTCACTTATGCAATCCTAGACACGGGGTGGGAAAGGTACAACCGGCCCGTCGTCCATGTGAGAATCCATGGCTCGCGGGGACTTATGGAGGTCCCTGATGTGATCTCCTAGTCAGCCCCAAGGAATATGGAGGTGAGAGGTTCACACACTAAGGTAGGAGAATGCAATCTAAAGTATGAATAGTGAATGACCCTATGTGCACCGGAGTGCATGCAAATTCTAGCCTAAAAACTAGCAATCCAATATGCAAACAATGATATGAATATGCAAAACAGCTAAGGAGGAGACCAGATAGCACCCAAATATAAAAATCACAGTAGAAACTGTAGAAATAAACTACACCTTGGGATGTGTACCTGTCACTGGAGTGGCGGTCTAATATGAGAGCGCCAGGAAGATGAGACGGTCTAATAATAGACCGCTCTTAAGCCTTTAACGGTCGAATGTCCGACCTCCAAAAGACCCAGAGAACCAGAAACAGCAGGAAATAAAGGGGAAATCCAGGAAAAACACGGGCAACTGGGGTAAAATGAAGAACAACATGTAAAACAGAGATCCAACACGATTGGCACTAGATGTCCCAACGTGATCGCCAAAAAAATTCTGTTGGTTTATATTGGTTCCTTTGCAAATGAATGTGTGATGTCAACAATAGAAATATGAATGATCCATATGCAATATGCAATCAACCTATGAACATGTGCAGCATGAACCTAGGCAATCAGCATGGAATCTAAGCATGGGCATGCCATCTCTATCGGAAATAAGCAAGGGAAAAGAAAAACACACGCCGGGGCGTTGTTGACACCTAGAAAATGAGCGAGGGTGGAAACAGAACTGAAAGAAGGAATCAAACCAGCAACGAAAGATTACTGATGAAACTCATCAACCATCTGCCCGGCTGAAGCCTTTTCCAGCCAAGCTGATGTCCGGTGTCGTCGTCAGCCAGACGGCAACACTGATGAAGTAGCAGTCAACTGACTGATGAGACCTCCTACCATACTTTAATAAGAGCTGTATTACTGTCTCGTCCGGAAGTCTACAGGCAACATGTCGGACTAAGTCAAATGTTGACTTGTTGACGGATGAGATATGAGCAAAGACAAAGATGAAGCAAGAACTAGCAAATGAAGATTATGAAAACCTCTGCAAAGTCAGAACAGAAGAAGAGCCATCTCCATGGGCTATATACCCGGCTGAGGTCCTCCCAGGCTAAAGCTGATATCCGGTTTTGTCATCGTGTGGGTGGCAATACTGATGAAATGATGTCCTGTTTTGTCATCGTTCAAGTGACGACACCGATAAAATCCCAGTCCACTGACTGATGAAGCTCTCCATGATCCTATTAAGACCTGGGTCCACCAACAAAAGGCCTGCTGCAGTTCTAATATATTCAGAGAGCCGATAAGTCCATAAGAGGTCTTAAGAAGGCCTAAGTGGGCCTATGAAATGGGCTCACGAAAGTGGCGCCGGGATACTCTACGGATGTCCAGCGCGCCGGGAGCTGCTGCATTCGACAGATGCGTGCCGTGAAGATGAAAAGTCACGCCGACTCCCATCTGCCGAGAGGTGAGGAGCGGCTGGGTCTATATAAACCCACTCACTCAAAAAAGGAGGAAAAAAAAAAGAACGTCGGCAACCTCATCTAGAAAGAAAGAAGAAAAAAAGAGACTAACAGAGAGAGAGAGCCTCCTCCGCTGAGAAAAGAGAGAAAAGATCAACAGAGAGAGAGAGCCTCCTCCGCTGAGAAAAGAAAGAAGAGATCAACCCGAAGAAAGAGAAGAGGAGGAAGTTCCAGGTGGGCAGGCAGCTGGGGAGGGAGAGGAGTCAATGCTCCGCCCTCCCCCATGTTTTCTTTTCCTCTTTATGTAATCTCACGAGTTTTATCTCGATTCATCGTATGTAATCGGAATATCCCGGCCTCTGTTTTATCTCCCTTTCCCTCACTTTCCCCTTGTGATTGGTGCAAGTTTGGGATGATGCACTGGAATGCAATGCTACGATGGCCCATTTGGGCATTGGGCGATTGAAATGTTTACCATCTGTCTCCCCCTCTGTATCTGCTATTCTTCAAAACACTTATCTACTTAGCTGCTTCGGGTTTCCGATTTATGCTTCACACCTCCGGGTCCGTTCTCTCATGAAAGATAAAGATGGAGTCCCAACCCTCGTTCAATGGGTCATTGGGCTCTGTCCCCTCCTTCCCTCCCTTTGATGATGGGCTTTCTCGCATGTCATGGATTTCTGCCGAGCTCCCAGCTTGTTCAAGGTCAGAGACATCAAGCTCTTGATCATCTGAACAATAGGTGACAAAAACCTCATATATCTCCCGAGGGTTTAATGATGGATGATCCTGTCCTTCGACTGATGCTACCCTCCCTTAAACATCCGGCCTCTATATTGATAAACCCTCTAATCCTCCCCATCTGTGCTAGAAAATCCTGCCTGAAACCTCTTCCGAAACCAGAAGAACTAGGAACAGAGACCCGGAACCTTCCCGGCGCCAAGAACAGTAACCCCTGAAGAAACCTTCCCGGCGCGACTGTTTGCGCGCCGGGAACTCCCTATCCCAGCTTCCCGGCGCCCAGAATAGTGCCTTGTGAAGAACACTTCTCGGCGCAGTCGTTCTTGTGCCGGGAACTACCCCCTTGTGCCGTAAGCCCCTTTAGGCTATGAATGCTCCATCCCTTGAACCCCAGACGAAAACCTCCTGCCACCAGTCAAGAAACCATACAGATACCCCTATAATCCACTCAATGTAACCCTGTATTCTGTCGAGGGACATCCCGGGTCATCATATGCACCTCAAGGATAAAAATCAATGGGGATAACCATCCCCCTTACATGCCCCCCCCTGGGGTTCGATCTATTTTTATAACCTGACGAACCAAGGAAGCCCTGCCACTGCACAGGCTTCAATGGTCTCAAAAGGGATATTAAGATGGTGCTGCAAGCGCGTACATGGGTCAGGGGTCCAGTACCCCCCTACTCTCTGGCTTTCACCCCGGCACTCCGTGGGTGATTGTCTATCATTCCCTGGTAAATTCTAAGTCGAGGGGAGGTGCTGCCAAAATTCTCCCAGTCTTGAAAGACGATATTAAGCTGTCCCCGGGACTTTGCACTACACTGGTGATAGGGATTCTCTAGACCCTGATTTCCCCAAATCCTCTTCGACCCTGGCCTTCCTTTGGAGCCTAAACCTAATCCAGTTCCAATCTGATGAACTGATCCACTTTGACCCCACAGAACCCATCTACCTTGTCCTGAAGCATCAAGAGACCCAAGAATAGGGCTCCGGAAACCATTCAAAACCATCTCGGCGCCGTCTCTTACCCATCCCGGCGCCACGAACAGTAGAATAGGTAAATAGTTCTCGGCGCAAGCCTTCTTGCGCCGAGAACCCCATCTCTTGGGCGCGCCGGGAACTCCATCTCAACTTGAGCTGCGCCAAGAACCCCTCTTCCACCTTGCCTTTGCGCCGGCAATCCCATCCAACTTGAGCTGCGCCGAGAACCTATCCTGCCATCCAATTGGGCCTCCGATAGCTTGATCAAACTTACTCAGGGATACCCATGAGTCACCAGACCGGTCCTGGGAATAAATCTAAAGGGGGACAGACTCCCTTATGTTCCACCGTCCCGTATCGGATTCATGAATAACCCCTTTAGCTCGGGAGGGCTCTGCCACTGCATGAGTTCCACCGGCTTCCCTAAGGGAAAATGGAACATCACCCCATGACAGACATATGTAATTCAGGAGGTTCGGCACCTCTCTCTCTCTCGGCTTTCATCCCGGCACTCCGTGGGTGATAGCCTATTTCCCCCTGGGCATGATCCAGATAAAGGGGAAATGCTGCTGAAATGTCGATCGATGTTTTAACCCCGATAAGCCCCGGGAAGTGCACATCATACACCTCCCGTCCGGCTCGATCTATCGGGGGATACAAATACTTCAAGGCGCTCGGCCGGATGAGAAACGTGAGCGGGGACATGTCTCCGATGATTGCCCAGGCCCCGTCCCGCCATTGCGTGGACGGTGTCCTATTTCTACCCGGCATGACCCACACAAGAGGAGGTCATGTTGATTTAATAAGTCTGTCGTTTACCCAATTACATTCTTAGAATAACAAGAGCTTCAATATTATGCACTGTCTTTTTTTCTTAACCGCCCCGAGGGGGCCCCCTAATTTGGCATTTAATCAAGGGTTGTCCTTCTTAGGAAGGGCGTAATTAACGTCATAACCTTTATGGTATGACGGACTTCCGGTCCCGACTCGGACTTCACAATCGACTGATTGAGTCAGATCGAGCGCATAACAAATTGTCACTCCGGTGACTAGCACGCCTAACAAACCAACCAATAAACCAATAAGCACAACAAATAAAATAAATAAATAAATGATGAATAAAACCATTCCCACAAGTCTGGCACGCCCGGTGGGACTTAGTCTCCCTTCATCTCTACGCCAAAATAGGAGGCCCGATGGGCCCCCCCTCAAATTTCTAATTCTGTGTGCTTTCTCTGTTTTCAGGAAGCTAGGATGACGGCTGGAATCATGTCCGTGTGCTTTGACCAGCAAGCGGTCGAGGCACATGTTCGAGAAGGCTACCTGGCGGTACCTCTTTCATTCGGATTGATGCCGCCTGCTGTCGGAATGCCCAATTGCCTGGGCCTCATTTTCACTGATTTGCTCCAGATTGACAACCAGGCGCCAAAAGCTGTTGTCGAGACGTCGCCGCAAGCTACCGGTCCCAAGAAGAACCCGGTGATGAAGGATACTCCTGAGGTCGTGTCCTGCTTTGTCCATCACGAGGCAAGGAGAAGCGCACCCTCTGCTGCTACCGGAAAAGGAGGAAGATCCGACCGGAGAGCCCGATCTATTGATGCGGGTCTTCGGATGTCCAACTCAGGGAAGACGATGCTGATTGGAGATATCCGGGCGAACCTCAATGGTTTCCCAAGGGAGGTCAAGCCAGATGTGATCGTCCCAATGGTACCTACCACCAATAGGTTCCGAGTACTGACTGCTAGGAGGGCCGACATGGAACATGGAGATAGAAGGCCACTGGCACCAAAGCCGCCCAGATTTAGGCAGATCTGGCGGCCGAAGAAAATCCAGAGCTGGGCCCCAGCTCAAGATGAAGGACAAATTGCTGATGCTGCTATTGCCCACTTTAGGGCAGGGAGCAGAAGAGGAGAAAGAAAAGATGAAAGATATGTTGTTGTTGTTCACCCCAGGGCTCGGGGTAGGAGAGATGAGAAAGAGAATGAAGGAAGAAATATGACTGCTACTCGCCTCAGGATGAGGGGCAGAAGATATGAGAAAAAAGAAGACCGCATGGTCACCCACCCCATGGCCGGGGGCAAAAGATGGGAAAGGGAGAACTATGTTGCTGCTGCCAACCGCCGCCAGGATGGGAGCAGAAGGTTCAGGGAGGAAGAGAAAATGATAATGAGTGAACCAGTCGCTGCTGCCATTTCAAGAAGACCGAGAGCCTGTGCTAGACAGGCCGACATATTCAAATACTCCAAAGTCGAACATCTGACTGCTCAGGTGGCAAGACTGGCTTGTCAGCGGAAAGGTCAGGAAAGACTGATGCCCCGACCAGAGCTACAAAGACACAGCCAAGAGGAGATGAAACAAGTGGTTCAAGACTACTTTCACTACCTGGGGAATTCTTCCCTCGGGCAGCAAAGATTATCCCGTGCCTTAGGCACCATAGATGAAGAAGAAGAAGCCTTTCAAGAAGCAATGATCGGAGTCTCCTCCTCCGATTCCAATGATTATGAAGAAGGCCACAGAGCCGGGTATGGGAGAGAAGACCTGCACGGGCAAGAAGCTGAAGAAAGAATATCGGTCTTTGACCAGCTCAAATACCCCGACCAGGTGAAAAGGAAAGTCTACAGGCAGAGGGAGAAGATGCATATCTTCGCCTGCAATATGGCCGGACTTGTCAAAGGGCAGGATATGTTACCGACTCAGCCAGATGAACTGCTCAGACTGGCAACCAGACCAGGCTCCGTCACGAGGAGAAGTCAGGCGGCCAAATAGAAAATAAAGACTGATGATGAAGTCCGCAAGATCACCACTATGACAGTTAATGTGGTGACAGCAGAAGATGAAGATAATCCCTTCGTCGATGACGTTGAAGGGACTTCAGAAGAGATACAGATCCCATCAACCATGGATCCCATGATCCAAATGATGTTTAGAAGATATCAACAAGAGATCAATGCTCTCAGAAGACAGCTAAATGAGAGGCATGAAGCTACACCGGTCTCCAAGCAAGTCGAGCCTGTGGGGCATACCTCCAGCTCAACAGAAATGGCTATCCCAGCTAATCCTCTCTCGTCCGATAAGGGCAAAGCACCGAGCCAACCTGTTCTACAGCAAACAGCAGCTCAGCCCTCTGTGTCTCAAACACAGCCCACCGTGCCCACCTTGTGCGCAACTATGATGACAACTCTTTACAGTCAGCAACAAGCTCACTTCTTCCCGGAAAACATAGATCCAGCCATAGCCCACAAGCTGATGATTGAAAAGATTGTGGAAATGAAGCTATCTGAGAAGACTGGTGATGATGCTAGTACCTACGATGTGTACAAGGTACCGTATCCCCCCAGTATATTGCTAAGAGACTACCGCCTGGCGTCAGTAAGCCACCGAAGTTTGAAAATTTTAATGGCCAGGGCTCTCCCAGGGAGCACATAGCTTACTATACCACCATTATGGGTGACTTGGCAGCTGATGAAGCTTATCTGCTTAAGTTCTTCGGCTCATCCCTCACCGGGATAGCCTTTGAATGGTATTCAAGCCTGCCGGCTGGGTCAGTGGCCGATTGGCCTGATATGCAAAGAAAGTTCCACGACAGATTTCACGTCACAGAAAGAGAAATTACAATAGCAGAACTATATGCAACTAGGCAAAAGCAAGATGAAACAGCACTGGACTACATCAAAAGGTGGAGGAACTTAGCTATGAGATGCAGAAGACCTCCTCATCAAGAAGATGCAGTGCAAATATGTAAGCAGAGCCTCAGAAGAGAGGTACTGGAAAAAATGATTGGTGCAGATGTCAGAACATTTGACCGGCTGAACAATATAGTGGCGGAAGTCGAGACGTTCCTGTCCAAGCGTCCGACGGCCAATGTTCCAACTGTGCCGAAAGGTAAATCTAATGATCGACGACCATTGCACTCTGAGGCTAACACCGTCGATTTCAGAACCTTCGAGTAACAGAAAGGGAAGAAGGGGGCAGATGAAGCTCCCCCGCCAGCAGACATAGCGGAAAGAAAAGATAAAGTCTCTCTGAGAAACAAAATGAGAAAGCCATACTCTTTCCCGAAAGATAAGACAGCCGCGCTATTCAATTGGGCATACAAGTTCAACAAAGTAACATTGCCTGAGCCAAAGAGACCCGAGGACGCGGCAAAGAAAGGTGATCCACTGTTCTGTCCATATCACCGTGCGCTGGGGCACGCAATTGAAGATTGCTACGTCTACAAAGATATTATGGAAGGCATGGTCAAAAAGGGCGAGCTACAGCTGGGAGATTACCAGGTAGAGCCACCTCGTCCACATGAGCCTCCGGCCTTAAAAATGGCCGCCAATATGATTTCAGTCTACCAGCAGCTGCCTAAGGAAGCCGTCGAAGAATGCACCAGGCATACTTATGAAGCTTGCTTCCTCACCCCACTGAAGGATCAAGAAGGGTGGCACATGAAGCCAATAAAGAATAGAAAGAAAACTCCCGCAGCCAATACCCGTGGAGCAGTTATCCGCGGTGTCACACCAAGGCCCGAACCACCTCCAGTAAAGCCAGTATGGCACACAGCTGAAACAGGGCCAGTCATCCGGATCCCCACTCATAACCAGAGAAGACAAGTCTCCCTACCTGCACATAAGGAAGTAAGTCCTGCGGCCAGGCGTTTACAGCAGTATATTAATGGGCTCGATGAATATGAACAGAAAAAGCCCGGGCACCTGCTGGTGAAAGACTGTATACTCTGGGAACAGCTCGTGCAAAAAGGAAAAGGGAGTCGTGACAGTACAATGCAACACCCTGTCGGCACTCTTTACCTCGCCCGGGGAGAACGATGAGGATGAAACATCAGATGCCCCGCTAGAAGCCAACCATGCCGAGGCCTCAACCTCAGCACATGCAACACGCTCCGGAAGAAGGTGGGGGCGCCCACCACCAGCCAATCATAACATTATGTTCAGAGGGGAACAACCCTACCAGATTCCTGAACCAAAGGTGCGGGGTGTCCAGATTCCTCCCCCTGCTAGCTTATACCAAGAAGAGAAGAAGGGAGGTCAAATTCCAACATTTATGGAATTTCTATCCAGTCTGGAAAATGGGCAGTCGATACAGGCTGGGCCAGATAAAGGCAAGAGACCTCAGCAGTCGGCATCTGTAGCCTACAAGCAGAATGAGAAAGAGGAGGATAACTCTCCGACGGCACCAGGGGCCGTTGCTATAGAAGAAGCCCCCCAAGAGATCAGTCCAGGGGATGAAACCAGCACTGGGAAGCAGAGGCCACGGGCACCACATGAACCTCCAAAGCCTCGATGGGCGGAGGAAATGAGACTATCTAATGTCCAGGTGGGCAGTCGGATCATGAAAATGCTAAAGAAGCTCCCTACCAAATTCTCCATCTGGGAGATTCTCTCCCTGAGTGAAGAGGCTCGCCAAGCAATTGTTGATGCCCTGCAGTCGCCGGCACAGTATGAAGCACTCTTGATAGATGTGAATTCTGGGCCGTCAGTCACATTCACAGAGGATGATATGCGGATTCCAAATTCCGGCCATAACAGGCCGCTGTATATGAGGGGCTCCCTGAACTGTCAGCCACTGAGTAGGATACTGATAGATCCCGGGGCTGCTGTGAACATTCTCCCATACCGGATCTACCAAAAATATTACTTTGATCTGCAGCTTACCAAGGTCAGAGACATGAAAATTGCGGGATTCAACCAGAAATGTGAAACGCCCCTTGGGGTGGCTGATTTCAACCTCACATTGGGGGACCTCACTACCGTGGTGCGATTCTATGTAATCGACTCCAACACCACATATAAGGCCCTGCTAGGGAGACCGTGGCCGCATGAATATCAGATAGTGCCGTCCACGCTGCATCAGTGTATTAAATACTGCCATGAAGGAAAAGAAGAAATGGTGTTTGCGGATCTGCATCCCTTCGAAGTATTCGAGTGTCATATGCTCGATGCATCCTACTACACGGAGGTGTCACAAAAGGGTGAAGGGAAGGAGGCTGTGGTCAGCCAGAAGAAGTCGGTGATGAAAGCAAGAAATTGGTCTCCACCGCCACCAAGGGTCTATATTAAGAAACATGAAGTATCTCACATTTCTTATGTTGGTGACTTTGCTCGGATCACCCCTCCTAGCATCCACCCAGATGATACTGACGAAGAAATGAAAGAAAAGTACATACAGGTGGGGGTTCCGCAGGGTTTAGTCAAGCCCATTGCTAGCATAGAATATCAGACGGTGCTTCCATTAAAGACTATGGAGGTCCCTCGCTTCTGCGAACCTCCTATCATATTCTACACCGGGGAGCCAGTCGAAGACGATGATCAAGACTGCATGGTCCCTGAAGAATCTGCAAACTGGATGGTGCCGATCACAGGCTTGGACTATACTACCCAGCGGGTTTCGCAGATGTTCTCTAAAATGTAGATGCCATCACTACAACCTGTTGCCCAAAAGAAGGCGTTCCAGGAGCTATGGGATCCGCCCCGAGATAATAAAGAACTGAGGAAGATCACTCAGCACCCGGGATTGGGTTATACCTGTAGATTGGATTAAAAATCCTCAAAACCAGGGAGTGAAAAATAAATAACGATGATGATAACATGTATAAGATGTGACAAAGAATATAGCACGAGGTGCTAAAGGGGAGTTGTGATCGCCAGAGGGTTTACCTCAATAAGAAGAAATGAGATCGCGTGTACCTAGTGAAAAGTGGGATGCGGGATGAATGTGGGTCTCCTCCAACTCCAATCGGCCGGCCGATGAAGTGGGTTTTCTTGATTGATTACCTTGTAAAAGAAGACAATGAAAAACAAGGAAGAGAGAAGGGGATCAGCCAAAGTGCAATAGTATCAGTCAAGAACCAACATAAAAATGATGAAAAGACATCAACATGCGCACCTTCTTTTTTTTTTGTTTTGTAAACCCCTAGCAGAGAACTAGGGAAGAATATGATATGCTAAATGCGGTAAAAGAACTAACGACAGGTGACAATAGTGATGATAAGAATGTGATGAACAACAGACAAGCTATATATATATATCGCCCTGCTCTCCCCGACAAGAGTAAAGGGAACCAGGAAGACGCTGAACGGATGCAGAGGGATGAAGAAAAATCAATGCTCGAAGGAGGAAGCTCTGCGTTCTTGCTTGATAACTCACGTCTTAACCTCTAAATGCTCAGGGTGCCTGTTGAATACTTGAAATCTTCAACCTCTTTTACGAGCGAATGAAGTTTTCTTTTATAGTTCCAATCGGATGTGATCAAACGAGGTAATGATAAGAATGGGTAATGAGGCATCCAAGGAAGGATTAAGATCGAGCAAGAGTCCAAGGATAGCAGGGAACTGTGGGGGAAAGATGGAGAAAGAAGGACTCTGGAGTGAAAACACGCCTTGCGTCAGGGCGTCTTTTTATGAATTGACGACCTGCACAGAGGCGTTTCTTGAAACACGACCTAGTAAAGGCCGTTTCTTCCTAGGTTTAATTTTGGAAATGAAAATTCCCTCCGTTTGGAAACTGAGATAACACGCCTGTGAAAACGACGTTTCTTCAAAACACGCCCTGAGGAAAGGCGTTATTCACAAAACGCCCTTTTATTTTGAAAATAGATAATTCCAGAAATTAACGGATAATACCAGGAATTGACGCCCTCACCCACGGTCGTCCCTTCTTTTGAAACGCCCTATGAAAGGCCGTTACTTTTTAAAGTAACGCCCTGCTTCAGGTCGTGAATCACAAAAAATGCATAAAATACACAAAAATAGAAAAACTTCATGTTATAGGAATATTGAAGTCCACTTGGGGCGTTATCATAACGACATGAGATTTGATCAACATAACGTCAATTTTGGCGTGTCTACAGCTGCCCCGCCTTGGCGTCTGCTTTGCAAGGGAGTGAGACGGAAATGGAGTGAAGTGTAATGAAAGGAATGAAGTGGAACGAACTGATAAGGAGACGCCAAGGTGTGATGTGACACGCCTCAGACACTAAGCATTTGAAATCTTTCCAAGATTCAAAGTGAAATAACTCTGAGTGGTTCCAAGGAAACAATCGATTTGTCGGATAAAAGGAGATCAAACTAAATAAATAAAGGGTGTGCGCGCGGGCACGACAGGGAAAGACCATTGGAGAGCGATTACCAGCCAACGTGGACGTGCTGCAACCAAGGTAAATTTTGCAGAAAAGTAAAGAGAATTGGGATAGAGATCCAACAAAAGGATACTTTCAAGGAATCAGCCTGAATGGCTTCAAATAGAACGAAGTACTTGATTTGGAATGGAATATCTCATGTCAACTCAATCGAGAGCGAGTGAACTTCATTATCGCCATAATATGAAGATTTTCAGCATGAAACTCAAAGTCCTACATGATGCATGCTGGGCTAAAAGAAAAGATTAAAACAAACTAAATAGAAAATAATCAAGGATAATATTGCTAAGCTGTTTAGGTCTGGTCAAGAATCCATATTTCTGAGCTAACACTAAGCCGAAGCCCGTTTGTCCGCGCATCAACTCAGAAAGTGGAACCATCGTCCCAAGCCTTTAACAACTCAACGGCCTATCCGTGTGATCAAGATTCTCCTGAAATCGTCTTCGTTTTTGATAAAGGGGAACTCAAATTTCAGGTTCATCATAACCACAAGGTCCCTGATATACTATAATATCGTAGATATCATATAATAATAATGCTTACAAGAAACAATACAAGGTGACACGATGTTGCTCCCATGAGCGATCCAAACGCCTCGAATCCTGCAAACTTCTGCACTTTGAAACTTATTAGACTTCATTTATCAATTCAGAATATGACATGACCATAAGTGCTTAATCATAAACAATTTCATCAAATAATAGCACTTAAGTTCATCAAAAGCGTGGAGAGGGCAAAAACGTAGGCCAATAACACACGCCTAAGAATAGGGCGTTAACAGCATGAAAGACGCCGTTCCATAGGTCGTTAATTGTTAAAACACGTCCTACTCAAAGGCGTCACCAAGAAAGGAAGCTTAGAAGAAACACGACCTCATCAAGACACGACCATGCCAAATGTCGTCTCATCAAAAAATACGCCCTTTCATAGGGCGTAACCAACAGAGAAAGCTTGGAGGAAACACGACCTCATCAAAGGCGTTACATTAAACACGACCAGTATAAGGTCGTCAAATCAAAAATACACGCCCTTACACAAGGCATGAATTAGCCCGATCCTCCGTTTCTAAATCAAGAACAGAGTCCTTAACCCAATCAAACTTCTATCTTCGGGGCTCTTTAGGACTCTTCACTTATAAAACGGCAGACTTTCTTAACCAAATCATCAGAATTCTTCTGCGGCCGAACTGCTTCGTTTCTTTCTTTTTCTGCAGGCCTTTTGTTCTCTTCTTGCTTCTGTTCTCAACTGCTGGTGGCGATGGACAGAATACTGAAGAAACCTAAGATTTCTACTCCTAGAATCTCTGAAATACAAGGGCACATAAGCAACCGCATTGCTTTGAAACAGGTAAGCTTTCTCTTCTGCCCGTTGCTTTGCGATGCTCCTTCTGCCGAATTCTCCTTTCACGTTGCATATGCTCATACTTGTTTACTGCATGTGTTCTGTTCTTCACAGGACTATCCAAATCTTCCGGGAGCTAGAAGATATGTCCAAATCAAATGGTTGCCCCTCATCCTCTCCAAGTTTACTTCAGACATGAGGGTATATGTAGCTAGATGGCATCTCTTGGGGTTGATAACCCATGCCAAGCATTATGATCAAATCCACATAGATTGGGCTGCCATAGGAGCATTGATTGAAACCTGGCATCCTTCCACCCATACTTTCTTATTTTCCACATTTGAGGCCACCATCTTGCTAGAGGAAGTAGAGATGATCCTAGGCTTGAAAAGGATGAAACACGGAGAAGAAGAAAAGATGGCCATCATGCCAAGGCCCATCTCCTCCCATGAATTGCTAACCTCGTTAATACCTAGCCCAAATATAGTGAACCAAATCAAGGTC